>CM050166.1:407012206-407612206 GCA_027410445.1 Discoglossus pictus | reverse complement strand
ACTTGTATCATGACTCCAGGTTATAGGAGACCCTGGCTGACTATGTCTACATATATAATATTAGAGGGGACCTAAATATGTAAATATGTACATATTTATTTGAATGCACAGGACCATGGCTTATTATGTGTATACTTATTTCAATGTAGGGGACCCTAGCGGATTATATATTTGTATTATAATTATAGTGGACCCTAAGTGAATGCTGATATAATATTAAGATGCCCTAGTCTAATATGGTTAGATTGAGTGAGTAAAAGTTATCCTGACTGAATATAATTACATTTATAAATAGGGAACCCAGGGGCGGCTTGTGAAATGTTAAACTGGGAGTGAGGTGGACTTTAGAATTTATATATATATATATATATATATATATATATATATATATATATATATATATATATATCATGGATTTCCCCATGGCCTAGCAGATGCCTCAAAATTTATTTTATCTAATTAAAAAATGGCTGTATGACCCCTTTTCCTGATTACGTATGCTCTTAGACCACATTTTTCAAACAATTGCTGTTTTCATTGTGCAGTGGTCCTTTAACTCTCATAATTACTCAGATTTTATTTGCTAAACAAGTGATCATGATATATATTTGGGCAACATATGCTTGCTGCCCTCCCATGGAAAAATAAAAATAATACAGCCCACCATCAAATATGTTTAAAAAACAAGTAATAGCTTAGTGTGTGTCTGAATAGCTATGCTGTTAAAATGGCTGTTATGGGGAAATGTCTGTGATTTGCTCACAGAGCAAGTGAACGATATACCTGCACGGAAAAGGGAAAAATTGGTGTGTGCATGCCTTGCGCTCACACTCGCAGGGGCATTGAAGCACGTAGGATTTAGGCTGCAAGCAGTTGAGGAACGCGGGACAGACATTGAAACAAATGGAAAATACAAAAAATAATAAAAAAGAAATTCAAATACAATCAGACACAGCACAGGGGGAGAGCCTGGACACCTGGAAGTGAGGTTGCAAGTGAATGTAAGCCGAATTTGCTGTGTTTCAGCACTCGAAAATCGGCTAAGCAAGACAAAAAATGTTGGCCGAAAAAAATTAAAACATAGCTGTAAAGATCAACCCACCACCAAGCACATACGAGTTAGCCAGGAACATACGAGTTTCAAAATATTCCATTAGTAGGGACGGAAAATGCTTGCAAGGCAAGTAAGACATAGAAAATCGCTTCCATTTTGCAACACTAACTTGCAAATAATAACATTACGAATCTGAAATGGCAATTTTCCTGCCTAAACCAACGGTTTTGGCTCACCCACGCAGCCTATATATACTGCACACTTGGTACATTGCTAACACTTTCTCCCCAGGTGATGAACAGTTTGACTGGACATTTTCTGCTGTCGGAAAATCCAAAGAGATTGTAAGCTCTTCAGGATATTGATTGCTGGATATTAACTACAAATAGGTAAAGTATATTAATAAATTAATTATTAGTAAAAAAAAAAAATTAATTATTAGTAAAAAAAATTATGCAAAATCTTTTACACTGCCCTTACTTTATGAAGACATAAATGCTTAGCTCATTCTAATATATTTATTCATTGATTAATTCATTATTAATGTACATTCATTTATTAATTCATTCATTGGGGGAGGACTGTGCCACATTAATTAAATAATAATATCTGTATCTGTATTACTGCTCATTGCCTGACAGGGATGGGACCCTCAAAGCAGTTAACTATTTAAATCAGTTTCTTAGGCTCTGACACTTGCTACATTGAATATTTTGTACTGCATTTGTTAAGGAATATATTGATGCTTAGGCCTTTATGTTTTGCATGTATGCCAATTAATCATGATACTTTAAATGATTAATGAATTAATTGAATACAAACATTACAAATGCTTGTCATGTCATTTTACAGTTTGCTCATCTCTGCAGCTGCCTGAACACAGAGTGTGAGCTCTGCAGCATTTCATCTGCAATATCATAATACAAATAATAATAACTTATTAATAATAATAATTACTTATTAATTAATTCTAAAAACACAATTACTTATTTGACACTGCTTTGACACTACTTAGCTTTTTAGGTGTTCATGTATGCCAATTACAAATAAGACATTGATTGATTAATTAATTAATTGAATTCAAAATTTACAAATGCATTTCAGGTACTTTTACTGTTTCATTACCGCTCTATAGGTTTTACTTTGATGACAGTTAAAAACAATATGTAAAATAAACAAACACATTATATCTTACAGATTGGAAGAAATAAAAGGCCACAACATTAATGCCACCAGAAAGTGGACAATAACTTCGTCCATTAAAACTTCAGGTAAATAACAAAGAAATCTTACTAATTTTATAATTGCAATTGTTACATATATTAGACAAAATTACAAGTCAAACTAAATGTCTGTATTTACAATTACAGATTACAATGGTGGACAACGCAGAAGACAAGAAAGAACGCAAAAGAAGAATGGCACGGGAAAGCAAAGATGGAGAGAGGCACAGTCCCCTGAGACTTCACATAGATTAATAGAAGAAGACAGACAGAAACTTGCAAATAAAAGAAAAATTACTCAAAAAGGACAAACTGAGTGTGACAAAGCTACAAAGAAAAGAAAAAGTAAAAAACATCATGTCTGTGACACATTGTCTAATGACAAATATTGACTAATGACACCAATGTTGAAAAACTGTACATGACACCAATATTGTTATACAAAGTAGTAGTGATATCTGTGTTGTGAAAGCTGAGGATAGTCCCTTATTTACAGCACTACCAGTAGACACTTCTTATTGTGGATTACTCAATGTGGTTTGTCAGTTTTGTGGGCCTATCATTTTCTTAAGGCAAGACCAACTGATGGACAGTTTATTAGTTGCTGTCAGAAAGGAAAGGTAAGACTTCCAGAAAGACACACATTTCCAGAATATTTAACAAGTAGAATGAGTAATCCAAAATTTCCAAATTATAGCAATAATAAAAAAAAAGCATAAGGTCTTATATCAGTGCAATTTAATCTGCTTCAATCAGTGCTACATTAGAAGAAAATGTGCCAGGACATGGCCCATACTGTTTTAGAGTACAAGGACAAATTTACCACCAGACTTCACATTACACCCACAAGCAGGAGAGCAAAGGAAATGTCCTAGATTCAATTGAAACTGTTGAACAACAGATGACGCTTCCTGAAAATAAACAATGCTTACCCATAGTCTTTGAACAGCTGAATAAAATTATGTCCTACAACCCATATAGTAAAGCATACAAAAGATTAGCAGAGGTCGAAAAAGAACAACAGGCACATGCTCAAATACATAAATTGCCAATGCCAATAGTAAATATGGTTCTCAAAAGAGATCGCAATATTGATCAAAGACGTTATTATTTACCAACAGTAACTGAGGTTGCCATGGTCTTCAAAAATGAGGATGGGATATTAGAATATATCCACGAAATGAAGACCAACCTTTTATAAACATCAATATATTGAGTTGTAATTTAGATCCAATGACATATTTAATTTTCTTTCCTAATGGCGAGCCAGGATGGGAACCAAAATTACAATTGCAAAGTTATCCCAATAGTAAAGTGGCACAAACTGCTATTTTGGATCATTTAAAACCTATTTTATGTGGGGAGAAACTCACATAACAATGGATTATTGATTCATTTCTACAAGTCAAAGCTAATAATCTAAATGTTATCAAATTTCAACAAAACAAGCTTCGCATAGAACAATATTGTGGATTGATGGATTATGTCGCTGAATTGGCTACCAACAGAGACATTCCAGCTGGAAGAGCAATCATTTTGCCATCCTCTTTTCAAGGATCTCCTCGCAATATGCAAGATAGATAGAATGATGCCATGGCTATTGTGAATAAATTTGGAAAAACAGATTTATTCACTACATTCACATGTAATCAACAATGGCCAGGGATCAAGGAAATTTGAAACTTGGCCAAAATACTTAAAATCGACCAGTTTTAGTGGCTAGAGTATTCAAAATAAAAATAAATTCATTAATACATGATATAACTAAAGCACAGTTATTTGGGAAATGTGTGGCGTTTGTTTATACCATTGACTTTCAAAAAAAGAGGCCTGCCACATGCACATATACTTTTAATCCTACAAGAAAAGATGAATTAAATACTGCAGAGAGAGTGTATTCAGTGATTAGTGCTGCCACATTCAGAAAAATATTCCAAACTTTATGATATTGTTACACACTGAATGATTCATGGTCCATGTGGAGATATAAATCCAAATTCACCATGTATGCAAAATAAAAAATGCACAAAAGAGCATTAGTTTGCATTTGAAATTGTTTTGGAAACTAATTGTCATGTATACCCTTTGTATAAAAGAAGAGAAGGACAACATTTTATTATTCGTGGCCAAAAAGTTGATAATAGATATGTAGTTCCATACAATCCACATTTGCTGATGAAGTACAATGCACACATAAATGTGGAAGCTTGCACTTCTATCAAATCCATAAAATATGTGTATAAATATATATACAAAGGATATGATGCAGCAACTGTTGTGCAAGGTGCAGACAATGAACAAGACAATCCAATTTTACATAATGAACTTTCATGTTATTTAGATGCTCACTAAGGCCCTCATTCAATTGTGATTTGGCCAATTGAATAGGGGTCTAAATAAGCACATAACATATTTTTTTAAAATAAGTTTTTAGTTAGTGAAAACCTTGCTTTTGGATAGATGCTTACTAACTAAAAACTTCTTAAAAAAAATATGTTATGTGCTTATTTAGAGCCCTATTCAATTGGCCAAATCACAATTGAATGAGGGCCTAAGACAGTGCACCAGAAGCAATGTGGCGTCTTCTCAAATTTGAGATACATGATCGGTCAAATGCTGTGTATCGGTTAGCTGTCCATTTACCACAAAGTCAATTTGTTTGCTTTACTGCAGGGAATGAAAGAAATGCTCTAGCACAAAATGAACATAGAGCAACACTTACTGCTTGATTTCAATTAAATTGTGAGGACACTGAGGCAAGACAATTTTTATACATTGAGATTCCATATCACTATGTATTCGTAAATGGCCAACGATGACAACGAAAAAAAAAGATACTAATAAAATGATACAAAGAATTTATACCGTCAGTCCAAGAGACATTGAAAGTTTCCGTTTAAGATTACTTCTTTTACATGTTCCTGGTGCACAATGTTATGAACATTTATGCACAGTGAAAGACATAGTTTATGATACTTTCCAATTAGCTGCAAGACATCAAAACTTCATAGCAGATAATATGGAATGGGAGAGGTGTCTAGAAGAAGCAGCACTATGTCAAATGCAAAAGCAAATTAGAGAACAATTTGCATTAATTTGCATCTTTCGCAGTGTACCTATTGTATTAGCTTTGTGAGAAACATTTAAATTAAATATGAGTGAAGACTTTTTGAAACGTTTCAATGAGGCCATTGCGCTATTAAAACCATTAATGGAAATTCAAGATTTTTTTTTTTGTCATGGATTAAATTGTGCAAGTTTTAATCTGCCTGATCCTGGACTTATAGATGAAAGAAGCTTTGAAGACTATGACACTGAGCTTCAAAACAAAAAAAAGGAGAAAAAATGGCATGGTAATACATTACAATTGCAAGCATTTAACACCATCACAAATGCAACAGATGATGACATGGCCAAAGACCGTTATTTCTATCTAGATGGCCCTGGTGGATCAGAAAAAAAACATATCTGTACAATTGTTTGATGATATACATTCAAACACAGGGTCAAATAGCACTGCCATTTATGTTTTGCTTTTTCAAGATGCAAAAATCCAGATGACATTAAAGTTTATATTGAAAAAAAAACAGTCAGGGTGATTTATTAGAGGATGGACGCATTTTTACAAAAAACATTGTGTACTATGAGGTCCTCTAACTTACATTACAAAAAAGAAAACTGCTTTTATCTCAACGACAAATTGACAATAAAAAAAACAACAAACAGAGAACAGTGGATTTATTTCAAGGATGAACTTTGATGTCACTCTGACTCTTTTTAGAGGACCACTATTTCCCATAGGAAACTCTATAAAATGGAAAAAACACATAGAGCATAGTGGTTTATACTCCGTGGACGAACTTAGATGTCTGGCAGACTCTTTTTAGAGGACCACTATTTCAAATAGGAAACTCTATGTGCCATTTTCAATAACTACTAGAATAACAAATTCAAATTTCAAAAAGTGAAAAAAAAGCAAAGACAAAGTAACATAATGGAATGTCTTGGAAGTGACCTTTTAGCATGGTTGGCCCTGCAAAACAGTTATGTTGCATTTTCTTACAATTCCAGGTTAAATGTTAGTACATTAAGTTACATAGTTACATACAGTAGTTACATAGTAATTAATTCCATCCATCAAGTTCAACCTTTTAAGATCTCCTCTAATCTGCAATATGCCGGTTAAATATGAATTAATTAATTGTTAATTAATTATTAATCTTTTTTTTTTTTTTTTTATTATTAATTAATCCAAAGGAAGGCAAACAGAAAAAAGAAACCCAAGTGAGACTTAGCCAATCGTCTCAAAGGAAAAAAAAATTATTCCTTCCTGACCACAGATATTGGAGGTTGGATTTTTGTCCCTGGATCAATACTCTCTCTCTAATTATCCAGGATATCCCTGAATTCCCTTTTTAATTAGAAATAAATCCAGTCCCCTTTTAATTTTATTGATCAAATCTGCTGTCACCACCTCCTCTGGTAGAGAATTCCACAGATTAACCACCCTTACTGTGAAGAACCCATTATTCTTTAAGGTGGAATCTTTTTACTTCTAACATCAAGGGATGTCCTGTTGTCAGTTTAAAATCTCTTGGCACAAAAAGCTCCCTTGACAAATCTTTATACTGTCCCTGGATGTATTTATATAAAGTAATCATATCTCCTCTTAGACTCCTTTTTTCTAGAGAAAATAAGTTTAATTTGGTTAGTCTTTCTTCATAACTTAGCCCCTCCATTCCCCTTATTAGTTTTGTCGACCTTCTCTGTACCTTTTCCAGCTCACAAATGTCCTTTTTATAAAGTGGTGCCCAAAATTGTACTCCATATTCCAAATGAGGGCTTACTAGAGATTTGTATAGTGGCAGAATTATATTTGCTTCCCTTGCTTCTATACCCTTCTTAATACATGCTAATATTTAATTTGTCTTTATTTACTCCCAAATCCCTTTTAATATCTGATACACCTAGATTTGCCTTATTAAGATTATAAATTGCATGGCTATTTTTCTTTCCCAGATGCATAACTTTACATTTATTCATACTAAATCTCATCTGCCATTTAGATGCCCATTCCTCAATTTTATGTAAATCCCTTTGGATGGAAAGCACATCATTATCTGATTTAATTACCTTGCACAACTTTGTGTCCTCAGCGAAAATGGAGACACTACTTTCCAGTCCCACCTCTAAGTCATTAATAAATATGTTAAAAAGGAGAGGACCTAATACTGAACTCTGAGGAACTCCACTTACCACATTAGTCCAATCGAAGTATGTTCCATTTACAACAACCCTTTGCTTCCTGTCTTTTAGCCAGCTCTGAATCCATGTGCAGATATTTACAGCAATTCCTGTATCTCTTAGTTTGCCCAATAGTCTCCCATTTGTAACTGTATCAAAAGCCTTTGCAAAATCCAAAAAGACTACATCCACTGAGTTGCATTGATCCAAATTCCTACTAACCCCCACATAGAAACTAATCAGATATGTTTGAATTGGCCTATCCCTCATAAATCCATGTTGACTCCTACTTATAATCCTGTTCAAATAGACATATTCTTGTATATTATCCTTTATTAACCCTTCTAAAAGCCTCCCAACTACAGAAGTGAGGCTTACTGGTCTATAATTCCCCAGATTTGCTCTTGCTCCCTTTTTTAAATATAGGTATCACATCTGCTTTTCTCCAGTCATCTGGTAGAGACCCTGTGTTAAATGAATCTTGAAAAATGAAATATAATGGTTTGGCTATTATAGAACCCAGTTCCCTCAGTACTCGTGGATGCATTCCATCTGGACCCGGAGCTTTATTAACATTTATTTTTTCCAACCTCTTTTGGATTACTTCCTGTGTTAACCAATTATTTGGCAAAGGCAGTGTAGCCCCATTATGTTGCAGTGTCCCAACCACTGGTTCCTCCCTTGTGTATACCGAAGAAAATGTCCTAATTAGCTCATCTGTCTTTTCCTGGTCACTAATTTTCAGATGGCCTGTGTCATATTGGAATGTTCCTATAGCTTCCTTCCTCGCATTCTTACCATTAATATACTTACAAAATATTTTAGGGTTAGTCTTACTCTCTTTTGCAATTATTTTTTCATTTTCTATTTCTCCCGTAAAGCATTCTATGTCTCCTCTTGATTGTTTAATTCAAATGCCTGTTTTTTACTCTGTATCTTGATCTTTAAGCCACATTGTATGCGATTTACTCCTTTTACTTTTATTCCCACATGGTATATACCGATGTGTATGTATATTTAGTAAGGATTTAAATGTTGTCCATGTGTTTTTACCTATTTGTTCTCTGTCCTAGTCTATACTTTGTATTGCTGCCCTTAGACCATTAAAATCTGCCCTTTTAAAATTAAGAGTTTTTGTTGGCCCATTAAAATTTTGTTTTTTTAATTCAATCTCAAATGAGACTGTGTTGTGATCACGGTTTCCCAAAGGTTGCCCTATTTCAACATTTGATACCATATCAATATTATTTGTGATGACTAAATCTAAGATAGCTTCATTTCTAGTAGGCTCTAGTATACTCAATAAACTGCTCCCCCTAGCTGAACTGCTGGTCTCATTTATCCAGTTTATTTCAGGGTAATTAAAATCTCTCATTATTAGAAATTGCCCATGCTTAGCTGCATTTCCAATCTTTAACAATAATTGTATTTCCTCATTTTCAGCTATATTTGGGGGTTTATAGCATACTCTACCCACAAACATTCAACTTTATCACTAGGTCCACAATAAATATCTTCTCTGACTATAGGCTTAAATTCAGGCTTAACATACAGACAAATCCCTCCTCCTCTTTTACCATTGCCTCTATCTTTCCTAAATAGGTTATAACCATCCAGATTAACAGTCCAGTCATGAGATTCATCCCACCACGTTTCAGTAATGCCTATTAAATCCCATTTTTCATTAATTGCTAATAATTCTAACTCTCCCATTTTTCCTGGCAAGCGTCTACCATTAGCAAGCATACACATTATTTTATGAGTCTTTAGTTCTGAAGTGCCTGCCACTGTACTTGAGTTATTTAGTACTACCTCCCTATTGACTATACTACCCCCCATCTTCTCCCCTATGAGTTATTAATTCATCCCTTATACCCTCTTATCTTTCTACCCCATTACTTATATCTAGTCCCTCCCCTCCACCTACTAGTTTAAAAACTCCTCCGGCCTTTCTACCATCCTATCGCCTAGCAAAAAAGCTCCCTCATCATTAAGGTGCAATCCATCCCTGCTGTAGAAATTGTACCAAAGTGAGAAGTCAGCCCAGTGCTCTAAAAACCCAACCCCCTCCTTAGTGCACCACATCTTTAGCCATGCATTAAACACCCTACGCTCCTTCTGCCTCCCTGGGCTAGCATGTGGCACTGGTAGCATCTCAGAAAATACTACCTTGGAGGTCCTTGCCTTCAGCTTATTACCTAGTTCTCTAAAATAATTATTTAAGACACTCCATCTTCCACTAACTTTGTCATTTGTACCAATATGTACCAAGACCGACAGTTCATTTCCAGCCCCTCACAATAATTTGACTTCCCGATCCACAACATGATGAAACCGAGCACCCGGGAGACAGCAAACTGTTTGATTGCTGGGATCTTGGTGACAAATCACACTGTCTACCTAATAATAGAGTCCCCTATCACCAAAACCTGTCTGCTGCTCTGCTTATTCTGCCCCCCCCCCCCCCCTTTTCCTATGCCCCTGCTGAACTGCCTAGTTATTCTGTTAAGAAAGATATTTACACTGTAGCAAATGCATTCAACTCCATTTTTCGGTTCAACAATACTGCAGTGGACCTGTACTTTGGTCATGGGTATTGCTAGATACCCTGGGCCTCATTCTATTATCGTCCGTAAAACGGCCGCAAAGCTGCGATTCCTTGCGACCATCTTACAGCCCCGTATAGAGCTACCTTTACCTTGCAATTCAAATAGACGGTGCAACCGGCCGCAAGGTCTGAAAACTTTAAATGCAAAAATAAATTCAAGATGGCACTGTAAAGCTCTGTAAATGCTAGGGATCATAATGGGGGGCATGAGGATTAATAGCATCCCCCTCTCAAGCTTGCACATCAGACCAAATCCGATATTTCATTAACGGTTTATTTTCCGTCTTGCAGCCTGGGCGGGTCTGAGGTGCTCCAAGCCCTCGGGACTTTGTCCACGGATATTTGACATGAATTAAAATAAAAATTATTTGCGGATTTGAATGTAGGGGAATGTTGTGCTATAAATGCAAACACCCCCAATCCCTTTATCGTCTCATAAGAGTGCAGGATGGCTTTATTATGTGCCTAATTGTGTGCTTGCGGGACCTTTTTGGTGCAAGTAAGCTGCGGCTCGGTGTTAGCCTTGCCGAGAGGGTTCCCGGAGCAATAGAATAGCAACCGGCTTTTCTTGCGGCCGTTTAAGATCAAAGGCTTTCCTGCGGCACGTGCGGCCGCAAGGGATAACAAGGCGCCGGACGTAAGCCTGCCGGAGCCCCCGGCCAGAAGGGAATAGAATAGGCAAATAGCCTGCGGCCGGTCCTTGCGGCACTGCATCTCCTACGGCCGATAATAGAATGAGGCCCCCTATGTCTAAAAATAGTCAGCTTTTATCACCTTGTTCGTATTCTATAAACTTACTGTTATTCCCTTTGAGATGAGTATGTGTAGGCTAATTTCCAACATCTGGTCAATGGACTGATTTATAGCATCCAGGAATATGTTTGCTCACATTGACTTGCATTGCTGTCTGTTGTGTATAGGTATTGTCCTAGTTGCATTAGTGACAGTCAACCTAGATAAGTATCCCATTGTTTGAAAACCGAGTCTCGACAATGGAAAAAATGGAAAAAATGGAAAAATAAAAAATGGTTACCAGTTATATACAATTATTCTTTCCTGTGTGTGTCCATTCTTTTATTTACCTTATTTAAATTGCCACTTGGAAGTGTTTTTATATTGTAAGGTGTACTTCCATTTAATCTTACTGTAAGCGGCACATCGTTGTGGCAGCCTTAAAGGACCACCAAATAGAGACCTTACCAGCATCCAGGGTCCCTTTAATGTGACAAATTAAGTTTAAAAACAAAAATGAGATGTAACAAAATTAACGACTGTATGAAACAGCACTCTCTGAATATTACATGTTGGTTGGAATGCTTTCTTTTACTCGTGTTATGTATTCAAGCAGGCAACTTGTTTTAAGAAGAGGTATTAGCCTAGGCATCAGTTCTGGTAATAAATAGGGCATCTTGAAAGTAAGAGTGTATTACAGGCAAACTAATTTGTATTACTTATTTGGACCAAACCTTCACAATTACAAGAACTATGCAATATCACCTATTAGCTAAAATGTAAGAAGGTGCTCTGCACTTTGATCTATTTTTACTAACCTTGATTTTAGTCATGAAGAATAAAAATGAATGAACTCTTATAAAGTCACATTTATTGTTGTACTGTAACTATTAAAGCACATATGGAACATTTTTTAACATACAAATGCTGTAAATGACAATTATAAAACATTATATTCCCTGTCGAAAACATAACAAACAATAATAAAGTCACCATCCTAAACTCATGTCTGCCACTGACGTTAAGTGTTTAAGCGTCCTTTATATAACAATGGTAGATGGTGGTTTACGATCCAAAAATATGTATGTGAGCTCTTGAGCAATCATATTATTGTTTAATGCTGCAGCTGTTGCAATTTGCAGAAATAAGCTTTAAGTAATTTAGGAAATTGAATGTGTAGTGCTGACCTATTCTGCGTGCATTAGTATACAATAACATAGTTATGCTGTCTCTTGTATTTCAATCAATGTCTGACGTTATCATAAATATTTAATAGTTTTATGGAACATCTGTTCTATAAACATGTTTTTACATATCAAAATATATACAACACAAAATGATAATATACATGTTTACAAAATGCGGATTGAATACAAGCTTTTTCTTTATGCGATAAATAAATAGACAACAGATTCAAGAGAAATATATTAGTAAGTTATGACTATAAGACAGGCCCATGCAAGCACAAATTTGGATATACCGGTAATTTGTATTTGCATTTGATATGAGTGATCCCAAGTGGGCAAGGAATTGTTTAAAAAAATTACTGAATATAGCCGTAACTGCAAGCTGGAGAATTTATTAACATGTCTGTTAGAGTTGCAATATTCATCAACACCTTTTCATACTCTAACTACTTAAGAATCTGTAAATGTCTTTACAGAAGATGTTTCTATCCACTTTAATGTTATGATGAATGTTATTGGGTATCTGATAAATGGTAAATGTAAATCTTGTGTATTTAACTTGGTTTGTAAAGCAAAGACTTCCAAAACATGTGCAACTAACACAAATAATTTAAAGGACCACTTTACATTAGGTAAATATGAAAAAAATGCAGCTGTATAAGAAATGGCTATAAAAGCATTTTTGACAGTCAACCATTTAGTAGACTCTGCTAGTCCATGTAAGCTGCAATGGCTATAATGGTTTCTCGCCAAGGTGGTGGATACAGGACATGTATTTTAAGTTTACTTGCAACTGAGCATGTGCAGGAGAGGGAACATGTATTAAATGCTATAAGCTTATCTGAATCAACTACTGAATCAATCAAATCCAGCTTTTTCATCACTCACCTCAAACTCCTAAATAGATAGTAAAATGTAGCACACCACTATATGTATAAAAGCCATCAGGAACTGTGGACGACACAAATGGAACCCTTCAGGCACAACTATAATATGCTAAAATAAAGATTTTCTCTAAAAATGCATCATTTAAATCAAATTTGAATACCGTATGTGGAAATTGTTTCTGAATTTTTGAAATTGAAACTCAGAATTTACCTACACAGATTTGCCTTTTCTTCTAATTAAAACATTTCTATTCCGTGAATAAGGTTAATCAGCAACTAGATCATCACAGGGTATTCTGGCATGGGTAATTGCCCCCTGCCCATGACCTACACCCCTCTGTCATCTTGTTCTTTTTTTCTAGATCTGCCCACATACTTTTATCTGAGTAAATGTGTTTGCATTCAGGTAGCATCCTTTAATAGAGCAGGAAAGCTAAAAATAACCATATCATATACCTGATTATTTTTGAATATTTCCAAAATACATCTTGTATATACTTGGGTTCTTGTCATCACCAAACTTCATAGAATCCATAAAAATGAACAAATGCAGGCATAATTATTTGTATAACGTAAGATACATTTTTTTTTGAATACATACTGTTAAAATAACTTAGATTGAAACACATGTTTGGTAGAAAAGTTACTGAACATTTAAGTGCAACATGATATTAAATCCCAAAGTTCATATAAAGGTCCATTGGCAATCTGAGTTAATCGAATTAGCATTCACTTCAGATATATCCTTGTATTTCTGCTGATGGAAATTCCATTTAGCTGCGAATGTTTCATAGTTTTTAATGTTCACTTTTTTATTTTCCACGTACTTGCAGGAGTTAAATAACTGAGGTTTCCGTTTGCAAAATGGATTGAGCTCTTGATTTACGGTGAAACTCTGGCGCTTCTGAACCATTCCGAGATATTGAAGAACTGTGAAGTCTGTAGTCTCGACCCATGTCCATACAAATACTCCGCCATTTTCTTTTTATTTCTCCTTGCACCTAATAAGTATATAGAGATTATTCATTGTATGCATTCTTAGCTAATTTAAAACATAATGCAGACCATTGTGTTTAAAATATTTTTAAGGCTAGGCCAGCTCAGTTTTCCAGTACCGGGGAACTTACAGCCTTATTAAATTGCAATTTGGCCAATTGAATAGGGCTCTATATAAGCACAAAGCATATTTTTTTACAGAAGTTTTTAGTTAGTGAACTTCTATCCAACAGCAAGGTCTTCACTAATTAAAAACATCTGTAAAAAAAAAGTATGCTATGTGATTAAATAGAGCCCTTGTTCAATTGGCCGAATCACAATTTAATAAGGCTGCTAGTGACTATTAGAATAACCAAAGCTCTGAAAATTATATATTTTTTTATTAAAATACACAAATCTAAAATTAGATTTTAGCATTAAAATGGCTGGTTTAAATTCATCAGTAGTAAAAAAAAGTTAAAACACTTTCATGAACACATTACAACTTTAGTAGAATAGTAATACCACAATTTGTTGTTTAGACTTTGTCAGGTCCGACTTTCTGTGACCCTATGGACCACAGCCAGGCACATCCTGTGTCTGGTTGTACTAATCCATATGGTTTTCATGGCAAAGATACTGGAGTGGGTTGCCATTTCCTTCTCCAGTGGACCATGATTTGTCTGATGCTGTGACCTACACATCTTGGGTGACTCTATATGGTAGAGCTCACAGCTTCATTAAAGTACACAAGCCCCTTTATCGCTACAGGGTAGCGATCCAGAAGGGGAATACCATAATACATGGTGGAAAAATCTACTATCACGTTAAGCATTTATCTGCCCAAGAGGAACTGGGAACAAGCCTATTGCTGCACATTAGCAGCCTTATTAAATTGAGATTCGGCCAATTGAATAGCATATATTTTTTAAAGAAGTATTTAGTTACTGAAGACCTTGCTTTTGGATAGAAGGTCACTAACTAAAAACTTCTGTAAATAAAATATGCGCTGTACTTATATAGAGCCCTATTCAATTGGCCGAATCGGAATTTAATAAGGCTGTAGGTTCGTACCAAATTTTTTGATTGTGTGGAGTTACAGAGGACTCAATTTCCTCTTTCATAACCAAGCTCACTCAAAACTCTACCAATCTTATATTTACTCATAAAATATATATTTAAAAAAAAAATGGATCTGAACATATAAGGTTTATTAATCAACAGACAGCTGAAATTGGATAATGTTCTAATGTTCTACAATGATCACTTTACAACCAACAATTTTAGAAAAACATTGTAAAAGGGCAGAGTTCCAAAAATGTCTTATTTTATGTTTACCAAGAGAATAACTCTCTTACATGGGGCAAAAACTAAAATATCAAATGGTTATCAGAATCTGCACAAACTTTCTTTACAAGTTGCAGAATTGATTGCCAAAGCGTTAGCACGTTCTTACTACTGATCTGATTTATTGAGTAAACAAAGATAATATATAAACTGAACAAAACAACAAAAACATGGTAGCTCTTAGTATGCACAAACAAGCTACAAGTGCTAAATAAATATAAATGTATTCCATTTGTAGTTCATATACCCAAACACAATATTAAAAATGTATACATTGTCTGTCTTGTCTAACAGTCTATTTTGGAGTGGTCGTGTGGTCTAAATTATAAAGCCAAAACAGAGCGAGATACACACACAACTTAATTGCATTCGCTATTTGATGGTTCTGGTGCAGTGTCTCTAGAAATGTCCTATAGCATATCAGTCTTTACCTGGTATAGAAACCAGGACAGAGTCAAAATGTCAAGGAGGTCTTTTCTGCATGGGGGTGATATACAGAAAGTCTATAAGTATAATATACTGGCACAATACACACCATATTTTGTTCCACAGGTTCATTGAATGAAATATCAATTTGTTATCTAGTACTGAATAGAATCCCCTTCTAGAATGCTACCTTGTCGTGGTGACGGTGCTTGCATACTTCAATGAAGCTGTGAGCTAGACCATGTAGGATCAACCAAGATGGTCCGGTCATGGCAGACAGGTAAGACAAATCGTGGTCCACTGGAGAAGGAACCTACAACCCACTCCAGGAATGTTGCTAAGATAACTTTATGGACAGGCACAATCAGAGAAATAAGGATATGAGAAGAAGATGAGCTTCTCGGGTCAGAATGGGCCTACCACATTACTGAAGAAGAGCAGAGGGCAAGTATAAGTAGCACCAGATCTAAAGAAGTGGTTGGGACAAAGCTGAAAGGAGACCCAACTGTGGATGTGTCTGTAGGGGAAAGAAAAGTCCGCTGCTGCAAAGAACAAGTAAGCATAGGAACCCGGAATGTGAGAACTACGATCCAAGGCAAACAAGATGTAGTCAAGAATGAAATGACAAAATTAAACATTAATATCATGGGTATTTGTGAACTTAAATGGACTGGAATGGGACATTTCACATCCAACAACTATGCGATCTTCTACTGTGGTCAAGACTCCTGCAGAAGAAATGAGTCTAATGGTCAATCAAAAGGTGGCCAAAGCAGTGCTTAGTTACTACCCAATAAATGACAGAATTATTTCAATTCAAATTTAAGGCAAGACATTTAACATCTGAGAGATCCAAATCTATGCTCCAACCATGGATGCTGAAGAGGTTGAAGCTGTCCAGTTCTATGAAGATATTCAACAGGTCATAGATATAAAACCAAGAAAAGATGTTAATGTCATCATTGGAGATTAGAATGCTAAAATATGTAACCAAAGGACACCTGGAATATCTGGCAAGTTTGGCCTTGGAGTACAAAATGAACAAAGTCAGAGATTAGTAGTATTCTGTCAAGAATAGCCTTTGAGACAACTCTAAACATGGACATCACCAGATGGACAATATAGAAATCAGATTGACTATATACTTTGCAGCCAAAGATGAAGGAGCTCTATACAGTCAGCAAAAACAAGACCTGGAGCTGACTGAGGCTCAGACCATGAGCTTCCTATTGCAAAGTTCAGAATTAGAGGGAAAATCATCAGACCAAATATATATGAAATAAGTAATATCCCTTTTGAATATGCAGTGCAAGTAAAGAATAGATTTAAGGCATTATACATGGAAGGTAAAATGCCTGAAGAACTTTTGGGCTATAGTTTGCAATAATATTCAGGAAACAGCAACAAAGAATATCCCAAAAAAGAAAGGCTTTAAAAGTAGCCAAGGAATGAAGGAATTGGAAAGGTAGTGGAGATAGGAAAAAAATGTCAAACTCAATGCAGAATTCCAGAGAATAGCAGGAAGAGATACGGAGACATTCTACAATAGATCTCCTAGAACAAGATTTTCTGCCATATTGCTTTTTGTCATTTTACTTGGTATAGAAAGAATGAGGAATTCTGTAATATGCTATTTAATCCATTTTAACTTATTTTTCTTTTTCTAACTTTAATATACTTTATCAATAAGACATGTATGGACCATAAGTGTCTAATTCAATGCCAGGCAAAGCATTTGCAGTGATTTTTTTGTGCATCTTTAAATAAATGTAATAAATATTATTTTGAAAATGACTTACTTCTGTGTTTAGAAAGCAGTAAAGTATCACCACAACCAGACCCTGCAAAATAAAATTGTCATCACTTTAGAACAAACTCATGAAAACCATGGTCATCATCAGAAAACTAGGAGCCCAGTACAAATTACATCCACGGCAGAAAATATATACAGTAGGCTCCTCACAAGTTTACCAGATACACAGTCATGCTTGAGTAGTTCAGGTTCTCTTCAATGTTCCATTATAAACTAATTTTTCATTGGTTTGATGAATTTTGTAATTTATGAGGGATTAGAGTTCTGACTTTTTTGCCAATGTTGATTTTTGAAGTGATGAAATATTTGTTTTTGATAGAGATTTTTTAATGGATTTTTTGTGCACATTGGTGACTGGCAGATTTTAGGCATTTTCACTGGCCTTTATGGTCAAGTGATATTTTTGGTGGTTTTGTAGTTATTGGAATGAGTGAGACAGAGAGAGATAGAGAAAGAGAGAAAGGAAATGTTCTTTCTAAAATAGTAGTACAGAAGTGGCACCATCTTCCAGTGAATGTGTGGGGGATTAATGGAAGTTAAAGGGAGAGAGAAAGAATGTCCTATCTAAAAGAGTAGTAGAGAAGTGCCACAGCCTTTAGAGAATGTATTAGTGTTAAACATGTTTACCAAATTTATGGCTGCCTGACATAAGGATATAGTCAGGCTAAATTAACCAAAACTGCCTAAATCAGATGGCCATTTTGCTTCTTTTTTGCAGTGAAATTTATTTTTCTATGTTAAAAAAATATGCACATTTAGCTGTTGCCACCAATCAATTCTAAAAAAAAGCAGATCACCAAGTTTAATTAAACAACACATCTCACTTCATACATACATTGATACAATTCCTTTTTCACATTATTATACTTTGTTTAATATGAGTACTATTTGTTATATTTAAACATTCTTGGTAGGCAATAATACTTTGCATAAATAACTTAATTTTGTTAAAAAGTGTAAATAATACAGTTATTATATGTATTAAGTTATGTCTGTGTTTGTACTGACCTTTAGGACCTTCATCATGTTGGTTTATATGTGTAAGTATTTATGATGATTAGTTGTTTAGGAAATGTAAAAGTTATTTTATATTTTCTTTGTTTAAACAATACAAAAATAAATTGATAAAGACTAGTAGTATAATTTCTTACACTACAAGAAAAAAGAGTTAGAAAGATTTGAATATAATGAATTTGAGAAATACACTGGAAATATATTGGCAGAAACTGTGTTAAAGTTGCAGTGCAGGATGGGGCTGGACTGGAAAAAAAGCAGGAAATTGAGAAATTGAGGTAGAACGCAAACTTACAAGTTACCGATGATATCATGTCATCAGAAAGAGGTAGGGACGTTTAGTTGGCCTCCGTCAAATCAGAAGCGAAACGTTCTTCAGGCAGTAGTTCAGTGTGTGCGTCTCCATTTGCTGACATCACACGCTACATTACGGTGCAGTAAATCTGCACTTGCAGTTTTCTCAGATACACTATTACAGACTTAAAGCACTAGTTTGTAAAGGTAGGAGTTTGTGGTTGGATGGTAAATGTTCTCTTAACCTGGTCTTTTTATTAGAAAATCTAGACTAGTCTTCAAAAGGAGGAATTTATTTTCAATTTTTGACCATCACAACAGCATCTACTAGCTGTTATTTCCAACATGTTATTCCAATATTGAATATTATCCTACATAGGACAAAACCAAGATAAGATCTCTAACTAGTCAAACACTCCTGATTTATGTGTGCCACCTTTCAGTAATAGTGCGTGATATTTGTGACACCTGTTTGTTGGCTATGTGGCCTCTCTACTATCGTTCATAATACTATACATATTCACTTTATATGGAAAGTACAAACTATAAGCCTGAATATACTCCTAATTTGAATACAAACATACATGCTGAATTATGCTGAATTATAATGTGTGAGATGTTAATGGCATATTACTATAGTACCTACATAGGATATGCTAGACATATGGACACTGTTTGAAGCTATCATATGAAATACAATTAGAGACAATTACAATGTGCAGAGCATAATAGGGGACTCCAGCCATGATCACTCTGCCTTAGGGAGTTCAGCTACACCTCACTGACAAGGTCCAATGAAGGCCAAAACGTACATCTGGGATTTGCCATTTCTCCTGTTCATGGTAGACTTGCCTGGTATTTCAGGGCTGGATCACTCTAGTGAGTGAGTCCAGACTGATATACTAAAGGATATTTCTCACTGTGAGGGACACAGGTGAGCTAAGAGAGGTTGCTCTCTGAGTGGGTTATCATGTCCATAGAACTAACCTATTAAGGTTAGTTCATTTTGTTTATGCAGCGCATAATATACACATCAATATAAGTAGTGACTTCATATGTATTGGTTATTATTACTCAATTTGTATCCTGATCCTAGCATTTTTGTTTTAATATTACTACTTCACACTACTGTTGTCACATTTAAATATGCTGCTATCTCAAACGTATCTATATAACATTTTTGAAACATTAAGCAATAAAAGTTATATTTTAGTAATTTCAGTCTTTTGGTTTCTGCCTTAGAGACTATTCTTCGAGTGGGGTGTCCTAGTTTCAAAGGTGTGCTATTCTCTCTTTCTCATATATATGTGATTTCAATAACACTTTACTAGTCTGTTCCACTAGAAATTGGTACTAGATTACTAATCTCTTTGAACTAATAGACGTGATTAGAATATAATATTAAATATATCAACAATACTTTTAAGAGGTTAAAGAACTTATCAGCCCTGTAAAAAGTTTTTTTATCCTGATCTGATGTCCTGTGCAAGGAATGTATGCTAACAGGTTCATTATGTCTAGTTTGAAATCAGTCTTAACATGGGCTTTACTTATCTCAGCATGTATGTTTTTTATGCATACATTAGGAACCTTCTGAGCCCTCTACTGTATGGGGCCACATACAACATTACTCATTTACCCCCTGAAGATGACTCTGATTAAATTACTGAATTCATATATTGTCTAATTACCTGAAATGATCCAATACACAATTCAAACCATATCTTATAGTCACTGAATATAGGCATCGGAAAAACTGTAAACACCATATAGTGGATACCAAATAATGGAATGAGAAGAAGTGTAGACTTTGTAAGTCTCCTGTTAAATAAAGAAAAATGTAATATATTATATTTGAAGAAAAACATACATTAATGTTTGCAATACTGTTCGAATGTATTACAATATACAATAATCAATAAAAATACATACATAACATGAACCCTTTTTACAAAGATAAATAATTCTAGAGCTATACACACAGGAATTATTTAGATTGTTTTTTTGTGAATTCAGAGAAATTGATGCAAACAAGGGACACTGTTGTAGTAAGACACATTACGATGCTTTAAAAGTAATAGTTCAATCTAACATAATGACAGCCATTTTAGCTTATGTAATGCTAGGAATTATTACTATATTTGTAATTTTTTCTCTTCTCACCTCTTCCTACTCCAATTTCTTAGAGCAGTGATTCTCTTCTCAAGGCCAATCAAACAGGCCATGATTTAGGTGTAACATCACATGAACACAGGTGAGACAATTAGTATTCAATGGGCTGTGGAGCCATTATTTGCTTAATGTGTATTCACACAGTGTTGAATGTAAATCTTGACACATATGGTGCTCCTTGATGAGAAGGAACCACTATCTTAGAGTGTGTTACTGTGTGAGGTGGGCTGCAAGCTGTGATTCTACATACTCCATCTTCTAATGCACTACAGTATGGCCTATTTTTCTACAAATCATGTAATGTAGATTCTACTACTGGAGCAGCACTACATGATGTTGTGGATCAACAAACATCTGCTGGCAGTGCTTTGTTTCCTTTAGAAAATGCAATATGGAAAATCAAAAGAAATTCACTTGCTGCCGATATACTTCACAAATGGGAAGGGTGGTGGCCAACATGCCAGCTATATAGAGATAACCAGAATGAAATGAAAATTATAGTAAGCGTTCATACATTCATATTATTGGGATAACATAGCTTTTATTATGCTAGATGCAAATATACTTTTAAACATTTATGGTACTGTTTATCTTTACAAGGTCTCATTAAGCTTCTTTTCATAACAATCTCAGAAACTTCTGGAGCACAGTTGTTGGAATCAAGTCCTCTAGGGTAAGGACAAACTGTTTGAGCACAGGCTGTTTAAACAGTGGTTCAGTGATTTTGATATAATTAACAATGCTCACATCGCAATATACTAAAAAGCTAACCGGCTTTGGGGGTTGAAGTTGGACAGTCTGATTCATGGCTCCTGGATGAGGCCACAGATTTACTTAAGAAACCTCTATTAAGCTCAATATCTGGAAAACATTTTTTTTTAATGTTGCTTTGCATTATATGACAACATTTTATTAACTTCTAAAGTCATGCCTCAATTTCTATATCTTATTTTAACCTTACATAAAAGGGGAACAATATTACCAAAATATTGTTAAATAAAAATTATTTTAACCTGCCCTGGTTTCCAAATGCTAAAAAAATGGTCTTCCTGGTCCAACATGGCATATGAAATGTTTTTTAAATATTTGCCAATTTTTTTTTCTAGTTGATTAATCCTTAGTTGTTTGTTTCTGCAGCCAGTAAACAACTATAACAGTTCTAGCTGCAGTTAATATTTGTATAATTCGTTTTTGTCCATCTCTCGTTATACTTTCCAAAGGCCCATTTAGTAGCATTATTACTGAGTCTAACTTTTATTCATAAGCAACATATTTTTTTCATTTCTCTTATTTAAAGGGACACTGAATTTCAATATTTGTATTATGCTATTTGAAGATTACTAGTAGAATAACTAGTATTACTAATAGGAAAAAAAATGTAAAAATATCAAAACAAAAATTAAATTCATGACCAATGTATGCAACTGTATTCAATACTGGCAATCTCCTTCTAGTCTACTAATATATCCTCCTAATTTTCTTGCCAATTTTGAGTGAACCTTGAAGACTGAGCTTATCTCAGTAGCACAAAGTAAACTGTTTTTGAATATTTATAACAGACAATTGACTTTGCTTATCTGCCTTTCAAACAGGGAGGACTCTTTGAAACCTTTGTATTTGCGTCATAACTGATAGGGGGAAGTCTATTTAGGACAACAATGTTGATGACTGCGTTTAATTGACTATAACAGATGGTAAATCATCTCTCTGTTACTCTGCCTCTAGTTAAATACTCTTTTAAGATAGAGCAGTAATAATGATATATTGTCCATCGCAGACATTCCCCTTACTTGGAGTCTGCTCTCTCAAGACTTGTGTCAGGGGATTCCTTGTGTTTTGTATGGCCCATTTATATACCGTCTTTTTCAGAATATTAAACGTGGTTGCAACATTCTAAAATATTTTGCTAAATATTACTTAAAGCTCCTTAATTTAGAGACTGCATATATGGGACTAGATTGTCCCTTTTAGTCTATTTACACATAGCTCTTTTTAAAGATGATACACAAAGTTACATATATACATACATATACTGTGACTGGTCATTGACTCCAACATCAGGTGACATTATCTTCTCCAGAAGGATTCGTATGATGTTAATGAAGAGGAAGAAATTAAGCTGCAAAAAAAAGTATAGCAACAGAATTATAATGTCTCAACGGAAACAATGGAACAAAACTTGAAGGACAACAAACTAGCAGCAAACTAACAGATATTAATGCCAGAAGCATTAAAGCATTTAAAAAAAAAATTATACTTCTAGTAGACTCTGGTCATGCCTAGGTGCTACCATGCAACGAATCTTTACTGTTCTGTGCATGTTATTGATTGGTAATAGACATGGAAAGCAGAAGCTGCACTTTGTATTTTAGGTCCCTTCTCTTGAACATGTGGGAGGGGTGTGGCAGCACATACTAATAGTTGATGCCAATGATGCCACACTTTCCTCTATTCCATCCCTCACTGGTAGAGGAATTTTATTTCCTCTCACTCACACTGTATGGCAGAACCTACAGTGGATATAAAACAGTGGATATAACACCCCTGTTAAAATGTCAGGTTTCTGTGGTGTAAAAAAATGAGACAAAGATAAATCATTTCAGAATTTTTTCCACCTTTAATGTGACCTATAAACTGTACAACTCAATTAAAAAACAAACTGAAATCTTTTAGGTGGAGGGAAGAAAAAAGAAAAAGAAAAATAATGTGGTTGCATATGTCTGCACACCCTCTTATAACTGGGGATGTAGCTGTGTTCAGAATTAAGCAATCACATTCCAAATCGTGTTAAATAGGAGTCAGCATACACCTGCCATCAATTAAAGTGCCTCTGATTAACCCCAAATAAAGTTCAGCTGCTCTAGTTGGTCTTTCCTGAAATTTTCTTAGTCGCATCCCACAGCAAAAGCCATGGTCCACTGAGAGCTTCCAAAGCATCATAGGGATCTCATTGTTAAAAGGTATCAGTCAGGAGAAGGGTACAAAATAATTTCCAAGACATTAGATATACCATGGAACACAGTGAGGACAGTCATCATCAAGTGGAGAAAATATGGCACAACAGTGACATTACTAAGAACTGGAGCTCCCTCCAAAATGGATGAAGAGACGAGAAGAAAACTGGTCTGGGAGGCTACCAAGAGGCCTACGGCAACATTAAAGAAGCGACAACAATCTCCTGTATTCTTCATATGTCTGGGCTATGGGGTAGAGTGGCAAGACGAAAGCCTTTTCTTACGAAGAAAAACATCCAAGCCAAGGCTACATTTTTCAAAAACACGTCTGAAGTCTCCCAAAAGCATGTGGGAAAAGGTGTTATGGTCTGATGAAACCAAGGTTGAACTTTTTGGCCTTAATTCCAAAAGATATGTTTGGCGCAAAAACAACACTGCACATCACCAAAAGAACACCATACCCACAGTGAAGCATGGTGGTAGCAGCATCATGCTTTGGGGCTGTTTTTTCTCGGCTGGAACTGGGGCCTTAGTGACTTTGAAAAAATAAAATAAACACGCAATGACTAAATACAGACTTACACAAAAAAATACGAGCCACGGGACTTAGAAAATAAAAAAATGCAGACCTACACAACAAAAAATACGACTTGCGGGACTTAGAAAAAATCCATTACGGACTCGCAAAAATACGACCTTAACAGACAACCCGCGCACAGTGGCAAACATAAAAAAACACAAAAATAGAGACAAAAATTATATAAAACACTTACCCACCACAAGGGGGGACACCCAGGACCTCTGCAACACAGCTTAAACCTCAATTTCAGCCAAGAGAAAGCGAGAGAAAAAATGGCCGGCGAAAAAAGCGAAAACGAGGCTACACGACCCCTAAAGACGCAAAATACCACAAAGCAAATACGGCTTTTCCAAAAACCTGTATGACCTACAACATACATTATTAGCAAGGACGCTAAATCATACAAACCCGCCTACCACATACACATTCTCCGCCATTTTACAACACTAACTTACAGAATGCGGAAGTACACAGCTGCACAAACGGCTTCCCCTCCCGCACGCAGCCTATTTACACTACACGCTGCACACATTGCTAACACTTACACCTCAGCTCAACAACACTGCAAATCTACATTATATGCTGCAGGAACATCAAAACAGATTGTTAGCTTTTCAGCACATTCCTTGCTGCAAAATAACAACACACTAGTGCAAACAAATACGTCTTTTCCAAAAACCTGTATGACCTACAACATACATTATTAGCAAGGACGCTAAATCATACAAACCCGCCTACCACATACACATTCTCCGCCATTTTACAACACTAACTTACAGAATGCGGAAGTACACAGCTGCACAAACGGCTTCCCCTCCCGCACGCAGCCTATTTACACTACACACTGCACACATTGCTGACACTTACACCTCAGCTCAACAACACTGCAAATCTACATTATATGCTGCAGGAACATCAAAACAGATTGTTAGCTCTTCAGCACATTCCTTGCTGCAAAATAACAACACACTAGTGCAAACAACCACAACCACCTTCACCACGCCACCCAGAAGGAGCGTCAACGCTGCTCATAGGACACAAACTACACCAGGGGAGAGGCTTGCAATAAGCGACAAAACGAGATCACTGCGTACCTTACATAAGCGCAAAAGCGCCTATGATAAAAACAAATACACCAACCCAGAGGCTCAGCACCAGCCTTGCAATGAGCGCACAAGGATCTCAGACCACCAAAACACTTACTCTCTGTGGCAAACAGCATTACCTGCCTTACAATTTTATTGCCTACATTTTTTGACTGGCAAGTCGCTAGTTAAATATAAGTAACTGTTTCTTACATAATAAATTCATTAATATATGCTCATTGTAAAGACTTTATTGCATGGGTGTAGGAACTAGGGGGGAACGAGGAGGACAAATACGCCCCAGATTTTTTAATTTGTGTAGAGAGGCAGTTGCGTGGTATATTTATACTATATGCGGTATCTCCCCCAGATTTTCTTTGGCTCCTACACCCATGCTTTATTGTTATAATCAAGATGGAAGCCCTGTATGAAGCAAAACTATTTTAACTAGAATAAAGAAAAGAGCCTTTAACTGATATTATCTTTACGCTAATTAAAATCATTTTACACAACTGACCAATTAAAAGTTTTAGTTTTTGTGATGGGAAATACTGCATGGGTTATGTCTATTCAAACTCTGGGGGTTCCAGGGCTTACTATACTCCTCAAACATTACAAAACTAGATGCTAGCAGTACAAAAATCATATTTTGCCACCGTCTTGCAACCACATCAATCTTTAGTACCTCTTGATTATCGAGTTGATATCTCAAATTAATGTAGAATCATGTTCCTTTAATATAAATAATATGAAAGTTTACTTACAATTATAGAAATTATAATTGGTATTCTTATAATCCACCAGGGAATACTGTGTTCATTTGTATCCCAGCATCTGAAAAAATACGAAGTATGTGAGATATATACATAAATAAATAGTACATTTGTGTTCATATTTGAATGTAAAAACTGCATTGTTGACTCATTTGCCTGTCCCTGCCCAGTTTCCCAGAGTGCAGTGCAATAACTATATTTCTGGGAATTCTGAACAGGAAATACGTTTTTCAACTTACTTTTAGACATTAAAATATGAACACAAATGTACTATTTATTCACTATACTCTGTACAGTGGAGGTTTTCTATCAATCTTTTGACAACCATAAGCTAAATGATGTTGTGGTTAATACATAAAAATAGTTCCTTTGTTTAAAGAAAAAAAGTATGATAACACTTACCCTGTATCATCTAAGTACATTTTTGTCACTATCCATACAATAATGAATACTGTAGGGACACCTGGAAAGAAGAACACATAGAGGTCTATATAAAATATGATTATGCGCATATATGTATATATATGTAACTATTAGCTGATATTTTATTAAGTGTACATTGTAAAGAAAATCTTACATACGTTAGATCAGCAATTGTGTAAGCAATTTAAATGGACACTGTAATATAATCTTCAATCTCAATGTTAATTGGTTACAAAAGTAAAAGATTAACATCACATTTGCCCCCAAAAAGTTTTAAATATTTGTAGCTATTTTTTATTGTTCATTTGCTTATCTCATATTATAATATCAATTCACAAGTAAATGCAATGTCTTACCCCATCCAATCAGCATATACATTTTGAAATGCCTGTTTGGAGAGAATATAACCACAAGAAGAGTATGTAGATAAAGTCCTTCAACCAGTAACCAGTAGAAGTTTGCCATGACACAATATTGTAGGAATACAAGGGTAAATTTGCAGCCAATCTGTAAAAACAATGGATACATAAACAGGAAACGTTTAATTTTTTTAAATATAGATGAAAATATATTTATGAATCAAGACCTGTAACTTCACCTGAATAAAGATCTGAAGTCACCATACATGCTCTGCACCATCAGCTACAGGGTGGGAAAGCACATGGAGCAAGTGTTGAGGTATGACTGTTCGAAGTCAGTGGTTTTCTGCTGCCTCTAACATGCACTTGACGTGTACTGGTCAGTGGAACTAATATAAATCAGCTGTGCAGGGAAGGACGCTGTTATAATTCAAATATTTAGCTGTGCGTTAGATATACTGATTTTCACCCATTTTTATAAATGTAAAGAAATAGCTTAGTGGTCAAGAAACTGGTCTCTGATGCATATCTACGTTCAAGCCCAATCTAAACCCTTTTTAAATTTCGTCACAAGATCAAATGTCAAATATGTATTAACTATAAGGGGTGCTATATGACAAATATTGCTGTAGTAATGCTGAATAGTAAAAGTGTTATATTTCCAGAAATATGCATATTGCTTCTTTCCACCACCTTGTAGCAAGTAAATACATAGGGCCCTATTAAATTTGCCAAACTGTAGTTCCTGAAGCCTGTAAAGTTAAACCTATTAAATTGACCTCTTTTAGCTACCAGCAAACGATCTGCAGGTTATAGGCTGAAAAACAACTGCGGTTTCCAAAATCGTAACTCTGACACAGCTAAGCTTTTGCTCTTTCAAGCCTGTAAATGTTACCGTCACAAATCGCTATTAAATTGCTACAAGTCCTCAAGCGCGCAAATGTTTTCACACCCATAAATGGCAAATGTAGCCAAAAATTCCTTTGGGTACCAGATAGTACTCGCAAGTGGGTAAACTCCTGTCCGTAACACTGTAAAAGCAAATATAAACACACTACTTTATTTTAAATTACGGGGAAAGTGATGAAAGGTATTACATTTAATAGCACAACATTCTCAAGCTTGCAAATCTGCAATATTTTTTTTTTTTTTTATGTTTAATTTCCGTGTTATATCGATACCGGTTAATATAAATAATAGAACACATGGACTAGAATATCATATTATTGATGACAACTCAGACTTCAAAACCGGAGGTGATTATAACTTAACTTCCATACTTCAGTGATGCAATGATGACGGGCTCTTTTACTATTGGCTCCGTCAGAACCCATAACTACAGGTTTGAATAATTTATCATGTTCACGCACGGAAATGCCATGTGCCGAGGCATGGGTTACAGATTTGTATTCCGGCCATGTCCTTGCAGGCTTTTCTAATTTAATCGCTCTGTAACTCCTGGAATTTAATAGGGCCCATAGTCTAATGGTAAAGTGCCTTGGTAATAAAAGGTTCCTGCTATAACCTTTTTTTTAATAAGATTTAAATAGTATATCTATCTATCTATATATATATATATATATATATATATATATATATATATATGTATATTGTGACCGTTTGCCCCCTAGAGGATGGTGCCAGGTAAAGAAGTGTAAAGAGTTTTTGACAGGAGTGAAGGAGTTAACTCCTGAAGAACTCCTAATTGGTGCAGGTGCAGTTTCACTTTAAAGCCTGGAAAGCAGACATGGAAGGGTGTGGCTAATTAGGCTCTGGCCTAAGTTGTGTGCTGCTGGTGCTGCTGGTGCTGCTGGTGCTGCTGGTGCTGCTGGTGCTGCTGGTGCTGCTGGTGCTGCTGGTGCTGCTGGTGCTGCTGCTGCCAGCCAGAGCAAACCACAAGAGAGGAGCTTCCTGGATGATCCTGTGTGGATCTACCTTTTGAACTCTGGAAAGCAAACCTGGAGGAGATCACCTTGTTTACTGGGGCTGCGAGTTTTGGAAAACAGAAAGGAGTGTGTGCTGTTTGCAGTAGCTGGACGGACAGAGCTGACAGAGCGACTACAGACTCATGAGGTGAAACTACAAAGGCACCAAGTAAGGGAAGTGAATATTGAGGATTCCCAGGCAGAGTTGCCTAAGGTGTCTAAGCGATTGTGGAGCTGTCAGAGGCACCGAATGAAGGTACCAGACTTATTATACCCCAGGGAAGAGGCTGAGTGTTTGTCCTGTTAAATTGCAGTGTTACTATTGCAATATCAAAGGGTCCCTGGGGTGAAGCATATGGGAGAGACGGGCGGGCCCTATGCTTCATCCACTGTTACTTATTTAAAGATGTGGAAAAGACTTCTGATCAAATAAGAGACTATTTGTATCCCGGCCACAAGGTGGCACTATAAGAGACTGTTATACTTTATGAATTCTAATCTCTCCGGAGCAGAGAAGCTACCGGGGGTAGTCAGGGTGTTCCTGCATGTTTAGTAAGAAACGTATATATAGATTTTTATTTTCATTTTTCTACTTCTAATACTTGTTTATGAGCCCTATTAATAAACAAGTCTTCTGCATCATAAATCTGTATTGCGGAACCTTTTGTCATAAAGAATTCCTGTGGTAAAAGGCCATCCTTGTCACAATATATATATATATATATATATATATATATATATACAGTGTCTTACAAAAGTGAGTACACCCCTCACATTTTTGTAAATATTTTAATATATCTTTTCATGTGAAAACACTGAAGAAATGACACTGTGTTACAATGTAAAGTAGTAAGTGTACAGCCTGTATAATAGTGTAAATTTGCTGTCCCCTCAAAATAACTCAACACACAGCCATTCATGTCTAAACTGTTTTTCCCTCCCAAGTGACATGTGACTCGTTAGTGTTACAAGGTCTTAGGTGTGAATGGGGAGCAGGTGTGTTATATTTGGTGTTATCACTCTCACACTCTCTCATACATGGCTCAACATGGCACCACATGAGAAGATATAATAAAATATTTACAAAAATGTTAGGTGTACTCACTTTTGTGAGATACTGTGTGTGTGTGTATATTATATATATATATATATATATATATATATATATATATATATATATATATACACACATAATGTTTGATATGGATCAAATTAGTAAAAAGTATATTAAACTATATTAAAAAAAAAAAATTATATAAAAAAGGGTGTGAATAAGGAATTGAACCTAGAGAATTCAGAGCCAAAAAACAAAAACATTTGCTCACTGACCACATAACTGCACAGAAAGCTAGGAGTATACATATCAATAAAGTTGAAATAGAATCAGTATGACAGTTACTCCCTGAACCTCATCATATATGCAGATTATTGTGGGAGAGCTTCAAGAGTTACACAAACATCAAAAAAAAATGTCAATATAATTTATTGATCAATATACACAATTGATGGTTAAGAGTATATATGGTGGCATCAGTGTCCCTTAAAATGGATAAAATATTACACTTTGGTTCGATAGGTGAAGAAGAAGCATATGTCACAAATAAGTTTTGCATAACTAAAATACACAGCTAATCAATATACAGTAGATGCTTAATTATAACATAACTTACACTTCTACTCTCAAACATTTACAAGTGACATTAAACAAATGATGCTGTTATGGGAAAGAATACACGTAAAGGTCTTTAAAAGGTGTGTACAAGTCAGGCAGCTTGTTTATGCATTATATTGCTTTTGAGGAGGGTAGAGTAATATGAGTTGAACAAAATGTAAAGAAATTAAGCACTGATTTGAATTTAAAGTTATAATCTAAACGACTCATATAATATATTGGACTGTAGTGAACCACATTTGTTTTGTAGGATGTCCTCCCCTAGTGTGAGTAGACATAACTATTAATATGTTGATCAGCAGTATCTGTTTCTTTTTTCATTCTGATGTGAGATAAGTGTCATGTCTACCTTGTGAGATTATTTACTATTAAGACTTACATTAGAATAACACAGGGAATTGATTTATTACTATAATGGGAGATAAATAAGAACTGTTGATACATTTATTCCAGTGGCAGACAATCTATTTCTCTTGGAGGGCCTCATATGCTAGCCCTAAGTCCTTAAAGTGGCCTGACAGCGTTTAAACATGTTTTCTTTACTCAAAGCAAAAAGGTAAAATCACTGTAGGAAAATATTTAATTGTTAAAATTGGTGTAGATAATGATGAAACTTGTTCAGGCATAGAAAGGGAAATTTTGCTAGTTTTACAGAAATATAGTAAACTGTGTATTTTTGAAAAGGTACACCCTGCTCAACTCCAGATATTAATGGTTACATACAGCCTTATTAAATTGCAATTCGTCCAATTGAATAGGGCTCTATATAAGCACATAGCATATTTTTTTACAGAAGTTTTTAGTTAGTGAACTTATGCAAAAGCAAGGTGTTCACTAACTAAAAGCTTCTGTAAAAAAAAATATGCTCTGGGCTTATATAGAGCCCTTTAGATTTACTGAATCTCAATTTAATAAGGCTGATAGTAATTAAGGTTGAAAAAAAGATTTTAGTCCATCAAGTTCAACCTTTTTAGATCTCCTCTGATCTGCAATATGCAGACTAGTTGTTAATTGGTCCAGAGGAAGGCAAATAGAAAAAAAAAAAACATCGAAACAATTGTAGCATTACAACTTACCTATGAATTGTTGTGCTTTAGAATCTAGCAAACATGCTTCTCTCCACCCCTATCAGGTTAAGTAGCAAATAATCTCCCCAGGTAGCTGTCCTGAGAGATTTATCTGTCTCAACATTGGTTAAAAAAAAATTTGAAAATCCTCTGATGCCTTGGGCTTTAAAGATGCCCAACTCTGCTAGTCCCGAGGAACTAAAGTTCAAATATGGGTTTTAAAATCTACATTGACTTTATATAGTTCAATTTTGTTTTACTTCCTCTGGATCGATTCACAACTTACATAAGATAAACATGAAAATATCTAAGAAGGTTGAAATTGATAGAGATCTATGTTCAACCGTTTTTACTGTGTAACTATATATCTTTGTAAAATAATGACTGTATTGCTACCAGATGATAAAAAAGGTGCATTTTTATGTAAATGGTAAATACACTGTGCATGATTGTGATTCATTTGCTAAACACTTTAAGGGAATTATTCTGCAATGTGAAACTTTGCCATTTTGGCACATTGGTATGGAAACTCTTCTATAAATATTTTGACACATAAGAAATGCAAGTTTATCATGTGGAGAAATGTTGTATTGGATATACTGTACTGACTATATGTTTGGCTTTTTGCAATAATAAAAAATACAATATTTGGCAAGATAGTATTATTACATACTGAGTATTTATAAAACTCCAACTTTGAATGCAGCACTAAATGTTTTGGGGTAGGTTCAATATTATTTAGAGGTATGTCAACCAACATGGAAGGCTGGGAGGGTCCTGCACTTGAGAGCTCACAATCTAGAGGGGATGGTGGCACATGAGGAACCAGTGAGGGGCAATTGTATAAAAGAGCATATGAGGATTAGTTTCAGTAGAGCAGTCTGTAGATTTTAGACTCAAAGACAGGGCCCTCCATTTGTTTGCAATGTGTTATATAGTTTTTGCCTTGTACTTAATCCCTGTATAGCGCTGCAGAATATGTTGGCGCATTACACATAATAGATAATAATAATAAGTCCACAGACCAGAGGATGTTGCATTATTGTGTTATTGACCCAGTGTGTAGTATGATGGACACTAGTAAGGTGGGTGATAATGCTGGGGTGGTGCCAAGTGGAACAGATGTATTGCTATAGTGAAAAACAAATTGCCTAGTATGGAATTTGTTAGTTTGGTGTCAACGTTGGTGGTGGGGATGAGCAGTCCAGAGCAGATGTATTATTAGAGTGTTTTTAAAGGTAAATGCATCTCCATACAGCTTAGTTTACCCCAAAATCATACCCCCACTAACATAATTTACCCCAAAATGTTAACACTCTATTAAAGTGACAATGGTACCCCAAAAGGGAGTTGATTTAATCTTGCAACTGGCTAGGCATTATACTAACCTCTTCTCTAGAGTAACTTAGGCCCTCATTCAATTGCGATTTGGCCAATTGAATAGGGCTTTAAATAAGCACATAACATATTTTTTTAAAGAAGTTTTTAGTTAGTGAAAACCTTGCTTTTTGATAGATGCTTATTAACTAAAAACTTCTGTAAAAAAATATGTTATGTGCTTATTTAGAGCCCTATTCAATTGGCCAAATTGCAATTGAATGAGGGCCTTAGGGTTGAGATGTAGAGTATGGTTTTGTAGCCAATGTGTGGCTCAATATGCTAATTTGCATCTCTGAGTTCTTGATAAAGGATGGTAATCTAACTGGATGAAAACATTAGTCGTTGTTTTGGACACCACAGAGACAAGCAAACCGATTGTCTAAGAAGGGACATCAAATGAACTAATTAGTATGCAGGAGATGCTAATTTGCATAAAAATGCAGATCACGTTCTCAGGAATGCTTCACTTTAGAAAAATGGCCAATACAACATATAGCCAGTTTGTCATGCTGTTTAATAAAAACCTAAAAAACAACCAAACAATCCAGATATTTACAGGACTACAAAATTGACATCTGAGGGAGAAACCAATATGTCTGTACCAGTCGAGCTTAATCATACATAGACTGCCCTTTGGTACCTTCTATCGGTTGCAGGTTTGTGAGAAATATTTGCAAAGCGGACTGTACTTCTCATGACCTCCAACATTACCAATGTGCACACTGTTCTCCTTATATGTAGAAGTATGCCAGCTTTTTCCAATGCCCGAGGAAATTCCAGCCTTGATATCTTGATGTATCTGAATTTCTGGATGAGTAGCTATTTATGTTCTTTAAATAGATTTACCTTATATATATATATGCTGGGTAAGCATGGTCTGTTTGAAATATTAATTTAAGATAGAGGAGAAGCATTATACATAAAAATTATCTATATAATTTAGGCTGCTAGTGAGAACTGTAGCTTTGTATTAATGTGTAGTATATCTATAGTAACGGCTTGAGATTTTAGGATGTGATTTCCTGCTGAATGTCCAATGAGAAGATAAGAACTATTTTATAAATATATGGGAATTAAATAATTGTGTGTTTGTGAGAAAGTTTCCACTATGACTTCTGGTCATATCCATAAACCAATACAAGTATAATACAAGCCTGATAAGTAACAGTCTAGGTTAGTAATAGATAGACTCAACTTTTTATCCATCAGACCAGGGAGTCAACAACTCTCCATCCAATCAACACAAATACATGTTTATCAGTGCATAGTGAGCTTACTAGGCTCCAGTTGTATTTTTATCCACACAGAACATAACAACAAATATTTGCTTTAAATGTAAGATAAATATGTGGAATTTTATTGCCCCTCAACATTTTTAGGTAATGAGAATTTTAACATTTGAAGTTTAGTTTGTATAATGCAAGTTTTTCACCTTGTCTGACTTGAGTACTTTCTGAAAGTATGAAGCGCGGGGCACGTACTTATTTACTGAACAGGTTGGGAACTAATTAAATGATTGTAGTTTTTGGAATTTGACACCAGCCCCATCTCCTATACATGATCTAAAGCACACAGCTTATATCAATAATTGCAAGTCCTGTTATGGCACACATGCAACTTTAAGTAAAGTAAAATGTATGCTTCAGACACCGACCAGCAGAGACACACATTTCTTTTTTTTTTTTTTACCTAATTACATTTCTGCTGCCTAATTATGCTCTTAACCAGGGTCAGATATTCCAAAAATATATATCTTGTCCAGTCATTCTTTAAAGTGATGGTAGCACCCTTCAAAATACATATCACATATGTGTTTACATATATACTATATAACAAAAATGAACAGAGATCAGATGCAATTACCAATGAGTCCCCAACATCTGGACAGACAGATATGCTGGAGTAGAGTATAGCATCCTTCACTAAGACTGAGATAGCTTTCAGAATGAAAGAGATGAACAGATTCAGATGGATGTAGTTTCTTGTACAGTGCAGTTTTCTAAATTGGAAAACACAAGAGAAAAAAATATTATTATATTATATATATATATATATATTATTAGGAGAGTAGGAACTGGGGGAGTGGGGGGGGGGGGAAATCCCCCCAGATTATATGAACAGGGACACAAAAAATATCAAAATTAAACTTAATCATACATTACCAGATTTGGCCATGGAGCAGTATGTATTTCCCGTGAAAGCTTTGACCCATAATTTAAAATGAGTTGGCATATAGACATATATATTATATATATTATATGTATATATTAAATATATATAACATTTTCAATTATATTGGGGCCGCATGGGATTGAGAATTTAATCGTTTATATTAGAAGTTTTTGAGGGGCACTACAGCACTGCCCCCCCTCCCGCCAGAGCAGCCCTGGTGTAATGCAGCACAAATTTTTTTTGTCTCTTTAAACTTTATCCCCCCTAGAATTTTTGGGCTCCTACGCCCATGTACATTATATAACATCATACTCTGAGCAGGTACCTCTATCACTCCACTGAAAAAATAATAATTTTTGGTACTTAAAATAATATAAGCTGTGTCATGGATCTTAAGAAATTACCTGACATATTCTTGATCCCTGGACAAATGAGAACAGTAAGTACATAAAACATAGAACTATTCAACCAAACCACTATAAAAACACTCTTCTTACAATAACTTTCAATCTAAATAAGATGATAAGGGAAGGGACAGATAGGTGAGAAATGTCCATTCATACATTGGATCAAATACAAAAGGTGTTGACTGATAAGGGTTAGATACTAAGGCACAATGTTGCAACAGCTGCCATAGTTAAAGTGGCCAGTAATTCAGTAATTAAGCAAATGTTACATCAAGTAAATCATTAAGCCACAATGTTGTTACTAGTTGATACCGTAAATGTGTTGTCGCTGTAAATGTGTTGTATTCTGTGAGAATGAATGCTCAGTTGATGGAAATCATTCCAAACACAGTTACTTGTAGCTTTAGATCTGTTGATTTCTACTACTTTATCATATGTTTAATCTAAATAAAAATAACATTTTGATTATTCCATTTTTCTATATATGCAGTATTAAAAACAAACCAAGATATGACAAACAAAAAGTCAAGGAAAAATCAAAACACTGGTTGATATTAATCATTAAACAATCAATCATATCAATAAATATGAATCTATATTAAATTGGATTTTGTTTGAAACTATTCTTTTTATGTATACATAGTTTAAAATAATATGTTTTGGTGATATTTTGATGAGTAAGTGCATGTGTAGAGATTGGAATTATACAAAAGTAATCCACGCAAGCAATTTCTTTTACTTTTCTTCAGTGCTCCAGCATATACTGTCACTAGGTTTCCTCACACGTCATTCCTCTTCACAACCTCCTGCCTCTTTCCCAGACTCTTCTCAGTTTCACCACATCATGTATCTAACATCTTAATCATTTCTTCTTCTCTTCTCTTCTCTTTTCTCTCCTTCCCCTTCCACAAACTCCTCTAGTCACTATTTCCTTTCACTTCTAAAGCTCAAAAGCAGAAATGCTTCTGCAAGTCCCACTCTCATCTCTTGTCACTCTGACTCATTCTTCTGCTAGTTGCTGGAGACATATTACCTAACCCTGGCCCCTCAGGTATTCCCACCTGCTGTAACAGGGCAGCAAAACACCCAAAGCACCCATACTCTTATATGCATTACCTGACACATTCAACATTCTCCTCTCCTCACCTCCACCTCCTACTTTCCTTTCTCACAGCTGAAGCCTTTGCCAGCCACTATAAAAATAAAATTAATAACATCCAAAAATACTGTTGGCATACTTCAAGGTTCAGTCCTAGGCCCCCTCCTCTTCTCCATCTATGCATCATCCATTGGTACTTTAATAAAATCTGGAGACATATTCTCTAAGCCTGGTGCCTCAGGTATTCCCACCTGTTGTCAGCCTTGAACAGCCAACAGGGCAGGAAAAAACAGGTATACGGTCAAACGTACACAATCTACATTGTAACACACAGCCACATCTGCTTGCATCAGCTTACTCCTTTAAAAACTGCTATCTTGCATCTGTCATCCTCCCATATCACACCCCATAACCTTCTAGATTGTAAGCCCTTTGCTAATGGCATCCACTGTACTCTAGTCTAATTTGTAAATAACGCTCTGTTAAATGTTGGCATTTTATATATAATATATATATATATATATATATATATATATATATATATATATATATATATTTACTGAGGTGGCTGTTTTGCATCCTCAGATAACTGATAAAGCTGTGGAGAAGCTTAATACCTCTTAGGGGCCAAGGTCACAAGGCAGCGAAAGAGTACTTTAAATAAAATATAGTTGAAATCCAAAACAAAGAATTAGCCAAAGAAAATATAATAAAACAATACAAAACAAAATCAAGCAAAAAAATAAAAAAATTGTAATAAACCTGAAGAATGATTACATGTGCTAAATCCACTTTTGCACATTGTGAATTCTTGTCCCATGGTATAAATCAAACATTTTCTTTCTTCTATGTTATCTTGCTATTTTTTCCCCAGTTGCAACTAACGCAAACTGTAGAAACATTGTTTTCATATCTTTCACTTTTTGGATCTAAAATGACATCTATTTTTATGACTTTTGCTTTTTCCCTCGACCAGACGGTTGTTTTCTTAACCACCTGTTGATCTTTCCCAGCTAATTTTATATTACATATATTTTTCACAGGCATTGTTTTTGTACTAGATATTTTTTTCCAAATAGAAGATATTTTCTGCTACTAATTAAATCAAAGTTATCAAGGGGCCTAACATGAGTAACAATAATAACAAGTTTAATCATGATCTTGACTATATTGGAAATAAGCATTACGTGATTTCTAAATAATGCTATTTAAATAATTTTCTTTCATTTAAATGACTAGAAAATCTGCTTTTAAATGGCCACCCATATCTGTAATATGCTTTTTGAAGATCTACAATTAATAACTGGTGAAATCGTTTTTAGAAAGTAATAACAAAAACAAAAACAAAAAACTTGAAATGTTTAACTATTATATTTGTCTATATCTGTCTAGTTAAGATGGAGGGAACTTGTCTAAAAAAAGTTTAATTAACATTGCAAAGTTTCATTCTTAACTGAAATCCTTTCCCTTGACCAGTTCGTAAACATACTTCTATGGTTGCCCCGGGGTGTGCTATTTAGAATGACAGCTTTCAAGAGAACTGAGAAGAAATCTTATCTGAATTCACATTTCATTCCTCTCAGGTATTTAATATTGTTAGGACCAAACTCCAAATGGTACCCAGAAGTAAAGAATAAATATGAAGTTTAATCAAAAGACCATATAGAAAAGTAGGTTTCATTGTAACCTTATGGCAGGAAGAGAACATATAAATATTGTCTAAAAGTTGGTCCATTTCAGTTACTAGGTCATGAGTTGTTTTAAAAATGTAATTTTCTTCCATGGAGCTTGTCTTTTGATTATAATTATTGGCTTATAACTTACTGCTTCCGGTGTAAACCTATCTTCCCTAATAGGTGGAGAGCACAGCTTGCCTGATGTATTTCTTCTTTGAGAAAAATGGCGCTGCCTAAGCAGCCTACAAAAACAAGGTCTTTAAAAATTAAGGTTTTTTTTCCGCTTTATTTTGTATGTTTTCTCCCATACAAATGGCACCCAACCTACTTATTCCCATGCCCTCATTTGGTGTCAAAAGGTGCCTCCTACTAAATGTTGCTATCACGGCAAATTCACTCTGCTTCAAGGCCTGCTACACCTGTGAGATTCTCATAGCTGCATGCACAACACCTCAGCAGTGCAAATTCACTGTGCTTCAAGGATTGCTACACCTGTGAGATTCTCATAGCTGCATGCGGAACACCTCAGCAGTGCAAATTCACTCTGCTTCAAGGCCTGCTACATCTGTGAGATTCTCAGAGCTGCATGCACAACACCTCAGAAGTGCAAATTCATTCTGCTTCAAGGCCTGCTACATCTGTGAGATTCTCAGAGCTGCATGCACAACACCTCAGTAGTGCAAATTCACTCTGCTTCAAGGCCTGCTACACCTGTGAGATTCTCAGAGCTGCATGCACAACACCTCAGTAGTGCAAATTCATTCTGCTTCAAGGCCTACTACATCTGTGAGTTTCTGAGAGCTGCATGCACAACACCTCAGAAGTGCAAATTCACTCTGCTTCAAGGCCTGCTACACCTGTGAGATTCTCAGAGCTGCATGCACAACAGCTCAGTAGTGCAAATTCATTCTGCTTCAAGGCCTGCTACACCTGTGAGATTCTCAGAGCTGCATGCACAACACCTCAGCAGTGCAAATTCACTCTGATTCTGCTTCACAACACCTCAGCAGTTCAAATTCACTCTGCTTCAAGGCCTGCTACATCTGTGAGATTCTCAGAGCTGCATGGACAACAAACTCAACAGTGCAAATTCACTCTGCTTTAAGGCCTACTACATCTGTGAGATTCTCAGAGCTGCATGCACACCACCTCAGCAGTGCAAATTCACTCTGCTTTTGCTTCACAACACATCAGCAGTGCAAATTCACTCTGCTTCAAGGCCTGCTACACCTGTGAGATTCTCAGAGCTGCATGCACAACACCTCAGAAGTGCAAATTCACTCTTCTTCAAGGCCTGCTACATCTGTGAGATTCTCAGAGCTGCATGCACACCACCTCAGCAGTGCAAATTCACTCTGCTTCTGCTTCACAACACCTCAGCAGTGCAAATTCACTCTGCTTCAAGGCCTGCTAGACCTGTGAGATTCTAAGAGCTGCATGCACAACACCTCAGAAGTGCAAATTCAATCTGCTTCAAGGCCTGCTACATCTGTAGAGATTCTCAGAGATGCACGCACAACACCTCAGAAGTGCAAATTCACTCTGCTTCAAGGCCTGCTACATCTGTGAGGTTCTCAGAGCTGCATGCGCAACACCTCAGCAGTGCAAATTCACTCTGCTTCAAGGCCTGCTACATCTGTGAGATTCTCAGAGCTGCAAGCACACCACCTCAGCAGTGCAAATTCACTCTACTTTTGCTTCACAACACCTCAGTAGTGCAAATTCACTCTGCTTCAAGGCCTGCTACACCTTTGTGATTCTCAGAGCTGCATGCGCAACACCTCAGTAGTGCAAATTCACTCTGCTTCACGGCCTGCTACACCTGTGAGATTCTAAGAGCTGCATGCACAACACCTCAGAAGTGCAAATTCACTCTACTTCAAGGCCTGCTACATCTAGAGATTCTCAGAGCTGCACGCACAACACCTCAGAAGTGCAAATTCACTCTGCTTCAAGGCCTGCTACATCTGTGAGGTTCTCAGAGCTGAATGCGCAACACCTCAGCAGTGCAAATTCACTCTGCTTCAAGGCCTGCTACATCTGTGAGATTCTCAGAGCTGCATGCACACCACCTCAGCAGTGCAAATTCACTCTGCTTCTGCTTCACAACACCTCAGTAGTGCAAATTCACTCTGCTTCAAGGCCTGCTAAATCTGTGAGATTCTCAGAGCTGCATGCACAACACCTCAGCAGTGCAAATTCACTCTGCTTCAAGGCCTACTACATCTGTGAGATTCTCAGAGCTGCATGCACACCACCTCAGCAGTGCAAATTCACTCTGCTTCTGCTTCACAACACCTCAGCAGTGCAAATTCACTCTGCTTCAAGGCCTGATACATCTGTGAGATTCTCGGAGCTGCATGCACAACACCTCAGCAGTGCAAATTCACTCTGCTTCAAGGCCTACTACATCTGTGAGATTCTCAGAGCTGCATGCACACCACCTCAGCAGTGCAAATTCACTCTGCTTTTGCTTCACAACACCTCAGCAGTGCAAATTCACTCTGCTTCAAGGCCTGCTACACCTGTCAGATTCTCAGAGCTGCATGCACAACACCTCAGAAAGGCAAATTCACTCTGCTTCAAGGCCTGCTACATCTATGAGATTCTCAGAGCTGCATGCACAACACCTCAGAAGTGCAATTAATTCTGCTTCAAGGCCTGCTACATCTGTGAAATTCTCAGAGCTGCACGCACAACACCTCAGAAGTGCAAATTCACTCTGCTTCAAGGCCTGCTACATCTGTGAGATTTTCGGAGCTGCATGCAGAACACCTCAGCAGTGCAAATTCCCTCTGCTTCAAGGCCTGCTACATTTGTGAGATTCTCAGAGCTGCATGCACAACACCTCAGCAGTGCAAATTCACTCTGCTTCAAGGACTGCTACATCTGTGAGATTCTCAGAATATTGCCCACCCACCCCAACTCAGATTGAATTTATAGAGCCATGTAGGGTGCTTTGGGATAAATCACTTTCTGCTAAGATTCTAAGCTCAAAACAGGGCCCTTCAACTTTTGAATTTCTTAAAGTTGTATTTCCCCTGTTTTTATCCCCTGTACAGAGCTGCGGAATATGTTGGCACGATACAAAAAAAAGATAATAATAATAATAAATAATAATAGTAATTATTGGTGTTACGTCTAGGCAGTATTTAATATCCTTGTACAATCTCAGCCTCTTCGGCATTCATGGTCGGAGCACAGAATTGGATCAATGTTAAATGGCTTACCTTCAATTCAAATAGAAATCATCCTGTCATTTATTGGGTTGTAACCACTATAGCCCCTCTTTGATTGATTATGAGGGCTACTCCATTTCTTCTGCAGGATTCTTGACCACAGTAGAATATCGGTTGTCTGATCTCATGTCTTACTATGTCCAGTTTGCCTTGGTCCATAGTTCTAACCATCCATCTTCCTATGCTGAATTGTTCATTGTAGTAGCAGACTTTCCTTCCCCCTCTAGACATATTTACAGCTGGGTGTCTGCTCAACATTGGCCCAACCAGTCAATTAGATATGGAGCGGCTTGTCTGCAACCGCCTTACCATTTTAATTTCCTCTTGACACCTTCCAATCTGGCTTCCAACCCCAACATTCCACTGAGACAGCTCTCACTAAAGTTACTAATGACCTGCTCACCAGCAAGTCAAAATGTCACTTTTCTATTCTTCTTCTTCTGGATTTCTCTGCTGCTTTTGACACAGTCGACCATCCGCTTCTACTCGATTATCCTCTCCTCTCTCTGTATTTGAGACACTGCTCTCTTGTGGTTCTCATCATACCTACAAGATCGAACATTAAGCGTCTCCTTCTCTGGCACCTCTTCATCTCCTCACCCTCTGTCTGTTGGTGTACCTCAAGGTTCAGTCCTAGGCCCCCTCCTGTTCTCCATCTATACATCCTCACTTGGTACCCTTATAAACTCCTTTGGGTTTCAGCATCATCTCTATGCAGATGACACTCAAATCTACCTTTCAGAACCAGATCTATCCCCCTCTCTTCTAACACATGTCTCCAACTGCCTCTCAAGTTTATCCTCTTGGATATCCGCCCAACATCTCAAACTCCACATGTCTAAGACTGAACTCCTAATATTCCCACTCTCTACTACAGCGTCAATTCTTCACATCTCACTGTCAACAATGCCAACACCACTCCCACCTCCCAAGACCGTTGCCTTGGGGTTCTACTGGACCCCACCCTCTCTTTGATCCCCCACGTATAGTCACTAACAAAATCTTGCCTTCTCCATCTAAAAAACATTTCCAAAATACGTCATTACCTCTCACAAGACAAAGCTAAAATCCTAATACACTCTCTCATCATTTCTCGTCTTGACTACTGCAACTCGCTTCTGCTGGCCTGCCACCATCCGTCTTTCCCCACTTCAATCCATAATGAACGCCTCCGCTAGATTCATCTACTGTACACAATGTTCAGTGTCGGCAGCACCTCTGTCAGTCACTCCAATGGCTTCCCTTAGCCTCCAGAATAGAATTTAAAATCCTGACCCTAACTTACAAATCCCTGAACAACAGTGCACCCCTCTCATCTCCAAATACTCCCCCACCTGCCCTCTTTGTTCTACTAATGACCTTCTTCTTTCTTCCACTCTTATCACCTCCTCTCACTCCCGCCTTCAGGACTTTTCTGTGCTGCCCCAATTCTCTGGAACTCCTTGCCTCCCTCCACCAGACTATCCACCTGCCTCAAAACCTTAAAATAACTCACTAAAAACCCATCTGTTTAAAGAAGCCTATCACCTTCCTTTCTAGCATACACAACTCTTCTCTCACCCTCCTGCACCATACACACAAACCTTTAGATTGTAAGTCTGCGAGTTTTCAGTCTTGCAATGTGCTTTGGGGAAAGCACTATGGACACCGGATTCTAAGCTCAAAGACAGGGGCTCCATTCTTTGTAATGTGTTAATATTGAATATGTCTTTGCCTGGAAATGAACTTTTGATGTATAGTGCTACGGAATATGTTGGCGCGTTACAAATGAACTATAATAATAATAAAAATAATAATTTGGTGCTAATTGACTAGTGCTAATTGTACCTTCTCCTCTTTCCCAGTAATGTGGTATGCATTTTCTGCCATATTGTTATGTCTCTTGTTGTTGTTATCCAATATGGTTATTTTAGCAACGATAATGTAGTGGGTTGCTAGTTCCTTCTCCGTAGTGGACTGTGATTTGTTTAGATACAATTTATATAATTGGAGTAGTATTAATAGTCCAAAGCAGAAAATAAATTATACATCCAACAGAAAAGAAAAGAGAGAAAGGTTTTGAACTCTGTTTTAATTTAAATTGCTGGTTTTATTATTTATTTTATTTATATACATAAATTTATATATATACATTAACCTCCCGTTATCAGGCACCCACGGGGACTCCCTATTGCCAGATAAGTGTAGTTGCCAGTTAATCGGGAGTCTTGAAATTTAAGGGTCTAAACGACCCTTAAACCCCCCCCCCCCCCAAAAAAAACAAAATGCCTTTAAAGAGGCATTAGCACCTAAACTGGGCCATTTAGACCCAGGAAACACAATTTGATAGTATTTTTTTTTTTTGCAGTGGCGGATAGTGGCGGTTATGCCCGTTTTAGCAGGAGTTTTTTTTAAAATGAGGAATTAATGCTTGAGAGTCCCGGTTAGTTGGGTGCTGGATAACTGGGATTCTACTGTATATATATATATATATATATATATATATATATATATATATTAATATATATATATATATAGTTGAATAATCAATGTATTGCAGTGAATAGTGATACCTTTTTTATTGGACAAACATACTATTCACTGCAATACTCTGATAATTCAATTGGATTACTGGACATTCACGGCTACCTCACTCTTCATATATATATATGTAAATAAATGGATGATTATTAATATTATATGTTTACATTTTAGAAATAAGATAAATTATACAAAGAAGACAGCAGTGACCAAAACAACAGAATATGTTTAATGTGTCCATTTCTAAAACTGCAATAATGAACTAATTTTACCCCTAGCATTATGTTCACATGAACAATCATTGCTAACTTCCCTAAGGTTATGCCTGTGGAGAATGTTGACTCTTTCAAACTTTGAAGGATAAAGAAGACAAAGCAATTAAAACAATCCATGTGATAGTTTTATCATTTCTGCTGGGTAAATGAAGCTTCTATATATAGATATCTAAATAAGTTACAATATTCTGATATTTTAAATATGTGAGCAACTTTATAGGGTTGATATGTATAATGCATTACTTGACTACCCAAGCATATTTCCTTATTTCTTTTGTCTAGATTTGGTTTTAACACAAGTGTAGGTCTAAAGATATATGTGAAGTATGAAGTATGCTGTGGCCTATAGTGTGAAGTTTTAAGCAGCATCTCATTTAATATATATATATATATATATATATATATATATATATATATATATATATATATATATATATACATAAATATTTCTGCTTTGTCATAAAATACTTTATATGTATAGTAAACATTTATCTATTTTCACTACTTATTTATCTATTTTCACTATGTATTTCTCCATCTAATGTAAATAGAATAGAATAGATTTCATCTTGTTCACTAAGTTGATATTTTGATTCTAATATTAGCTTAAAAGACTGTAATTTAGAAGACAGTAACAAAATAACATTAGTTTTATAAGCAAAGAATGTAAAATCCCTTTTAAAGAAATGTTTTTAATTAACGCACATGGGTTACTGTGATGTTCTGTTTTCTCTTCAAACTGTTTCTTTCTGCTAATATTTCTCTTTGTAAACTAATGTGCTTAATTGTTAAACACACACATTTAATTGCCACATTCTGATTATGCACATAGAAGCTTCATTGGAAGTAAAAGTCTCCTTCCATCTCAGGAAGTTAAAGATGGCAGCATAATTACATACAAGATAACAATAATCAAGGGTAGATCTTCATAATTAGGATTAAACATGAATGTAAGCTTACCTGAAGAGACATAGAACTGCACTTCCAATTGTTAGAGCGATTAAAGATGCACTGTGTCCAAATGTATAAATTGCTTTAACTATCACATAAAAATCTATCTGCAAATAAAAAGAAAGTGTATTTAAGAATGTGTTGGAAAGAGATGGATTGTAGAGCTAAAAAGCAGGAAAAAAACATGAAAACGGTTTATTTCAGGCAAACAGTACGCATAATATGGACGATTTGCATTACTTACTAATTTAAAAATGTCCCTTTAATACCAAGACATAAACAAATAAATGCGAGTAGGATAATATTGGTCACTCTGCTCCCACATCAGTGATTAATTTATGTCAATAAGGAAGTATTTTAAATATAAACTGTCTAACCTTACGTTAGCTCCTGGTCCCTAGAGAATGAAATATGCACTGGTCCATTGTATTGCCAATACTTTAGGGACCACTGTAATTTATAATAAGACTTATAGGAGTTTTACCTCCCACTAGAAGTGTTTAGCACTATTTACTTTAAGGAATTCATGTTTCTAACATAGTGGGGGGAAAAATTAGATTTATTTACATTTATTTACAAGAAGAACGACTCGACTTAGACATTTAAAAACAATTAAAAAACATAAATGGTATAAACACCCCCTTTTCCATTATCTGTTTGTAAGGTTTTATTATGGAAAATTAACTTAGGGCCTCATTCAATTGTGATTTTGCCAATTGAATAGGGCTCTATATAAGCACAAAGCATATTTTTTTTACAGAAGTTTTTAGTTAGTGAACTTCTTATCAAAAGCAATGTCTTCATTAACTAAAAACTTCTGTAAAAAAAAATATGCTCTGTGCTTATATAGAGCCATATTCAATTGGCCAAATCGCAATTGAATGAGGCCCTTAGTGTCTACTGGATTGCATTTGCCTCAAAGCATTCATTCATTATTTTTCAATGCAATTCCATATGTCTTTTAACTATAATAAGTGATCAATAGATATGAGAGACTTTTTGTTTGTTAGCCAGGACAACACAATAGAATTTAGGAAGAAGGTGTCTTTCAAGTGCAGTACTTTCATTAATTCCACTTTTTATTATAGATTAGAAATTGTACTCTGGCACCACCTTTAGATTTAAAGTCTGCTATTTCAAAATGCAGTGAAGTGAGGGTAGCTTAAGTTGCCCAACTATTAGACTTATAGATAGGCACTAAAACTGAAACCTTCATTTAACCCATCTGGTTTTTGTGCATGAAGTTTATATATCCATTTGCATTCTTTTCTCAACAATATTTTATCAACTAGCCAATTGCCCGTCAAAAAATGACAGCAATGAAATTGTAAGTGAGCTAATGGTGTTTGGTGTATATAATAATAAAATAAATAATAGATTAATAAAGTAATATACTTTACCTATTTTGAAGTAATATATGCAGGAAGCATTTTTTGAAGAGCTGACAATCTGTTTTGATGTTGCTTCAACATTAGTGCTGTGGAGCTGCTGTGTAAGCGTGATGTGTGGACTGTAATAGTGTACGTGTGCAAGACAAATTCGTTAGCGTAGCTGTGTACTTCCGCATTGTATAAGCTATTGTTCTAAAATGGCGGCTGATGTGTGGTATGCGGCTGTGGCTGATTTAACATCCTTCGTTGTCTATGTCCTGCGACTTTTTCGGAATATCCGTAGCTGTTTGGTGGTGTTTTGCGTGTTTATGGTGGTGTTTTGCGTGTTTAGGGACCTTTAGCCTCGTTTTCGTTTTGTTCGGCGGACATTTTTTCTCTTGCTTAGGAGATTTTCAGCTCTCTAAACTCAGAAATGTGTGCTTAAGTCGACTTCCAGAGGTCCTGGAGGCCCAACTTGCTGTGGGTTAGCTTTTTATGTGTTTGTTGTTTGTATTTATTGTGTTTGCAATGTGTTTGGGGTTGCGCGGGTTGCATCCTTGTTTTTTAATCTCATAAGTGTTTTTCAGCAAATACATAGGTGTTTTGTGGTGTTTTGCGTCTTCAGACTGCTGAAGCCTCGTTTTCGTTTTTTTCGGCGGCCATTTTTTCTCTCGCTTAGAGAATTTTTCAGTGTCTAAACTCTTTTATTTTGAGTTAAATTGAGGTGTAACTTTAGTTTTTGAGGTCCTTGATGCCCCCTCTTCCTGTAAGTAAGCTTTTTATGTATTTGCTGTGTGTATTTGTTGTATTTTTAAGGTTTTCATGTGCGCGTGTTGCGGCCGATTTTTGCGAGGTCGTAATGGGTCGTAACGTGTCTCGTATTTTCCTTGCGTAATGTAGTAAATTTAGCAAAAGTTGCAGTGGCTGGCAAGGAGCGCCTTTGACGCTCCTTGCCAGCAACTGCGACCCTCGCTTTGCGTGGGCTGCAGGCTCGCTGCGCGAGCCTGCAAGCATCAGCAACGGCTCGCATGCTCACAACTATATATGTGATATCTCCTCCTCTTGGGCCTAGTTTGGCTCCATCAATGGCAAAAAAATGGACCGAATTTACATCCTTATTATGATGATAGTTAATATGTCTTGATAAGGGTGTATCAATATACAATAGCATATATATGTTCACCTATACGTGATTTGGCTACTGGTTTTACCCACGTAGATCAGATCACAAGTACAAGTACAGATCACAAGTACATTGGGCTACATAAATGACCCCTGTAGTACAACAATTGAAGAATCCTTTAATTGTATATTCAGCTCCCGTATTTGGATATGTATAAGATTTTGCAGGCCTCAGAAATTTACAGAATTTACATTTGCCACATCTATAGCACCCATTTAATGGTTGTAACCATGTATTTTTGGGTACCTTTACTTCAAGGTGGCTATGAATTAGTCTGTCTTTTAAGTTTCTATTTCTGCAATAAGTTATGCTTAGTATTCAAAGCGTGGACTTCTTTGAGTTCTCTATCTAATAAAAGAAGATTCCAATGTTTTGAGAAAATATTTTTGATTTCTTCAGAATTCTGTCCAAAAGTAAGGACACATCTTAAAGTTTTTTTAGAGGATTAGCAGGGCGGCAAATAGTGTTAGAAGGAATAAGGTTAGGTAGATTTTAATCACGCCTCATTGGACATTTGTAGTGGTTTTGATCATTGGCAGTTGCTGGTTGACAAGACCCTGGGGCCCGGCTTTCTCATACCAGGAAAGATCAATAAGGTGGGTTGCAATATTTTATCCTATATTGAGGCTGATTTTGGGGATGGTGCGGTGGATAATTGTCGGGAAAAATCCTCGGAGGTTCGAGAAAGAGTGAGGATCTTCTTTAGCAGTTAGTTTTTGTTTAGTAGTAATTTTAGAAATGTCCATGGCAATAACTAGGCCGGTGATTGTAACTATGAGAGCCACTTGCTTGGCTATAAAATACATTGTTGTAACTGGGGTTATTAACGGCACTATGTTGGTTGCAATGATTAGACCTACAATAATGTTGCCCCACGCTAAGCATTTAATCGGGTTTGTGATTATCGGGGAGAGAAGGAGGGTTCGTGCATGATTTATTGATTACTCGGAAGCTGTATACTGCAGTAAACAAAGTTGCTAGAAGGGTTAAAGTTAGTGCCCAGGAGTTAGTGGAAGAGGTGTTTAGGGCTTCGATGATGGCATCTTTTGACAAAAATCGGGCCAAGAAGGGGATTCCGGTTAAGGCTAGACTTCCAATTGTCAGACATGAGGTTGTGATTGGCAGGGAGTTCTGAAGTCCCCCCTATTTGTCGGATATCTTGCTCATCATTTAGACTGTGAATGATTGATCCGGAGCATAAAAATAACATGGCCTTGAAGAAGGCATGGGTGCAGATATGAAAGAAGGCCAGTTGGGGGAAATTTAGGCCAATAGTAACCATTATTAGGCCAAGTTGGCTAGATATTGAAAATGCAAAAAAATGTTGATGTCATTTCGGGTAAGGGCGCAGGCAGCAGTAAATAGGGTTGTAATTGAACCTAGGCACAGGCAGGCAGTTAGAGCTGTTTGGCAGCCCTCCATTAATGGGTGTATGCGAATTAGTAAAAAATTCCTGCTACAACTATTGTGCTAGAGTGAAGTAGTGCTGAGACTGGGGTTGGGCCTTCTATGGCGGCAGGCAGCCAAGGGTGCAGGCCAAATTAAGCAGATTTACCCATTGCAGCTACGATTAATCCTAGTAGGGGTAGAGTGAGGTCTTGGTTACTGATCATGAAGAGTTGCTGTATCTCTTAGGAGTTCAGGTTAATTGATAGTAATGCTATACTAAGAATCAGCCCAATATCCCCCATCCGGTTGTAGACTACTGCTTGCAGGGCGGCGGTATTTGTGTCAGCTCGGGCGTATCATCATGCGATAAGCATAAAGGATATAATTCCAACCCCCTCCCAACCGATGAAAAGTTGAAACAGGTTATTGGCTGTGACCAGAACCACGATTGCGATTAGAAAGATGAGAAGGTATTTGAAAAATCGGTCAATTTGTGGGTCTGAGGCTATGTACCAGGTGGCAAACTCTAGGATGAATCAGGTGACAAATACGGGCAATTGGCACAAATATAATAGAGTACATATCAAATTTAAAGCTAATGTTGATATCAAATGTATTAATGTTTATTCAGCTGAAGCTGGTAATAATGGAATCCATCCCCATGATCTAGAAAAATAAGAAGCGGGACTGTGCTGACTAAAAAGGCTGTTTTTACAGTTGTTTTAATTATGTGATTTGTTGAAAGGCTGTGAGCTTGGGTTAGGGTTATTAAAGTAGGTGTTAATAGGATCAGGATGGTCAAGAGAAAGGTTGAGTTGAAGATGAGCGGGAGATTCATAGCTTTTACTTGGAGTTGCACCAAGAGACTTTGGTTCCTAAGACCAATGGATGAGCTGTTTTCCCTTAAAAGCCAAGCTGGCCGTGGAGTTGAACCACGGTCGCAAGTAATTAGCAGTTCTTGTTAGTCCTGTCTGGCTTGGTTGGCAAGAAGATTTTAACTTCTACCTTTAGAATCACAATATAAAATTCTGGTTGAACTGTGCCTACAGTGGAACATGCCTCAAATAAGGGTGGGGGCTGTCATAATTGGTAGAATCGGTAGAAGGTACAGGGCCATTAAGGTGTGTTCTTGCGTATGGGAGGGGTAGATGGAGGTTAAATGTTATGGGGTTAGGCCTCGTTGGGTAATTAAGAATATGCAAAAAGAGTAGCTTGCGGTTAGCAGGGTCCCCAGGCCGTTAAGGATAATAGTTCAGTTTGATCAGTTGAATATAGAGAGAATAATAGTAAGCTCTCCTATTAGGTTGGGGGATGGGGTATGGCCATGTTGGCTAGGTTGGTGGACAGTCATCAAGTCACTATTAAGGGTAAAATAGATTGTATTCCCTGTGACAGAAGTAGGGCTCGGCTGTGTGTGCGCTCATAGTTGGTATAGGCCAGGCAGAACAGGGCTAAAGAGATAAGTCCGTGAGCGATTATTAGCACAATAGCCCCTGTAAAGCTTCAGGGTGTTTGAATTAAGGCGGCTGCAATGACTAGTCCCATATGGCTCACAGATGAGTAGGCAATTATAGATTTTAAGTCTGTTTGGAGTAGACAGATTGAGCTGGTTATAATAATACCCCAGAGGGAGAGGATGATGAATGGGTAGGCCAGGTCTTTTATGGCTGGGGCGAGGGTAATTGAGATGGGCATAATCCCATACCCCCCTAGTTTTAGTAGAATTGCGGCTATAACCATGGAGCCAGAAATCAGTGCTTCTATGTGGGCCTTGGGAAGCCATAAGTGAGTTCCGTACAGAGGTATTTTAACCATGAAAGCCAGTAAACAGGCCAACCATCAGGCTTTGTTGTACCATGTTATGGGGGTAATAGATGGTGATAGTTGAAGGGTTAAAATTGAGAGGGTCCCCCCATATTTTGTAGGGCTAGTAGGGCCACCAGAAGAGGCAGGGACCCCGCCAAAGTATAAAATAAAAAGTAAGTTCTAGCATTAAGCCGCTCCGCCTGGTTACCTCACCGTGTGATTAGTATCAGGGTGGGAATGAGAGTTATCTTGAATGTTATAGAAAAGGATAAGTTCTGTAGCTCCGAAGGCCACAACTAGGGCAATTTGAAGGCAGGTTAGAGTTGAGATGAAGGTGCGTTGCCGTGTTGTGGGATCAGATGCTATATGGTTTTGACTGACGATGATTATAAGTGGGAGAAGTTAGCAGGATAGAATTAGGAGAAGGTTCATAGCCATTTTGAAGGGGCAAGTCAAATTTTTGGAATTAGCATGATAGAGGGGATCTTGTTTAGACTAGCTGCCCACTCTGCTCACTCTAACCCCCCTTGGAGCCATTCCTAGATCAGTCCGACGGTTAGTAAGCCCAAGATAATAAGGGCTAAGGCAATCTTCACAATACAACACTACGCTAACCTCCACCCTTGACTCTCTTGCCCCCATAATCACAAGCAAACGCCCTCGCTCTCACCCACAACCATGGCACACCACACAAACACGCTATCTACAGAGATGCTCACGCACTGCAGAACGATTATGGAGGAAATCTCGCACTTCAGCAGACTTTCTCCACTACAAGTTTACCTTGCGCTCCTACTTCTCTGCCCTCAATCTTGCCAAACAACACTACTTCTCATCACTAATATCAAACCTGTCCTCCAACCCTAAACGTTTATTTGCTACATTCAACACCCTCCTCCGCCCACCCCCACCTCCTGCCCCTTCCTCTCTCACTGCTGATGACTTTGCCAGCCATTTTAAAAATAAAATCGATACCATCCGAAATGAGCTCTCCTCCGAGCTTGGCCCTACCCCACCACCCTCTCCCCAAACCGACAACACCCAGCCCTTACCCTTTCCCAATCCCACCTCCACTATGGACTCCTTTGACCCTGTAACCGAGGATGAAGTATCTACTTTACTATCAAACTCTCACCTTACCACATGTCCTCATGATCCTATTCCATCACAGCTAATCCCTCCCCTATCCACCACACTTATCCCAGCTCTCACACATCTATTCAACCTCTCCCTAAACACTGGCAAGTTTCCATCCTCCTTAAAACATGCACAGTTACACCCATTCTCAAGAAGCCCTCTTCTGACCCAGCTTCTGCCTCCAACTATCGCCCTATCTCACTACTTTCCCTTGCGTCTAAACTCCTTGAGCGGCTTGTTTACAATTGCCTCACTCAATTTATTTCCTACAATTCCCTACTTGACCCCTTCCAATCTGGCTTCCGGTCCCAACACTCTACAGAAACAGCCCTTACAAAAGTCACTAATGACTTGCTAACCGCCAAATCAAAGGGTCACTACTCTATTCTAATTCTCCTGGATCTCTCTGCTGCCTTCGATACAGTTGACCACCCTCTTCTAATCCAAACGCTCCGCTCTTTTGGCATCCAGGACACAGCTCTTTCATGGTTCACATCCTATCTTAAAGATTGCACATTTAGTGTCTCCTTCTCTGGCACCTCTTCTTCACCTCTCCCTCTGTCTGTTGGCGTTCCCCAAGGTTCTGTCCTAGGACCCCTCCTCTTCTCCATCTACACCTCCTCCCTTGGCACCCTTATAAAATCCTTTGGATTTCAGTATCATCTCTATGCAGATGATACTCAAATCTACCTCTCTGCACCCGATCTATCCCCCTCTCTTTTAGCTCAAGTTTCCAACTGCCTCTCTAGCATATCCTCCTGGATGTCCACCCATCAACTCAAACTCAACATGTCTAAAACTGAACTTCTAATCTTTCCACCCTCTACTACAGCTTCCACACCTCAAATATCTCTCACTGTTGACAACACCATCATCGCCCCTACCTCCCAGGCCCGTTGTCTTGGGGTTCTACTGGATCCCGCCCTCTCTTTTATTCCTCACATCCAAGCAATAACAAAATCATGTCAGTTTCACCTAAAAAACATCTCCAAAATTCGTCATTATCTTACAGAAGACACAGCTAAAATTCTAATTCACTCTCTCATCATCTCTCGACTCGACTACTGCAATTCCCTCCTTGCTGGCCTCCCCATCTCTCGTCTGTCTCCCCTCCAATCCATAATGAACGCCTCCGCTAGACTCATCTTCAATACCAAACGATCAGTGTCTGCAGCCCCTCTCTGTCAATCACTCCACTGGCTTCCCATAGCTTCCCGAATCAAATTTAAAATCATGACCCTAACACATAAAGCCCTCAACAACAGTGCACCCCCTTATATCTCTGCTCTTGTTTCAAAATACTCTCCCAACCGGCCCCTTCGTTCTGCTAACGACCTTCTTCTTTCCTCCTCTCTCATCACCTCCTCTCACTCCCGTCTTCAAGACTTTTCTTGTGCTTCCCCATCCATTTGGAACTCCTTGCCCAGCTCCATTAGATTATCTTCCTGCCTCAAAACCTTTAAGAAATTATTAAAAACACACCTGTTTAAAAAATCTTATCATCTTCAGCCTTAACATGTACAACTGAACATTCCACAGCTTAATAACACTCACACCCACAATCTACAGTACAACACACAGACCCCTCCACTTTACTGAACCAATTGCTTTCAATTGTATTTGTCACCCTCTTGTATCACACCTAAACCCTTAGATTGTAAGTTTGCGAGTTTTCAATCTTGTGTCAGGCCTTGGAAACAAGCTCTATGTACATTTGATTTTATGCTCAAAAACAGGGCCCTCCATTCTTTACAAGGTGTTTAATTTGTTTTCTGCTAGGTACTCAACCCCTGTACAGCGCTACGGAATATGTTGGCGCGATATAAATAAAGATAATAATAATAATAATAATTGTAGTGGTTGGGCAGTCAAGTGGAACTGCTCATGGGGCTGGCAAGAGAACGGCGATTGTGAGGTTGAAGAGGAGGAAAAGAAGAGCTACCAGGAAAAAATCATATAGAGAATGGTAATCGGGCAGAGCCTAGTGGGTCAAATCCGCATTTGTATGGGGACAGTTTTTCTGTGTCTGGGGAAACCTGCGGGTTTAGTGGTGTAATACAGGCCGGTAGCCAGCATTCCCCGAGTTCTGGTGTGGGGGATAGGCTTGAGTTGTAGAAGGCTCAGATTTGTATTACTTCTGAGGTAATAAAAATAATTATTCCGTATCGTAACCCCTTTTGCACAGGCAGGGTGTGGTGTCCTTGGAATGTTCCCTCACGAATTACATCTCGTCATCATTGAATTATTGTGAGGATTATAGTGAGAAGCCCTAAGGATAGAAGGACTGTGGATTCAAAGTGAAATCATATAGCAAGCCCAGAAGTTAGAAGAAAAGCTGCGATTGCTCCTGTTAGTGGTCAAGGACTTGGGTCAACTATGTGGTAGGCGTGTGTTTGGTGTGCCATTTCATGTAGGTAGAGGCTCAGTAGAAGGATGAAGACGTAGGCTTGAATTATTGCAACGGCCACCTTGAGAAGTGTTAACATGAGCAGGAACAGTACTGTGGGTATCACAGGAAGTAGCACAAAAGATGCTGTAGGGATTAGTTGAATGAGTAGATGTCTTGCAGTTAAGTTAGCAGTAAGTCGTACCCCTATCGTGAGTGGGCAAATAAATAAGCTGATTGTTTCGAGAATAATAAGTACTGGGATTAGCGGGGCAGGTGTGCCCTCAGGCAGCAGGTGGCCAAGGGATACAGTGGGCTGGTTGTGAAGACCAATGAGCACTGTTGCCAGTCACAGTGGAACTGCTAAGCCTATGTTTAAGGACAGTTGTGTTGTTGGTGTGAAGGTATACGGGAGTAGACAAAAAACTAAGTCAGAGGCCACTCTGAGAGCAACCTCTTTTAGTGCACTTGTGCCCTTCACAGGGAGAAATATCCTGTAATATATCAGTCTGGTCCCACTCAAAAAAGTGACCCAGTCCCGAAATACCAGGCAATTCTACCCTGAACAGGAGAAACAGCAAACTCCAGATGCGTTTCGGCCTTTATGGGCCTCGTCAGTGAGGTGCAGCTGATCTCCTTAAGGCACAATGAGCAAGGGGTCCACGTCTGGAGTTCCCTATTACCCTTAGGGAGACTAAACCCTAAGGGTAATTTGCATAAACAAAAAACTAAGTCAGAGGTGCTCATCAGAGTTTTTTTGTTTTTTTTGTTTATATGGGAGTAGGCCTAACAGGTTAATTGAGATCAGAAAAATTATAAGGGAAGTTAAAATTATCGCTCATTTATGCCCGTTTTGGTTAATAGGGGTGAACATTTGTTTTGTAAAGGTAAAGATGAATCAGGATTGGAGCGTTATTAGGCTGTTATTTAGTCATCGGTCGGATTGAGCTGGGAATAGTACTCACGGGGCTAAAAGAGAGGGGCTCATAAATTGGTCAAAGAAGCTTAAGTTCATGGTCAGGTTCACGGGGCAGGCTTGGGTTTTTCAGTGTTTTGGGTTGTTGTCTCATTAAATGTTTTATGGCTGGTAAGTTTAGGTGGGATGATTGTTAGAAGAATAAGCCAGGAAAATACTAGGATGGTGAATCAAGGGCCACCAACTGTGGCATTTTACTAAGGGTGGTCGGGAGTCACCGGACTACTGCTTAAAAGGCTGTTGCGTGTACCCCGTTTGATTGTTATCAATGCTAGAAGCCTCACTAAGAAGCTGTCTTTGAATGTTCCCAGGGGAACTGCTTCTACTAAAATCGGTATAAAGTTGTGATTGGCGCAGCAGATCTCCGAGCATTGGCCGTAGAATACTCCTGGGCGTGTGGCAATGAAGGATGTTTGGTTTAGTCGTCCCAGGATTGCGTCCGTTTTCACCCCTAACGAAGGCACAACTCATGAGTGAAGAACATCTTCGGCTGTTACTAGTATACGAGTTGGTGCTTCTATGGGAACAACCATGTGTTTATCAACTTCAAGCAGGAGGAACTGTCCAGGCATAAGATCTTGAGTAGGAGTTATCTAGGAGTCAAATGCTAGGTCTTCATAGTTAGTAAATTTGTAGCTTCATTATCATTGGTGTGCAATAGCCTTAACTGTCAAGTGTGGGTCGCTGATTCCGTCTATTAGGTATAGGATGCGTAATAAAGGCAGAGCGATGACAATCAGAATAATGGCTGGCATAATAGTCCAGACTATTTTGATTTCTTGTGCGTCTATAGCATTGGTATTGGTAAGTTTAGTAGTTATTATAATGGTGACTAAAGTGCTAATCAGGAAGACTGCCATCAGGGCATGATCGTGAAAATAAAGAAGTTCTTCTATAACCCCCGATATTAATGGGCATAACTATGAAGATTATAACAAAAGCGTGAGCTGTGACGATTACATTATAAATCTGATCGTCCCCTAGTAAGGTGCAGGGCTGGCTCAGCTCGGCTCGGATTAATAGGCTAAGGGCAGTGCCCACTATGACGGCCCATGCACCAAAATATGGTTGGTTGAAAATAGTCAACGTGTGATTGCCACAGGTAAGATAGCCCAGAGTCAGGCAGCGGTTTGTAGCCCCGAAGATGAGGGTTCAAGTCCTTCTCTTATCAGCCCTGTGGTGTAGAACATGCAAGATTGAAAATCTTGAGAAGCGAGGTAAGATCTCGCCGGGGCTTCTCCCATTTTTAGAAACAGGAGAAGTAGAATGAAGCTCACTGGATGGAGCATTTAGCTGTTAACTAATATGTCATGGGATCATGGCCCGTCTTTCTAGGAAGGCTTTAGCTTAATTAAAGTATTTGAGTTGCATTCAGATGATCTTGGATAGAGTCCTGCAGGTCTTATTCGGAACTAGAAGATTTTAACTTCTACTTCAAGCTTTGAAGGCTTTTGGTCTAGATTATCCTAAGTTCCTATTGTGTTAAGGCGAGTATAAGTGGGGGTTAGGGGTATGGTTAGCAGTGATACTGATGTTCCTATGCCTACTGCTAATTTTGGTGTGCTGGTGATGGTGAGGTGTTTGGGGAAATTGTTAAGGTCATTGCTTACGATAATCGTAGGTAAAAGGATAGGCTTAGTAGCGGTGAGAGGGCTATTAGGGTGGCCAAAAGTATAATACTTTGTTTTGTGAGTTCTTGAAGAATAAGTCACTTAGGTGTAAATCCTGATAGTGGTAGAAGTCCGCCTAAAGACCTTGATTTATGGTCCTGCAAGAGCCAGCCATGGTCTCCGTACATGTGTCTCTCTATGAGTGAGTGCATGCAATGTACTGGGAGGGGGAGCTAATGGGACAATTCACTGGGGCTGGGAGAGATCACAGGGTCAATTCACTGGGGCTGGGGGAGGTGATGGGGTAAATCACTGGGGCTGGGAGGTTACAGGTGCAAATCACTGGGACTGGGGGAAGTATCACCTGGGATGTAGGTAAAATAATCAGTGAAAGGACACAGACCTTGTTCTGGGTATTACAGAAATCTAAAGGAAAGCTGCATGTACAATCCCAAGGCCAAAACGATACAATGTATAGAATCTCGCAAAAGTTAGTACACCCCTCACATTTTTATAAATATTTTTTTATATCTTTTCATGTGACAACACTGAAGAAATGACACTCTGCTACAATGTAAAGTAGTAAGTGTACATCCTGTATAACAGTGTATATTTGCTATCCCGTCAAAATAACTCAACACACAGCCATTAATGTCTAAACCGTTGGCAACTAAAGTGAGTACACCCCTAAATGGAAATGTCCAAATTGGGCCCGAAGTGTCAATATTTTGTTCGGCAGTTATGATTGTCCAGCACTGCCTTAACCCTCATGGGCATGGAATTCACCACAGCTTCACAGGTTGCCACTGGAGTCCTCTTCCACTCTTCCATGATGACATCACAGAGCTGGTAGATGTCAGAGACCTTGCATTCCCCCACCTTCCATTTGAGAATGCCTCACAGATGCTCAATAGGGTTTAAGTCTGGAGACATGCTTGGCCAGTCCATCACCTTTACCTTCAGATTCTTTAGCAAGGCAGTGGTCGTCTTGGACGTGTGTTGGGGTTGCTATCATGTTGGAACATTGCCCTGTAGCCCAGTCTCTGAAGGGAGGGGATAATGCTCTGCTTCAGTATGTCACAGTATATGTTGGCATTCATGGTTCCCTCAATGAACTGTAGCTCCCCAGTGCCGGCAGCACTCATGCAGGCCCAGACCATGACACTCCCACCACTAAAAGTATACATCTATACTGAGGAAAGGTAGTTGAATTAATCCCTAAATGATAGATAAACGGATAAGGCACAAAGAGCACAAAAACACTGATATGAGATGAAACCCTCAGTTTGAACGTAAACAGTGATGCAGAGAGAGTTGAGGCAGCATCTGACATCATCAGGTAAATGCATATAGGAGGAATCAACACAACATATTATAGAAAACATATATATATATATATATATATATATATATATATATATATATATATGTATATATATATATATATATATATATATATATATATATATATATATATATATAGACAGATACATAGAGACATATGTGTATATATGTTTGGTCTGGGCCTGCATGAGTGCTGCCTGCTCTGGGGAGCTACAGTTCATTGAGGGAACCATGAATGACAACATGTACTGTGACATACTGAAGCAGAACATACCTGATCCCCTCCCTTCAGAGACTGGGCCGCAGGGCAGTATTCCAACTTGACAATGACTCCAAACACACCTCCAAGACAACCACTGCCTTGCTAAAGAAGCTGAATGTAAAGGTGATGGACTGGCCAAGCATGTCACCAGACCTAACCCCTATTGAGCATCTGTAGGACATCCACAAACTGAAGGTGGAGGAGTGAAAGGTCTCTAACATCCATCAGCTCCATTATGTCCTTATGGAGGAGTGGAAGAGAACTTCAGTAGCAACCTGTGAAGTTCTGGTGAACTCCATGCCCATGAGGGTTAAGGCAGTGCTGGAAAATAATGGTTGCCACACAAAATATTGATACTTTGGGCTCAATTTGGACATTTCCACTTAGGGGTGTACACACTTTTGTTGCCAACAGTCTAGACATTTATGGCTGTGTGTTAAGTTATTTTAAGGGGACAGCAATTGTACACTATTATACAGGCTGTACACTTACTACTTTCTTCAGTGTTGTTACATGGAAAGATATAATAACATATTTACAAAAATGTGAGGGGTGTACTCACTTTTGTGAGATACTGTATTAGTTATGCTAATTTTCCCTGGGAATTTCAGGGGGTGTCGACATTGATAAACAACTGTTTGAAAATGCAAGAAATTTTGCAAAATTTAGGGTAACTGTTTAAATGTTTATTTTGGTATTTTATCATGCTATTTTTTCCCATAAACCACTAATTCTCCATCAGATGCATTAATAACCCAGCTCACTTGAATATGCCTTTAAGTCTACCAAGGTCAAATGGTAAACTGTGTAGTTATTATTAGAATATATTTATTTGTTAACATCCAGTTTTCTATTGAGCTTTTCCACCCTCTTTTCATTGTCATATTTAAACAAGCTTGGTGCCTCATCTTTTAAAATGTTTATATAGAATAATTAGTCACCACCAGAACCTGTATTTTTCACATATGAATAAACATCATCTTAATTCCCACTCATTTATCTACAGTATGTCACAACATAATTTTCCTTGCAAACGCTGCCATATGGATATTTTGCATAATTACATCAGCTGTATTTTCAGCTAAAAACATATAATTTTCTGCACTTCAGGTGATGGTATTTTAAGGCAACCTCTGCATTCTGTCTCACACACTTCCAAATATAGAACATTCTTCAGATGTGATTGCGGTTGTAATTGGATTTTTTTGCATTTGTAATGTCCACCATATTTTATTTTTTTATTTGTTTCCATGTTGTTTTTATTGTGATTATGTGGAAACATAAGTATAAATATTAATTTATTATGTAAACCCAAATCAAACAATAGCAAAAATAATACTCTCCAAATGCTCTTATGCTTAATCACATATACTATATGTTCAAATCCAGTACCTAGTTGTAGTATTGTACTTCAATGTACTTTAATGTTGGCCTATAAGATGCAATTAGCTATAAGACACGGCACACTTTAACAATTAAACTTCTGGAAATAAAATATTTGTCTATGTACTGTTGTAAATGATAAGCAACCGAAATAAATAAAAAATTAAGAAAAGGTTTATATATTTATCCAAGGTAATGTATGCACCCTATATGTGCATGTATATATAGACAGGTAGATAGACAAAAAGTTAGATATTTATACATAGTATTTTTCTCTTGCACTTTATAAGTATTCTATTTATTTTAAATATTATATATTATATATTTCTGTATTTTTATGTAATATATAGATTATCATTAGTACAATCTTAAAATTGTTCTTATTGTGGAAGTGAATTGCAGGCCTCGGTCAACCCACAAATTTGAAGCCTGGCAATGCAAGGCTCTCCCCTTTAACTTGCGATGAGCGCCTTCAGCCTCTCTTCCCCTCTACTTTCCAGGCCCCCGTGATGCGCACCTTTGCCGCTTATTGCAGTCGTCAGCCAACCCGCAACTTTCTGCCTCGCAAGGAGCGCCTTTGCCGCATGCGGAAGCCCGTAACTTTTAGCACAGTGTTACCAACAAACTCGCAATTGCAACAACTATATATGTGATTAAAAAATTCTGTACTTTTATATAATATGTAGATTATAATTAGTACTGAATACTTAAAATTGTTCTTATTGTGGAAGTAATGTGATAGATAGATAGATAGATAGATAGATAGATAGATAGATAGATAGATAGATAGATAGATAGATACAGTAGATAAACATACAGAGCCTCATTCAATTGCAAGCCTGTAAAAAATGTTAAACATTTAGATGTATTCAATGGTCTCTAATTTGCAATTAAAGTCTCACAGCCTCCACCCGCAAACCATGAACTCGTAAGTAGGATTTCAAGAGGTATGATCATATGATCTGACAATATTTAAGCAAGCCTGTAATTTACTTCTTAAGCACTTGCAATTCTTCTTCTTAGATACAACCAATAGTAGATGAGACCATCATCCTGACATCAGTAAAACACGGAGTTTAAAAAACAATTAATTAGTGTTTAGTAGAACAATTTGTCATCGGACTCACAATCCAGCAATGTAGAAATCAATAAAAATCATTAGAAGCAACTGTTCTAGTCCATGTGGGTGACTTGATATGTATTAACCCCTTAATTCCAAAGATCAAAATAAAACTTAAAATAATATATTTTTTATTGCATATTTGTGAACTTGACACTGTTGTGCGATTACTTCTAATGCCTTTAATTGCTTTCCCAGTATTTTAAAATATATTAGTGTGTGTTTATTTGCTGATGCAGTTATACAAACAGGTATTTAACCCACTTGCGTAGTACTCATATCATTTTTTGTTACATTTGCCATTTACAGGTTTGAAGGCAATGGCGGGCTACATGAATGTTTGTAATTGAATACGGATTTCGCGTTTTTTGCACTGGTAACTTTTACAGGCTTTTAAAATCAAAGGAGGAGATAGGGTGGTGTTACGCTTTTGACAACAGCAGTTATCTTGAGCATGCAATTGGAATGCAAGTTGCTAAATGTATCAAACTGAATATCAGTAATATTTATGGGCTACATGATGGGTTAAAGTAATTACGATTTGGGCAATTGAATGGGGCTCATAGACCATAGACATTGCACCTTAGTGATGAGAGAGCTTTTGTGCTAGGGGAAAGAATGGTATAATGGCTGGGGGAGTTTTTAAACTAATAGGTGAGGGGGGGGGACTAGATAGTAGTAATTGGGTAGAAAGTGTAGAGGGGAAAAGGGATGAATTAACTACTCACGGAGGAGGAGATGGGGGAGGTTAGTACAGTCAATAGGGAGGTATTACTAAGTAATTCAAGTACAGAGGCAGGCACCTCAAAACTACAAACGCATAACATAAGATGTATGCTTACTAATGCCAGAAGCTTGCCAGGAAAAATGGGAGAGCTAGAATTATTGGCAATTAATGAAAAATGGGATTTAATAGGCATTACCGAGACATGGTGGGATGAATCTCATGACTGGGCTGTTAATCTGGATAGTTATAACCTATTTAGGAAATATAGGGGCAGTGGTAAAAGGGGAGAAGGGATTTATCTGTATGTTAAGCCTAAATTTAAGCATATCGTCAGAGAAGATATTTTTTTGTGGACCTAGTGATAAAGTTGAATGTTTGTGGGTAGAGTATGCTATAAACCCCCAAATATAGCTGAACGTGAGAAAATACAATTATTGTTACAGATTGGAAATGTAGCTAAGCATGGGCAAGTTCTAATAATGGGATATTTTAACTACACTGAAATAAACTGGAAGAATAAGACCAGCAGTATGGGCAAAGGGAGCAGGTTCTTGAGTACACTCAGAAATGAGGCCATCTTGGATTTAATCATCACAAATAATATTGATATTGTATCAAATGTTAAAATAGGGCAACCTTTGGGAAACTGTGATCCCAACACAGTCTCATTTGAGATTGAATTAAAAAAAAAACTGTAAGGGGCCAACAAAGACTCTTAATTTTAGAAGAGCAGATTTTAATGTTCTAAGGGCAGCGATACAACGTATAGACTGGGACAGAGAACTGGCAGGTAAAAATACTGAACATAAATGGACAACATTTAAATCCGTACTAAATATACATACACATCGGCAAATACCATGTGGGAATAAAAGTAAGAGGAGTAAATTACATCCAACATGGCTTTACAATGATTTAAAGATCAAGATACAGAGTAAAAAACAGGCATTTAAATTATACAAAAACGAGGGAACAGAGACTGCTTTACGGAAGTAAAAGGAAATCAACAAGGTTTGCAAAAGGGCTATCAGACTGACTAAAATAGAAAATGAACAATTAGCTGCAAAAGTGAGTAAGACTAACCATAAAATATTTTTTAATTATATAAATGGGAAGAAGGCCAGGAAGCAATCTATAGAAGCATTACAATGTGAAACAGGTCATCTGACAATTAGTGACCAGGAAAAGGCAGATTAGCTATATCGGTTTTTTCTTCTGTATATACAAGGGAGGTACCAGTGGTTGCGTCACTGCACCATAATGGGGCTACACTACCTTCACCAAATAACTGGTTAACGCAGGAAGAAATCCAAAAGAGGTTGAAAAAAATAAATGTCAGTAAAGCCCCTGTTGGAATACATCCAATGGTACTGAGGGAACTGGGTTCTGTAAGAGCCAAACCATTATATCTAATTTTTCAAGATTCACTCAACACTGGGTAACTACCAGATGACTGGAGAAAAGCAGAGGTGATACCTATATTTAAGAAGGGGGTAAGAGGAAACCTGGGGGAATTTCAGACCTGCAAGCCTCGCTTCTGTAGTGGGAAAGCTTTTAAAAGAGTTAATAAGGGATCATATACAAGAGTATGTCTATTCAAACAGCATTATATGTAGGAGCCAACATGGATTTATGAGGGATAGGCCGTGTCAAACAAACCTAATTAGTTTCTATGAGGAGGTTAGTAGGAACCAGGATCAGGGCAACTCAGTGGGTGTAGTCTTTTTAGATTTTGCAAAGGCTTTTGATACAGTGCCATATGGGAGACTATTGTGCAAACTAAGGGATACAGGAATTGCAGTAAATATATGCACATTGATTGAGAGCTGGCTAAAAGAGAGAAAACAAAGGGTTGTTGTAAATGTAACATACTCGGATTGGACTAATGTGGTAAGTGGGGTTCCTCAGGGTTCAGTATTAGGTCCTCTCCTTTTTAACATATTTATTAATGACTTAGAAGTAGAATTGGAAAGTAGTGTCTCCATTTTTGCTGATGACACGAACTTGTGCAAGGTAATTAAATTAGAAAATGAAGTACTTTCCCTCCAAAGCGATTTGCATAAATTAGAGAAATGGGCAATTAAATGGCAGATGAGATTTAATACGAATAAATGTAAGGTTATGCATCTGGGAAGGAAAAATAACCATGCAATCTATAAACTTAAAGAAGCAAATCTAGGCGTATCTGATATTGAAAGGGATTTTGTAGTGCTTGTGGACAGCCACCTACGTTATAGTTCTCAATGCCAAGCAGCAGCTGCAATGGCAAATAAACTATTAGCATGTATTAAGAAGGGTATAGAAGCAAGCGAGGCAGATATAATTCTGCCACTATACAAATCCCTAGTACGCCCTCATTTGGAATATGGAGTACAGTTTTGGGCACCAATTCATAAAAAGGACATTTTAGAACAGGAAAAAGTAGAGAGAAGGGCTACAAAACTAATAAGGGGAATGGATGGGGCTAAGTTATGAAGAAAGACTATCCAAATTATTTTCTCTAAAAAAAAAGGTGTCTAAGTAGGGATATATAAATATATCCAGGGTCAGTATAAAAATTTGTCAAGGGAGCTTTTTGTGCCAAGAGGTTTACAACTTTGAGGTTAGAACTAAAAAGATTCCACCTTAAAGAAAGAAAATGTTTCTTCACAGTAAGGGTGGTTAATCTGTGGAATTCTCTACCAAGGGAGGTGGTGACAGCGGATTCAATATATAACTTTAAAAAGGGATTGGATATATTTTTAATTAAAAAGGGCACCAGGGTTATCCTGGTTAATTAGAGAGGGAGTATTGATCCAGGGAGAAATTTGTTCGCCAGTATCAAGGGTCAGGAAGGAATTCATTGTTTCCCTTTTAAGACAGTTGGCAAGGTTTCACTGTTTTTTGTTGTTGTTTGATCAATTAACAACTAATCAGCATATTGCAGATCAGAGGAGATCTTAAAAAGGTTGAACCTGTTGGGCTAAAAGTCTTTTTCAACCTCAATTACTATGTAACTATGTAACTATGTAAGTATAACAGACTCTTAAAAGTTAGCAACATGTTTAACAAGACTCAGCTTCTATTCAGCTCATAAGACCACTGCTTTAAGAAGGAATTGTTAAATTGAATTCATTGGAGATCACCGCAAGACACTTGTGACAGTTATTTGTTTGATGTATTTATGTATATAATGTGAAAATGTTTGTCTTCTTTTGGAATAAGGTAAATTGTGGGATATGTTGTATTCCAGCCTGTAAATACTAAAGCAGGTGATTGAATTCAGAGGGCTGTAGAAGTGCAATGTGAAAATACCACTGTTCAGAGCTGTCAAACCCTGATTATTTTCAAATCGGCTAATTTTAACTTTTTTCAGTTATGAAAATGAACGTGGAGTGTTATTGTGGTTAAAATGGCTTTGTTTTTATTCAAGATGTACCATAGTAAAAAAACTGATAGGTTTAGCATATTCCATATTACAAAAAATGGAAGTTGCAGATTAAATGAACCACAGCTACATTCACACATCAAGCTTATAATATGCAGGCAGCATTTTATATCATTTTAATTTCAAAGAGGTAGGTTTATTTATTTCCAAATGGGGAACATGGCATCTACACTTGCCAGTGATTATCACAGGAGTAATGTGAGCTCATACATTTGCATTGACAAAACTTTCTGAGAAAGTAACAACATGATCAGTGTATAATTGATAACTGTGTATAAAATGTATGAATGTAAAGTTGGTATTTATTTATTTTTCTTTTGAAAATCCAGCTTAGTTATTTATAATATTATATAGAAAAAAATGACCATGGTGGTCCTATAAACCATATAGTTCTATGTTTTGTCTTTTTGAAAGCCCTGGAAAAGCCCATCACATCTACATCTAGATTATGTTTAATATTACTGATTTCCTATGTTGCATTCTCGTTTGATCACTGAAACAAATATTAAACTTGAACTATGTTTTACATAAAATAGGAACAGAAACTACAGTAGTTATGGTTTGTATAACACATTTCCAAATTTAGTGAATTTCAATGTTCACTGCTACATAATTGCATAAAGCAAGATGTACTATGCCAATCATGAAAGCTCTCAACCTTAAAATAAACATAATTTTTAGTTTTCTGCATTTTGAAACAATTTACATCCAGTCCCATCACCTTTTCCAGCTACAGTTATGCAAAAGAAAAAAATAAATTAACCATGACCATAAACTCATCTTGGCCAGTGTGCACTGGGAGAATACTGCAAGTAGAACATATGTTTCTCATTTTTACGACTACTGTTGGAGAAGAAACTAATTGATTTGGTTAGGTCAATATTTGTTGAAATTATAAATGAAGCATCGAGTAACTGTTGGAGATGCTCCAGGGGGGTTAACCCGTCCACCAAAAATTTTCTAGACCTCTTTGAAAGCAAGATGTTTTTAATTGTTATATATATATATATATATATATATATATATATATAATATATATAATTTTCTCTCAATGCATTCTGTTTATTATAATTTAATTAATATATCAATAATTATAATATATAATTATATTTGGTATATTTTGTTTTTACTTATTAATTAATATGTTTATAATTATTTGATTGTAGCTTTTATTATCATTTTAATTTTCAGTCAGTACATCCTGCTTTAATTTACAATAAATGATTAGTATTTGCTTATGCTTTTTGGAATTATAATTATTTTATAATTGAGTAAAATGTAGATAATATGTGAAGCATATATTTTGATTTATTTGGAGGAATTGCTCATAAATGAATTGCTCAAAAATGAGAATACAACGGGTAGACTTCTGAATCACTACCTTGTTGTGGTGAATGGGGTTGTGTATCTTAATGAAGCTGTGAGTTATACCATATAGGGTCTGGTATGAGCAGAGAGGTCAGACCAATCATGGTTTTGAGTTGTGATGGAGTAAACCTAGTTTGTGGACACCATTGATGTGTGGCTTCCATTGTGTCAATTCAATGATGTACCCATATATTATGTAAAGATTTTTCAGCACAGGGTACATCCCGTAAATACATTTCCATAAGTAAAGTGGCTGCCACATAATGATACATTTGGTGCACACATTCACTAAAACTCTAACAAGAGTTAAAGGAAATCTGTCAGTATGCTCTCTGCAAAGCAGAAATATAAACTCCAGTCCCAAACTGACTCTTATTTAAAATCAGTTGACATTTTTATGGATTTTCATATTATTGATAAATATATTATATTAAAATGAGCACAAAAGCAACACAAAACATACGACCAGTAACAAAGTGTTTCATACCATAGTTTGATTTGTGCATTGAAGGTAACTTGGGAAATATTATTAAATGCGTCTATTCAGTATTTTTTCTTTTTGTTTACTTATATATATAATTGTATTGATTGCCTCTGATTTTCTTTGGCTTATGCAAATAACCATTTGGGCTTAGTCTCCATAAGGCTGATAAGGGACTCCAGAACTTGACTCCTTGCTCAGTGTGCCTTAGGGTGTTCAGCTACACGTCACTGATGAGACCCAAGAGAGACCGAAACGTATGTCCTGGGGTTTGCCGTTTCCCTGTTTACGGTAGAATTGCCTGGTATTTGGGCTCTGGATGAATCCTGAGTGAGACCAGACTGATATAGTACAGGATAATCCTCCCTGTGAAGTGCACAACTGAGCTAAAAGAGGCTGCTCTCTGGGTAGGTTACCAGGCGTATAGGACAACCTTACTTAGCTGTTGTCCGTTCTCAGACTAGGCGCCTCTGATATTCTTTGGTATATGTAATTTTACTGTCAGAATTATACTAAATTACAAACCAGGACTGCCTATCACAGTGTATCATATATATAAAAAAAGGGGGATCAATTTAATTCATGGTCACTATAATGTAATTTATTTTACACTATAATCCAAAATCTTTATTATTTAAAACATACTTTTTTTAAATGTAAGCTGTAAAATTTGTGATTAAGGTATTCTAATGAAGACTTCTGTACTAATAAATATTTGCTGCTTTAATAACAGATTCCTTTGCTGCAGAAAACCAATTTATATAAAGAAAATATCCATTTGCTTTTCAAAACAACTGTAAATTAAAAACAAAACAAAAACAAGACTAATCAACCAAAGTAAAAGAGAATGACAAGATGTATTCATAAATAAATCCTATAGTGTTTGAATATTATACACATTATACATCATGCCCCACTAGGGCCTCATTCATCTATGATTAGGCCAATTGAATAGGGCTCTATATAAGCACATAGCATATTTTTTTTACAGAAGTTTTTAGTTACTGAACTTCTATCGAAAAGCAAGGTCTTCACTAACTAAAAACTTCTGTAAAAAAATATGCTCTGTGCTTATATAGAGCCCTATTCAATTGTCCAAATCACAATTGAATGAGGCCCTGATAATGTAGATCTGAACAGGGCACCAATTAGGGCACAAAACATACAAGCTTTTGCTGAATAAGGTGGAAGCTTAAATACATATTTTAAGATTGATCTGAATCAATACAACATGATTTCTACCTATCAATTACGTTGATGATGACATTATAGTTTAAATAAACCGCAACTGTTTATGATAACTTTTAACAACAACATACTATTGGAAATCGAAGAGTATAACTTTCAAACCATTATATTTATAATTATAACTAATGAATCAAAAAATATATATTTATATTTTAGACAAAAAAAACATATTTTCTGTTCAACTGTAAAAAAGCGAACAATGTGTGAACATAAGAGACAAGACAACATATTCTGATACAATATAATAGTTGTCAAACTGCGATTTGTTGACATGTTTGCGAGCCTCGCAAAGCGAGGCGAGCCGTTGAGGCATAGAAGCCTTCCAAGCCCGAAGGACTAAGGCAATGAGCACAGAAGGCACTAATTGCCCTGCTTGCTTCGAAAATCAAGGCATGCAGTTGAGGCATGGCAACACGTGGGACTTAGGTTGAAATGAGCACCAAAGGCGCAGTTGAAGCATGGAAACACGCAGCACTTAGGCTGAAATGAGCACCGAAGGCTCTCTTGCGAGCCTCTCGAAGCAAGGCAAGCAATTGAGGCACCGAAGCATGCGGGACTTAGGCTGCAAGCACTTGAGGAACGGGGGACTTACTTAAGCTGCAAGCACTTGAGGAACGGGGGACTTACTTAAGCTGCAAGCACTTGAGGAACGGGGGACTTAGAAAAAAAAATCCAACCTCGGAATCTCGGGGGGCAAAAAAATCCGAGCTCTGAAAAATACGAATGTAGCGGCCGAACCGCAGAAATCGGAAAACACGAAAAAAAAAAATAATTTAATTAAATAAATTAAACCACACTCACACACAGCACAGGGGGAGAACCAAGAAGTCTGGGAGTGAGGTTGCAAGCGAATTTAAGCAGAATTTGCCGTGTTTTATCATTTGAAAATCGGCTAAGCAAGAAAAAAAAATGGCGGACAAAAAACAAAAAAAAATTCTGAAACTGGATAAAAATGAGGCTCTGCAATGCACAACGCCACACACAGTAACAACGCCAGAAAGAGAGATATGGCATTCCCAACACAAAACTGGAAAGATGACACATGGCATTCACAAGCACAAAACTTACAGTAGGCGCTCAACGTGGGGCTCGCAATGAGCACAGAAGGTGATCATTGCAAAGCAGGAAAGTGTAAGTACACGATGGGAGAGGCTCACGATGAGCGCCGAAGGTGCTCAGAGGGCCAAAAGACTTAAATTGTGTGGCAAACCGCATTGCCAGGCTTCAAATTTTATTGCCTTCATTTTTGACATGCAAGTCGCTAGTCTCAAATATTTTGTACCTATGTCAGAATATTCTAGTGCCTTGTTTTTGAACTATAACTACTAGGAACAATGCTGTTCAACAACCATAATAAAGAACCCTTATATTTTCAGGTCTGTTGAAATATCACCAAACACAGACATTGAGTGAGACCAGACTGATATACTACAGGATATTTCTCCTGTGAAGTGCACAACTGAGGATACACTGTGAGTAGGTTACCAGGACTATAGGTCAAACTTACTTAAACTCCCTCAAATTATCAATATACAATTACATAATCAAGTTCTTCTAATCAGACACAGTGCCTGTAAAACTGCTCAGTACATGTTTTGGATCTTGGAAGTCTTTCCTGATATGTTCCTTTAGACTCCTACAATAGCCTTCTACATCCCATAAATGACTTTATTGTCCTTTTATACTTTTCTGGATAAGTCACTCCTTAGTCAAGTGAAATTTCTTCACTTCTTCACTCCTTCAAATAGTAATCATCATGCTAAAGCAACCTTAATGTGGGGCTCTCCAAAGATCACTTGTTTAATCAGAAATAGATCAAATATCCCCCCTGAATTAAAGCTTGTTAGTACGCTCAGTAGAAAACCCTCATGTTTCTCTGGATCACTTGAGCAATGTGAGTTTCCCAGACGGAGTATGGGGAATGCAAATTCATGCACATAAACAAAGGAATGGATAACCCCACTAACGCATAACTGCATATAAAAGTGACCCTATAATCCCAGCAACAAGTTATTATTTAATAACATTACATTTGGCTATAATACTAATCATTTTTTATATCAATCTTTGTATGCTTTATTTGCTGCAGTAGAACATTCCTTTAATAAAACACTAACAAACAAATGTAACTATGTGAGCATGCCATGCATTTTCAACTCTCAGAGTATCACATAAAGTATCTCACTACTGGGGGCATGAACAAGAAAAGATCATCTGTTTATTGAAAAGTGAAGGTGACCTCAATTTCGCTTCAGCAGACACCATTTAGAGTTTAAAAATGACTGGCTGAGAGCCCAGATATGAAACAACACTTGTCACTTTAAGTCACTTCATAGAAATCAATTGGCTCTCTTCCCCTGAAACACAGTGCACATAGAAGCTATGCCAGCTACATGGCACCTGTTAGTTTAACAACCACAGAACTGTTCAGAAAAACACCAAACAAGTTGTTTTTGAAGAGCATACACATAGACCATGTATTGCTTTACCCTATCTATCTATCTATCTATCTATCTATCTATCTATCTATCTATCTATCTATCTATCTATCTATCTATCTATCTGTCTGTCTGTCTGTCTGTCTGTCTGTCTGTCTGTCTATCTATACATCTATCTATCTATACATCTATCTATACATCTATACATCTATCTATCTATACATCTATACATCTATCTATCTATACATCTATCTATCTATACATCTGTCTGTCTGTCTATCTATCATATTACTTTCACAATAAGAACAATATTCAGTATACAGTACTAACGATATACTATATATATAAGATTTAAATAAATAGAATACTTATAAAGTGCAATCTGCTATAAGAAATGAATACTATTTATAAATATGGATAAAGTGCTAAGTAAGGAGACAACTGTTGAACAAGTAACCTCCAGTTTGGCTACAGTCATAATTGAAATATTAGCCTGAAATAAGTCTGATTTGAAAGACATGTAAAATCACTTTATATAACTGATATACCGTATTTATCGGAGTATAACACGCACTTTTTCTCCCTGAAAATAGGGAGCAAATGATAGGTGCGTGTTATGCCATGATGTTCACCTTTTTATAGGTTGTGAAGCAGACCAGCTTTTGACCTCTCCTCTTTCATCCTCATTATTAGCCTGCTTTTGTTTCTCCTCAGAATGTGGAAGGTACCTTCTGACCTGAGGGGCTTGGGTTCCATATGATTATGTCTCTAATTGTGCTTATAAGATCATTTTGGCAAAGATACTGGAGTGGGTTTGCCAGTTCTTGCTCCATTGAACCACAATTTGTCTGACCTCCCTTCTATAACCTGCCCATCTTGGGTGAACCCACATGGTGTAGCTCACATCTTCATTGAAGTACATTAACCCCTTCACCCCTTCACTCTCTGCCCTTCCTCACCCTGGCCAGCAGAATCCACAGAAACCTGCAAGCACTTAACCCACAACTTCTTTCCAATGGGCTACAACCCCTTCTCAGTCCCCTCACCACCCTCACTTGCCACCACACAATACAACTTGACTTTAACTTCCATCCTTGACACACTTGCCCCCATAACCACAAGCAGATGCCCTCACTCTCAACTACAACCATGGCACACTACACTAACTCACTATATAAAGAGATGCTCCCGCACTGTTGAATGATTATAGAGGAACTCACTTCAGCAAACTTCCTTCACTACAAGCTTGTTCTACGCTCCTATCAAAATGCCCTCAATCTTGCCAAACAGCGCTACTTCTCATGATTAATATCCAATATGGCCTCCAACCCCAAAAGTTTGTTTGCCACAATTAACACTCTCCTCTGCCGTCCATCACCTTCCCTCCCCTTCCTGTCTCATGGCTGAAGACTTTGCTAGCCACAAACTCTCCTCTTAATGTGGTCCTAACTCACCCTTCCCTCAACAAACCAATAGCACCCTGCCTTGAGCCTTCCCATTTCTATTATGAACTCCTTTGAACCTGTAACTCTAGTATTTGACCAACCTCTTGTCCTATTCCATCACAGTTAAAGCCTTACATCTCTATCACACTTATTCCAGTACTCATATATCTATTCAACCTTTTCCTTAACCCTGGCAAGTTTCCAGCACTCTTAAAATATGCCCCTCCATCTAACTATTGCCCTATCTCTCTGCTTCCCCTGATTTTTAAACTGCTGGAGCGTGTTGTTTTACAATCACCTTACCCAATTAATTTTCTACAACTCCTTCCTGCATCCCTTCCAATATGGCTTCCACCACCAATACTCCATTGAAACAGCTCTCATAAACGCCACTAACGACTTGCTCACCACCAAGTCAAAGGATAATTTCTCCATTCTAATTCTACTGGATCTCTCTGCTGCCTTTGAAACAGTAGACCACCCATTTCTAATCCATATTCTCTGCTCTCTTGCTCTCTCATGGTTCACATCTTATCTAAAAAATCAAACATTTAGTGTCTCCTTCTCTGGCTCCTCTTCTTTGCTTCGCCCTCTGACCTTTGGTGTACCCAAAGTTCAGTCCTTGGCCCCATCCTTTTTTCCATCTAGATATCCTACCTTGGTAGACTAATACAATCTTTTGGATTTCTTTATCATCATGCAGATGACACTCAAATCTACCTCTCTGCACCAGAACTATACCCTATCTTCTAGCTTAAGTTGCCAACTGCCTGTCTAGCATATCCTTCCTGGATGTCCTCCCATCAACTCAAACTTAGCATGTCAAAGACTGAGCTCCTTATCTCCCACCCATATTTCTCACTGTTGACAATTTCATCATCACTCCCACCTCCAAGGCTCATTGTTTTGGGTCTCAACTGGATCCTGCCCTCTCTTTCATTCCTCATATTGATCATTTCCAGCTAAAAAACAACATCTTCAAAATATGTCACTTTCTTACATAAGACACAGCTAAAATTCAAATTCACTCTTTCATCATATCTTGCCTCGACTACTGTAAATCTCTCCTTGCTGACCTTCCCATCACCAGTCTGTCCCAAATTCAATCTATATTGAAAGCATCCGCTAGACTCATCTACCACACTCAATGCTCCATGTCTGCAGCACCTCTCTGTCTGTCACTCCACTGGCTTTCCATAGCCTCCAGAATACAATTTAAAATCATGAACCTAACTTAAAAAAGCCCCCACAATAATGCACCCTCTTATATCTCTTCTCAAAATACTCTCCCAACCGCCCTCTTCGCTCTGCTAATGAAATTCTCTTATCACCTCCTCTCATTCCTTCCTCCAGGACTTTACTTGTGTTGACCCTATTCTTTGGAACTCCTTGCCTCGCTCCACTAGAATATCCTCCTGCCTCAAAACCTCACTGTAACGTATCTGTTTAAAGAAGCTTTTCACCTTCAGCCTTAATATGCACAACACATCTTTAACCCTCCTATAAGAGCCCGATTCAATTGATCTTTCGCTCAATCCGGTAGCCCGTAAGTGAGGTCACAAGTTAATTTGCTCTTCAATGGTTGTCTTTTTGCGGGCTCCAAACAGGTTACGAGTTACGGCCTTGGAAAAATGGTGATGGTTAAATCTGTAACTTAGAGCCTCCCGAAGCCTTTGATCTTTCACTTTTGCAAGAGTTACGATGACTAAAATTATTCAATTAATCAATTTCCCCATGTCTGCAAATGTTTCCCCATGTAAATGGCAAAAGAAGGAGAAAATCCTACGAGGGCTAGAGAAGACTCGCACTGTAAATGCAAATAAAAAATCAATACTGCACTGTAAATAACAGGGAAAGCGCTGACAGGCATTAGAATTAATTGCACAACAGTCTCAAGCTTGCAAATCGTCAGGAAATTACATTTATTTTTATGTTTCATTTCGGGGTTAAATCGATCTCGGGTATCGATAAGGTAATACATATCAAACCACCCATATGGACTAGAACAGTATTGGCATTCATTTTCATAATTCTTTATTTTGAGGGTTTGCAAGTCTGATCACATATCGGAACCCCCAAATCTAATTGATTGAAATGTAATCTCCATGTTTTAGTGCCATAATAATGACAGTCTCATTTTCTATTGGCTGATTTGAAATGGGAAGTTGAGGGCTTGCTGAATTGATCATGTTCCCGCCATGAACTGCTATGAACCAGTGCATGGTTTACGGAGTCGGCTTTGGGCCAGTAACTTGGGGCCCTTAACAATTGAATAGCTCCGGATTCGTAGACGAACGGAAGCCTTGCAAGCAGGCTTGCAATTGAATCGGGCCCCAAGTTTACGAGTTTTCAATCTTGTAAGATGCTTTAGGGAAAGCACTTTGTACATTTGATTTTAAGGCTGTCCATTCTTTTGCAATGTGTTAAACCTATATTGATTTGAACTTAACCCCTTTATACCGTATCAGAATATGTTGCAGAGTTACAAATAAAGGATAATAATAATAACAATAATACATTTGTGATCACATTTCTGTTAAACATGTCGAAAATCTTATTTTCTGCTCAGAATTCCCAGAAATACAGTTATTGTACTGTATGCAGGGAAACTGGCATATGCTTGCTTTATTGCACAACTTTAAAGCATCCAATGATTTACTAACTGGTTTACTAGCTTGGAATTCACAGCTTGCTGCCTGTCTACCTAAAACAATTCCATGATGTGAAGAAAGGGAGGAGGGAAGGAGGACAGCATGGTAAACCTCGGATGGAAAAAGTAATTAGGTTGTAAAAAAAGCAAGTAAATGGGAAAAATAATCAAAGAACTATATAAAACTGGGTTAATAAAGCTTTCATTATGTTGAATGTAGCTTATACTTAACTTGTCTTACCACTGTAGTGTTAATTTAAATCAGAACAGTAAAATTGGGATTTGATTTATATTAGTATATTCTTCAAGATTACAGAGTAAAAGTTTATAGTCTAAAGCTGACTACATATTCCAAGAATATTTCTTAACATTGTCTGTGTGGCTACAATATGCAAATGTGCTACTGTATTGGAAACATATTTTAATCTGTCTTAATATGCTGTATAGCTCCCGCAATCAAGCAGCCTATACCATAAAATTGTGCACCGGAGCCGCATTAGACTACACAGTGACACAAGTGCAAATCATAAGAACAGCTTGCTAGATTTATAGCCTGAAATGTACAACCATGTCAAGGAAGATCTCCTCTGTCCCAGTGAAAGGGTGAACAAGTATTTTTTTAGACATCTAAGTTTTTCTTGAAAACTGTGTTATATTGTGCGCCTTCTGTATTTGGTATCGTTTCTATCAAGGGCCAGATTTACTGTATCTAAGGGGATAACTTTTTGCAATCATTTGGAGTGGAAACATGAAATATGCGGTTTTATAACCAGAAAACCAATGTCCATAAGATGCTTATCATAGTATCTAAATTCGAATACATTTTAAAAATGCTTAATGATTACTTTTTCAATGCAGCTGAAAAGGTTAGTTTGATATGACCCGTTCACCCATGTTGATTTAAAAAAACATATTTTAAATAGGCATTCTTGATTTTAATTCATCAGTAAATGTACAATTAGCCTCTCCATTCTTAATATAAAACTCAAAGTAATAGAGTAATCTCGCAGCAATAAAAAATTAATTGGTAAGAGAAATAGTCTGATTGTTGGGTTAATGCTTTCAAGGAATTTGTTTCAAGCTACGGTTCCATGTTTTCCTCTGTTATTCTAACATCTGCTAATATTATATTTGGTGTTTATACAAGATTACAAGTTTCTCTTTTGAAAAATATATTAATTTAGTCCTAATTATTTACAGTGATAAAATATCCAGCATATTCACCCATCTCATATATCCATTTTCTAATTAATATGCCCATCTTCAGGAATATTAAAGACGTCTATTACAGATTTTACATACAATAGAAACATACATTTGCCATTGGCATTACTAATAAAGTTGTCATACTGCGAGTTGTTGTTGCGAAGCGAGCAGTTGAGGTATGCAGGACTTAGCCTGCAATGAGCACCAAAGGCGCTCATTGCACTGCGAGCCCCGCAAAGCATGGCGAGCAGTTGAGGCACATGGGATTTAGGCTTATTGCAGGGGTGGACACGCGCAACTTTATTGGCACTCATCCCGAGACACGAGGGACTTAGCTAAAATTACGGGCCGCATGACTTAGGACCCGAAGCACGTAGATGGACTGCGGGGGCTTGCAAAAATACGACTTAAACGTCCGAACCGCCGATTTGGAAAAACAGTCAAAAACACACAAATATGCCTCAAGTTCACTTACACACTCACACACAGCACAGGGGGAGAGGCAGAGAACCTGTGAGTGTCTGGGATCAGGAGGGAATTGTCTATTAATATTATTTTTATATATACAACTAATTAATTAATAGTTAATCCGCATATTGCAGATCAGAGGAGATCTTAAAAGGTTGAACTTGATGGACTGAAAGTCTTTTTTCAACCTTAAATACTATGGGCCTCATTCTATTACGGCCGCAGCCGCTGAGGGGCCGCAAGGACCGGCCGCAAGCTTTACGGCTATTCTATTCCCCTCTGGCCGGGGACTCCGGCAGGCTTGCGGCCGGCGCCTTGCTATCTCTTGCGGCCGAGGAAAGCCTTTGATCTAAAACAGCAGCAAGGAAATCGGCCATAAGAAAAGCCTGGTTGCTATTCTATTGCTCCGGGAACCCTGTCTGCAAGGCTAAAAACGAGCCTCAGCTTACTTGCAGCAAACAGGTCTCGCTAGCACCAATTAAGCACATAAAATAGCTCAAATAAAGCCATCCTGCACTTTGCGGAGTCTATAAAGTGATATTCAGTGTTAGAAAAAATAACACATAATTACCCTATACTCAAATCCGTAAAATATTTTATTTTTAATATACGTAAAATATCCATGTAAAAAGTCCAGAGTGCTTGGAGCACCTCAGACCCGCCCACGCCGCAGCCGGAAAATAAAGTGTTAATTTGAACTCGGGTTTGGGCTGATGTGCAAGCTTGAGAGTGGGTTACTTTTAATCCTCATGTCCCCCAATATGATCCCTAGCATTTACATAGCTGTACAGTGCAGGCTTGAATTTATTTTTGCGTTTTTATATTTCTGAGATTACGGCTGGTTCCAAGATATGCGGCCGGCCGTAAGGGGAGATCCTTGCGGGGCCGTATAATAGAATCGCGAGTTAACTGAACCCCCGCAAGGAATCGCAGCCTTACGGCCGATTTACGTCCGGTAATAGAACGAGGGCCTATGTAACTATGTAACTATGAGTGAGGTTGCAAGTTAATTTGAGACATATTTGCCTTTTTTCACAATTGAAAGGAGAAAAAAATGGCTGCCGAAAAAAACGTAAACACCACGAAAACAAGGCCGAAAGACGTAAAACGAGGTCAAAGTACGTAAATAAGAGCCCTATCCTCACATTTTGTGGCAAACAGCATTGCCAGGCTTCAAATTTTATTGCCGTCATTTTTGTCGGGGAAATCGATAGTTATAATATAAACAATGTACTGTATTCACTTTTGTTATATGCATTTCTGTCAAAGTTAACTTCTCCCCTCTCATAATGCAAATTACAGGTTGCACAAAGTAAGAACTTAGGAAATATGCGTTAGACATGATTTAAAGATTTAATGTTAGTCACAATTATATATGCATATATTAAAAATTGTGACTGAACGATAGACTATTGCAGTTTTAATGGTGGATAAAAAATAAATTTACATTGGTTGCCGATATGTTGAGAAAGACCCAGCAATGGTCAGTAGATACTTTTAGAGAAGTGCATAATTTACCAATAAGAGAATGGTTTAATCTTGCACAGGTGCACGCCAATGTATCCAAAGTAACTAAACTGAATGCCAATGCTAAGACCACTCCGTTCGAGAAATGCTGTCTAGACAATGCGAATGGTAAACGGAACATTTCTATAATCTACAATTACCTAATTGAGCAGTCCACACCACTCAGATTGCATCACCAACATTCGTGGGAGTCAGAACTTGCCATGGAACTAACTGATATACAATGGAGTAGGATACACAAATAAGCCACAAGTTCCTCATTGAACATAATTCTAAGGGAAAATAGTCATAAGACTACTATGAGATGGTATTTAACGCCAACAAGGCTAAAAGTCTCCAATCCCTCGCTAGATGGAAACTGTTTTAGGGGATGTCCTGACATGGGCACCCTTGAGCATGTTCTATGGGAGTGTCCCAAGATTGCCCATATTTGGCTGAAATCTTATGAATTCTTAGAGAAACTATGGGGATCCCAGATTCCCCAAAAACCGATAGAGGCCCTATTAGGCCTACCCATAGAAGGCCTTAGTAAACAGGCTCAACTCCTATCACATCAAATATTTTTAGCAACTCGAATTACGATAGTTAAGGCCTGGAAACCAGAGGTACCTGCATATAGCGTAGTTCTAAACAGACTTAAATTCATATATGACATGAGCGTTATCTCGGCTGAGTTGGATCGGTCATACAAGAAATGGGCCTCATGCTGGGACCCATGGATCCTCAAGATTGGGTGGTAAATATGCAGGGACATAATAATAAAATTTAGGCTGATCTTATGGGGAACAACTCTCAAGAAAATTCTACCTCTCCTTAGCACCTTCTCTTCCTCTCCTCCCTTTGTTTTTCTTTCCTCTCTTCAGACGGATCTCTATAAGATTATAGATATACTGGATCGTGCTCTAATACGTAAGTAGTTTGAATAGAGGGAAAAATAATAAATAAATAAAAAACTGCAATAATTAAAGTCAAAATGTTATTTGCTTGTATACATCTTACTTTTGGTGAAGAACAGTACCTATCTTATGGATGTGTTATTGATGAATGATCTGTGTTAATATATGAACCTGTTATTCGCAATAAAAATTATTTGGAACAAAAAAAAAAAAGAAAAAAAGACAAGAAATGTTTTAAAAGGTCACAAACTTTTATTTATGTATAGTTTAGCGTTATTTGACAGTTTATTGATATTCTATGGGAATTAGTAACCATTGTTTTGTACCATGCAATGTTGTTACATATTGTATGTGTCCTTGATGACCTGCTATCCTATATTGTATTGTTGCAATCTTGTCTTTAATAAAAAAGATTTGGAAAAAAAAAATTTGTGACTGAACAAGAAGTACAAATCGCATATATAGTTGTAAGCATTGCGGGTTGTTGCTAACGCTTGCAGGCTTGCGCAGCGAGCCCGCCGCAGTTGCAGGCAAGGAACGCTAAAGGCGCTCCTTGCGCTGGTGGAGATGAGCGTTATAGGCGCTCATCCCTACGACCCCGTACGACTTAGGCAGTAAGCGCTGAATACAGAAATACAATATATATACAAATGCTATTTCTACATAGCAACCAGTTTCTCTCAGCAGCCTTAACATAGCACTCACCCCACTTGGCATCCACCCCTACATAGCACCCAGTCCAAGTCAGCAGCCATCCCCTCTCAGCATCCATTTCAACATAGCACCCAGTCCTTCTTCGTATCTATCCACTCTCAGCAACCATCCCCACACAGCACCCATTGCCATACAGCACCCAAACCCTCCCAGCACCCATATCTACATAACACTCAGTCCTTCTTAGCATCCATCCGCTCTCAGCAACTATCCCCACAGAGCACCCATCCCACACAGCATCTAAATCCTCCCAGCACCCATCTCTACATAAACCCAGTCCTTCAAGCACCCAATCTCTCTAAGCACCCATCTCTACATAACACCTAGTCATTGTAAGCAGCCATCCCCTCTCAGCATCCATCCCTACCCAGTACCCAACCCCTCACAGCACACACCTCACATAGCAACCATCTCAATGTACTTTGCTCCCCTTTTCTACTATTCCTAAAAAAAAATACATAAAAACTTAAACAACACTGCCCCCACTGGGGAGGGCCTTGGTGCAATGCACCAATGGTAGCTTTACCCCTAACTCTACTTTCAAAATCTAGAGTAAAAAGGTCTCCATGACCTTGTCAAAGAAGACCTCCTCTGTCCCCTTGGAAGATTAAATAAGTATTTTTTTAGACATCTAATAAAAAATAAAAAAAGGTGTTACATTGTGTGCCTTGTGTATTTGGTATCGTTTCTATCAAGGGCGATATTTACTGTATCTAAGGGGATAACTTTTTGCAATTATTTGGAGTGGAAATATGAAATATGCGGTTTTGTAACCAGAAAACCAATGTCCATAAGACACTTATCATAGTATCTAAATTCTAATATATTTTTCAAATGCTTAATACAAAATATATGCTTTATTGCATTGAAAAAATGATTACTTTTTCAATGCAACTAAAAAGGTTAGTTTGATATGACCCGTTCAATGTTGATTTAAAAAAACATATTTTAAATAGGCATTCTTGATTTTTATTCATCAGCAAAAGTACAATTAGCCTTTCCATTCTTAATATAAAACTCAAAGTAATAGAGTAAGCTCACAGCAATAAAAAAATGTAATTGCTAAAAGAAATAGTCTGATTGTAAAGACTGTTGGGTTAATGCTTTCAAGGAATTTGTTTTAAGCTACGGTCCCATGTTTTTCTCTGTTATTCTAACATCTGCTAATATTATATTTGGTTTTTATACAAGATTACAAGTTTCTCTTTTGAAAAATATATTAATTTAGTCCAAATTATTTCCAGTCATATAATTTCCAGCCATATTCACCCATCTCATATATCCATTTTCTAATTAATATGCCCATCTTCAGAAATATTAAAGACGTCTATTACGGATTCTACATACAATAGAAACATACATTTGCCATTTGCATTAAAATTGTCGTACTGCGAGTTGTCGTCCCGTTGCGAAGCGAGGCGAGCAGTTGAGGCATGCAGGACTTAGCCTGGAATCAGCGCTGAAGCCTATCGCAGGGCTTGTAATGTAGAAGTGGGAAGAGGCTTCAAATTTTTTTGCTGTCATTTTTGACGGGCAAGTCGCTAGTTATAATATAAACAATGTACTGTATTCACTTTGGTTATATGCATATCTGTCAAAATTAACTTCTTGACTCTCTCATAATGCAAATTAAAGGTTGCACAGAGTAAGAACTTAGGAAATATGCTTTAAACAGTTGAGGGCAAGGAGCCCCAAAGGTGCTCCTTGTGCTGCTGGAGATGAGCGCCTTAGGCGCCCATCCCTAAGACACTGTACGACTTATGCACTGTGCGCCGAATGCATGACTTAGGCAGTGAGCCGACTACACGACCGCAGGACTGCAGATCAAAAGAAATCTCAATTATACAATTCACAATGCGAGACCCATGGTAGTTTGAAAAAATAGCAGGGGGGAATTACGGCCTATAACACTTTGCAAAGGAAAGCGGGACTTAGAAAAAAAATAATCCAAGATCGAAAAAATATGAAGTTAACGGCCAAACCGCGCACATCAAATAAAAAAAAACATCAAAAAAACATCACACACAGCACGGGGGGACAGCAAGGACGTCTGGGAGTGAGGTTACACCTTTCAAGCATTGGAAAATCTCCTAAGCAACAAAAAAAAATCTGAAAACGAGGCTACAACCCATAACCACGCGAAAGACAGGCACATAAGACTTTTACCCAGGAACGTCTGAGATACAAAATACACTATTAGGAAGGACGGAAAATGCTTGAGGGCTGCGTAACACGTAGATAATCGCAGCCATTTTACAACACAAAACTTGCAACTAATAACATTACTACTCTAAAATGCTGCTTTACCCAACTAAACAAATGGTTTGGCCTCACGCACGAAGCATATTTATACTGCACACTTGGCACATTGCTAACACTTTCTCCTCAGGTCAGCAACAGTCCAAATGTACATTGTATGCTGCAGGAAAATCAAAAGAGATTGTTAGCGCTTCAGGATATTGATTTCCAGATATAATAATTAGAAATAGGTAAAGTATATTAATGTATTATTTATTTAATTAATTAATTAATTATTATTAAAAAAAATATATATAAAAAATAAAAATAGTAGAGAAGAGTTTTGCAATGAGCACCAAAGGCGCTCATTGTGAGCCACGTGATTAGCGCCGAAGGTGCTCAGCGCGTGGCTCACAATCACTGCACAGGGTGCTCAGAGGAGCAAAAGTACACAAGGGGAGTGGCTCGCAATGAGCACCGAGAGCGCTCAGCGTGGGGCGTGCAATGAGCGCCGAAGGTGCTCAGACAAACAAAAGTACACCAAGTATGTGCTAGCCCAGGGAGGCAGAAGGAGCTTAGGGAGATTAATGCGTGGCTAAAGATGTGGTGCACTAAGGAGGGGTTTGGATTTTTAGAGCACTGGGCTGATTTCTCACTTCGGTACAATCTCAACAGCATGGATGGATTGCACCTTAATGATGAGGGAGCTTTTGTGCTAGGGGATAGGATGGTAGAAAGGCTGGATGAATTTTTAAACTAGTAGGTGGAGGATGGACTAGATATAAGTAATGGGGTAGAAAGTGTAAAGGGTATAAGGGATGAATTAACAACTCATAGGGGAGGAGATGGGAGGGGTAGTACAGTCAATAGGGAGGTAGTACTAAGTAACTCAAGTACAGTGGCAGGCACTTCAGAACTACAGACTCATAACATAAGGTGTATGCTTGCTAATGCCAGAAGCTTGCCAGGAAAACTGGGAGAGTTAGAATTATTAGCCATTAATGAAAAATGGGATTTAATAGGCATTACCGAAACGTGGTGGGATGAATCTCATGACTGGACTGTTAATCTAGATGGTTATAACCTATTTCGGAAAGATCGAGGCAATGGTAAAAGAGGAGGAGGGATTTGTCTGTATGTTAAGCCCGAATTTAAGCCTATCGTCAGAGAAGATATTTATTGTGGACCTAGTGATAAAGTTGAATGTTTGTGGGTAGAGTATGCTATAAACCCCCAAATATAGCTGAAAGTGAGGAAATACAATTATTGTTACATATTGGAAATGCAGCTAAGCATGTGCAAGTTCTAATAATGAGAGATTTTAATTACACTAAAATAAACTGGATAAATGAGACCAGCAGCCTTATTAAATTGTGATTCGGTAAATTTAAAAGGGCTCTATTTAAGCACACAGCATATTTATTTTACAGAAGTTTTTACTTAGGGAACTTCTATCCAAAAGCAAGGTCTTCACTAACTAAACACTTCTGTAAATAAAATATGCTGTGTGTTAAATAGAGCCCTTTTGACTTGGTCTGGCAACACAGCTATCTGCCTGCCTCAACTAAACTTTAAAAACTGGACAAACTCTATTATTTGGGCTAGCGGAATTACACTCAGAACACTTGGGACATAGTTTCCCCCTATTCTATACCTAGCTGATTCCATAACGGACTCTTTGCTGACTCCTGCGGCCCGTACTCCATAATGCCGAAACCCAAAAGGACTGCTTCTGTGAAGGGCATACGGGAGCACTTCACACCTAAAACTGCCAGATGCTCTCCTCCTGCGGAATCCGCCTCAGAACACTCGGACGGCTCAGACAGGGAAGGTACTCCTGACACTCCTAGCCAATACATGGACCTCTCGGCCAGGTCAGTGGCTACTATTGAGCGACTCCTGGCAAAAGCTATTGACCCTCTAAGACAAGACTTGAAGGACCTGGGGCAACGCACTCAAATACTGGAAGACACGTCGGATCGGATGGCCGAGGCGCAAGAAAGAGACCGATCCTCTATTGCTCAGAACTCCATTCACATCTCTGACCTCACGGATAAGATAGAGGATCTGGAAAATCGGTCCCGCCGACACAACGTCCGCATCCGTGGAATACCAAGAGCGATACAGGACCTGTCTGGCTACCTGAAGGATACAATCCCGATAATCCTTCCTAATCAGCCTGAAAGTGTGTGGGAGATTGAGCGTGCCCATAGAGCTTTGGGAGGTACGAGAAGCTTGGAAGCTCCTAAGGATGTTATTGTTAGATTTTTAAGGCAGCAAGCCAGAGATCTTCTACTATCAGCCACCAGGAAGCTGCATACTATCAAGGGGCCGGATGATTCAACCCTGCAGTTTTATGCGGACCTCTGCCCGGATACCCTTCATTAGCGGAGACTTATGAAACCGGCTTTTGCCATTCTTCTCCAGCACAGGATCCAGTACCGCTGGAACTTTCCGTTTGCTCTGACTTTCACTTATCAAGGCAAGACTTATACCACCCGCTTCCTTGAAGACTTTCTAGATGTGTTACAGAGATTATGCGACTATGCCCGGAGTCTACGACAGAGGCAAACCAAGAGCACCTTGTCTCGCTTATCCCTAAGAGGCAGCAGACTCCAAAGCCCGCACAAGTTCATGGCAAACAAATCCCTGCCCTGGAGGGGTCCAGCGGTTTCCGGAACTATGTAGGCGACTTGCAAGACAAGCGCTTGATATACTCAGCAGACTCTGGTCTCTCCGCCACTTCAAAGTTAGGCCCACGACCTGAGAGGCCTCCTACCTAGCTGGACTTTGATAACATTTTGCTGATTGTCTGATGTCCATTTTTCGTTGTTTACAAGTTCAGATAGAATGTTGCTAGAATAGTTATAGTTTGCCAGACTAACTCCCCACATTACGTGGATTTGATTCTTACCTTTTTTTTCCTAGAAATAGAGATAGAAGGGTTATGTGTAGACGATTGTTTTATGCTTATCCTGCTATATTTTTGAAATTGCAGCTTGAAGGTTAGACGTACTGTTAACTTGCTGTTTTACTGCTCTGATTTATTTTTTTTTTTTATTTTTGTGTTTTTCTTTTTTTCTGTTCTATTATTGGCTTGTTTTATCTCAGATTTATCTACCTCTCTGATATTAAACTGCCTTTCTCCCTTTTCATTGCTCTCAGCCCTCTTGATAAAAGGGAGATTTTTTCGCCGCCAACAGCATATTCGCTGGGACTTCTGTTTGCTCTCCGGGCTCCTCCACTCCTTGTTGCTCACGTGCTCAGCTATCAGGTAAGGTTACATACACCTACATTCCCAATTTCCAATGGCTACTTCTAAATACACCATAGTAACCCATAATGTGAAGGGCTTCAACTCCCCCTTTAAAAGGAGGAAGGCCTTTGCATTCTACAAAAAACACACTCCCTCGGTCATTTTTATGCAGGAGACCCATTTTTCCCTCGGCAACAAACCTAAATTTTTACATAAGGATTACCCCATCTATTATCTGGCCTCTCTCCCTACTAAGAGAGCTGGATGTGCAATTTTATTGCATAGAACCTTTCCCTTTCAGGTAGAGTCCACTCGGGTAGATGGGGACGGTAATTACGTTATGGCAACTGGGACTATAAGAGGGGAAAGAATAACGCTAATATCCCTGTATTCTGCTACAAACTCTCCCTACTCTGTTCTCATAGACCCGTTGAAAAAGCTAGAGGCTCAGGATTTGGGGAAATTGATAATTGGGAGGGACCTTAACCTGACCTTAGACCCGACCCTTGATAGGTCTGGAAAACCGACCAACAGATTACCCAACAAGACTAACCAGATTAAGTCCTTACTAAACGGTTTGGGGTTGGTTGACGCCTGGCGGGGTAAGCACCCAGACAAGAGAGAGTACACATTCTACTCCCAGACTCACCTGACATACTCTAGGATTGACGCTCTTCTTATCACTTCCTCATTGTATGACTACCACAAACTCTGAGATAGTTCCCTGCCCCTGGTAGGACCATGCTCTTGTATTAGTTGAGCTGGATCTGGGTCCTAACCCTCGACTCCCCTATAAATGGGCTCTGAACGAATTCCTACTGTCTAACCCGAGTAGCATGGATTCCATATCCAAGGACATACAGCTGTTTTTTTAAACTAATGACTCCCCCGAAACTGGGGCTGGCTGGCTTTGGGCTGCCCATAAGGCTTTTATTAGAGGAACTTGCATTAAGCTATCCTCTATACATAAGAAACTTCTTAGGCAGAAGGAAACAGAGCTTTCCACCTCATTAAAGAGGTTAGAGGAGAAAAACCAACAGTGTCCCTCTCTTCAGGGGCGTAAGTTAATTGACCAGACTAGGCTAGAGCTGGACGCTATATTGTCCCATCGAACGGAACGGGCTATGAGAAAAATGAAGCACCTCTATTACTGGAAGGCAAACAAACCTGACTCCCTTTTGGCTAAAAGACTAAACAATAAATTTTCCCAACCCAGAACCACCCAAATTAGGTTTCCTGTCGGTTAAATTTCCTACAGCCCCAATGATATTCAAAAAACGTTTCAAAATTATTACCAAAAAATATACTCCTCGCAATCCCACTGCAGTGGATTAGATATAGACTCCTTTCTACATTTATGCGATCTCCCTAAAATACCGGATTATCAACTGGATGATTTGAACTTAAAAATAACACAGGAGGAGGTTAAACTTACCATCCAGAATCTTAAGTTGGGCAAATCCCCAGGACCGGATGGCTTCACTAATTTGTATTATAAAAAATTTGAACCCCTTCTTACCCCCCACTTGACATCTCTTTTTAATGCTATATTAAACGGAGAGCCTATGCCCCCAGAGCTAAACCGGGCTGATTTAGTGGTTTTCCCAAAAGATGGCAGGGACCCTCTAGAGGTGAAAAATTACCGCCCTATATCCCTAATCAATGGGGATGTCAAAATCTTGGCGAAAATTATGGCCAACCGCATCTCTAAATTTCTACCAGACTTGATCCACAAGGACCAAACTGGGTTTGTCCCCTTTAGAGAGGCCGGGGACAATGTTAGTAGGGTTCTGAACGCACAGTTCATGGCTCAGAAGTCTAATATACCAGTCTGTCTTTTAGCTTTAGATATAGAGAAAGCTTTTGACACGGTAGAATGGCCATATTTATACAAGATTCTGGACAAATTTGGATTCAAGGGACGCTTTATTAATCTACTTAAGAGATATTATGACTCCCCAGCATCCAATCTAAAACTTTCAGGGGATCACAAAGCCGACTTCCAAATTCAAAGAGGGACCAGGCAAGGGTGTCCGCTCTCCCCACTGTTATTTGCTCTTGCCATAGAACCCCTTGCGCAAGCGATTAGAGCCAACCCAGACATCCAGGGGGTAGAGGTAGGCCTCCAGCATTTCAAATGTTCTCTCTTCGCGGATGACATGCTTTGCACCCTGACCAATCCCCTTTCATCCATACCTGCACTCATGTCCACTGTTCAGGATTTTGGCAGAATCTCGGGTCTCAAGCTGAATGTTGAGAAGACTGAGGCGCTGGGGATAAGATTGCCTCAGGATGAGATTGACACTCTTAAAGCTAATCACCAGTTTATAAAATACTTAGGTGTTAGACTTACCTCCAAGTTCGAAGATATGTACCGGGCAAATTTCCCCCCCCTGTATAGATCTCTGACATTGGATATGCAGAAATGGAGGAACTTTAAGATCTCATGGACAGGCCGCATTGCGGCTGTGAAAATGAATATCTTACCTAAATTACTGTATTTATTTAGATCCCTTCCTATCCCTCTCTCCCTTAAAGACCTAGATAAATTTCAGAATAGTATTTCCCGGTTCATTTGGGACGATAAACGCCCTCGTATCCCCAGGCAGGTAATGTTTCGCTCCAAGAATAGAGGTGGTCTCGCGACCCCGAATTTAAGACTTTATCTTAAAGCCGCTCAATTGGCCCCTTTACCTAGAGCTCACTCTACGAAACACCATCCATCTTGGGTTTTTATGGAAAATTACCAAATGTCTCCACAAAGTTGGGATAAGTTGGTTTGGATTCCTGAGAACTCTGCCCCCTTCATAACTCATCAAAACCCCATGATCTCCTTAACGCTTCAGGCCTGGAGATGGGCTAACTCTAGGCATCGACTTAGCTCGGAGTTATCACCTCTTCTGTCAGTTATGTCCTTTCCACAAATTTTAGCAGATTCAAGTTCTATGTCTAAATTCTGGTGGACTTCCAGACACCTGGATCGCATAGGGAACTGGTTCGCCAATGACAAACTTCTGACCTATGACCAATTTTGCACGACTCACGACTTACCAACTACGGAACTCTACAATTACTTAAAAATTAGAAGTTGGGTTACCAAGATGGTTAAGGATTCCGGGCCCCCCAGAGCTTCCTGGCTATCAGTTATCTGTAAAAATTTCCAGCTTGCCAAAGGTAATCTGAGTTCTCTGTATAACACCTTTCTGGGCACTACGGGTGCCAGAAACCCAAGTTTATGCTACATTGGGAAAAGGACCTAGGGGTGGAGTGGGACTGGGACAAATGGACTGAATCTTGCTCCAATCTTTCAAAAGGATCACTTAATTCGGCTTTACTAGAAACATCAATCAAAGTTTTCCACAGGGCCTATTGTACTCCCGATAAAATGCAGAAGTTTAGGCCACAGGAGAGTAATAAATGCTTTAGGGGATGTCAGGATGTGGGGGATCATATTCATGTATGGTGGGCTTGTCCACGCGCCCAGAAACTCTGGGAACAATTGACCCGTTTAGCCTCCACAATTTTTCATAAAGAAGTATCTCCTTCAATAGAATCCGGCTTACTGGGAGTTCACATTAAAAACTTGTCGCATCCCCAGAACAAGTTGCTTCAAATAATGGCATTAGCTTCAAAGATTCACATAGCCAGTAGATGGAAGGACAAGACTCTAAACTTTTAAGAGGTAACTAGGAAGATCAACTACTTACTTATTAACGAGAGGCTAACCCATATTGTTTTAGATAGGATGCCCCAATTCCAGATAGTTTGGGACCCTTGGATAACATCCCCCTTTAGCGTTCCCCTAGTATAATGCCTGTAATTGTCTGAAGCAATTTTGAGGAGTGGATTGGAGTGGGGGAGCTCTGGAGACCTTTCAGTGGTACTAGATGGCAAGAAGGCTCTGAGGTAAGAGGGGGAAACCAGCCGGGATTGCTCCGCAGCCGCCTAGAGGGGCCTATGATTAATTGTTTTTTCTCTCTCTTGTTTTTGTGATATGGTACACGATAGTTTAGTAACAATGGATAGGTAATAACTTTTATATTGTATACTCCTATCAACTGTGTACTCTTGAATTTAATTGGTTCATTATGCCTTATATTTTCTTTATAGTTGGAAAAATCAGTTTAGACTCTAGAAAATTTTCTCACTAAAAATTAAAAAACAAGAAGGTTTAGTCAGTTAATTGCTGCAAAATGATAATTTTATGTTTAGATGACTTGATAAAACTGACATTTATGACTGTAAAGAATGTTTTATTTATGTATGGAATTTGTATACCTTCTAATAAAAGAATATTTATTCAAATAGAGCCCTTTTAAATTTACTGAATCGCAATTTAATAAGGCTGCAGCAGTTCAGCTATGGGGAGCAGGTTCTTGAGTACACTAGAGCCTACTAGAAATTAAGCTATCTTAGATTTAGTCATCACAAATAAAATTGATATAGTATCAAATGTTGAAATTGGGCAACCTTTGGGAAACAGTGATCACAACACAGTCTCATTTGAGATTGAATTAAAGAAACAAAATTTTAAGGGGCCCACAAAAACTCTTAATTTTAAAAGGGCAGGTTTTAACAGTCTAAGGACAGCAATACAAAGTATAGACTGGGACAGAGAACTGGCAGGTAACAATGATCCAGATATGGAGTAAAAAACAGGCATTTAAATTATACAAACAAGAGGGGACAGAGACTGCTTTACGTGAGTACAAGGAAATCAACAAGGCTTGCAAAAGGGCTATTAGACTGGCTAAAATAGAAAACGAAAAATGTATTGCAAAAGAGAGTAAGACCAACCCTAAAATATTTTTTTAAGTATATTAATGGGAAAAAGGCAAGGAATGAAGCTATAGGAAAAAAGATGGCTTCTGAAGAGGGCAAGGCCCAAAAGGTAAAGGCAGAGAATACTGGATCCAGGTTACTTAGTGGCCCATGGCAAGACCACTCCCCAAGTCAGGATACACCACACAGAAATAGTCTCACACCTTGTTTATGAGAAAACTATCTCTCAACCCTTTATTGAATGAACAAAACAACGTATTTATACTCTCCAATACCACACCCTTGTGTACATTTGTGTATGTGTGATGTCAGACCATCTGGCTTGCAACCTTGGGCTATCAAAACTCTTGAGATCACATTCATTAGATATCTAGTGAACAAACCTTTATGTTAAACTCAAGTGTTTGCCCAGGACCACTTGAAGCACATGCATCTGTCTTGACCCAAGGTCTGCATGTTTGAGTGTGCAATGATCTGCAGCTAACTTCTATGCAGAGCATTTCTACCAATTCGACATATGTTCTATATAACATTTTCCCTCATAATATATTATACCTAGGATACATAATAACCATGTACAGGCAACATATAACCACACAATAACACATAATCCCAATGTAACACTGTCATGCTTCCTTGGACATATTCATAAATTGCTGACAATTTGAGTCCTTAAACAATTAAATCATGACAGGGTCTCTACCAGATGACTGGAGAAAAGCAGATGTGATACCTATATTTAAAAAGGGAGCAAGAACAAATACGGGGAAATATAGACCAGTGAGCCTCACTTCTGTAGTGGGAAGCTTTTAGAAGGGTTAATAAGGTATCATATACAAGAATATGTCTATTTGGACAGGATTATAAATTAGGAGTCAACATGGATTTATGAGGGATAGGTCATGTCAAACAAATCTAATTAGTTTCTATGAGGAGGTTAGTAGGAACCTGGATCAAGGCAACTCAGTGAATGTAGTCTTTTTGGATTTTGCAAAGGCTTTTGATACAGTGCTACATGGGAGACTATTGTGTAAACTAAGAGATGCAGGAATTGCAGTAAATATTTGCTTATGGATTGAGAGCTGGCTAAAAGACAGGAAGCAAAGGGTTGTTGTAAATGGAACATACTCCAACTGGACTAATGTGGTGAGTGGGGTTCCTCAGGGTTCAGTATTAGGTCCTCTCCTTTTTAACATATTTATTAATGATTTAGAGGTGGGATTGGAGCTTGGTGTCTCCATTTTCCCTGATGACACAAAGTTGTGCAAGGTAATTAAATCAGATAATGATGTGCTTTCCCTCCAAAGGGATTTATATAAAATTGAGGAATGGGCATCTAAATGGCAGATGAGATTTCTTGTTATGCATCTGGGAAGGAAAAATAGCCATGCAATTTATAATCTTAATGTTGCAAATCTAGGTGTATCAGATATTGAAAGGGATTTTGGAGTGCTTGTGGACAACCACATAGGTAACAGTGCTCAAAGCCATAATTGATTAATAATTAATTAACAACTAATTAATTAATATTGCAGATCACAGAAGATATTAAAAGTTTGAACTTGATGGAATGAAAGTCTTTTTTCAACCTTAATTACTATGTAACTATGTAAGAGAGAGAATCGCAATCAGCGCCGATGGTACTCAGAGGACCAAAAGCCTTACATTGTGTGGCAGACAGCATTACCTGCCTTACAATTTTATGACCGTCATTTTTTGATGGGCAATTCTCTAGTATATAAATAAAGAAATAATGAAAATAAAAAAAAATAGATGAATCCACTTCCCACAATTCTCTGCTAGAGTACAATAGAGTAAGTAATAACACGTATTAAACATAAAAGCTCATACCTTGTGCAATTTGAGGAAAAGTTGCAATGATGATAGGTGAATACACACTCTCTAACTTGTTGCTAAGGGAAACTTTTATAAAAGATGTGCATGATTTGTTTTTAATTTCTTGATGTATCATTATAACAGCTCCTTCTTGAAACATGAAACTGTGAGGTGCTGTAAATGTCAGATAATTTTAGAGATGGTAAATGCTAGAATAATATATTCTATAAAAGCTGAATTTCCCATAACACAGTCAGTTTGTTTTTTTCAGCTACTTCCCAAGAAGTCTCATGCCTCTGTGCACAATGTTTCATTAATTCATACTTCCTAAATTAGGAAGGGGTTTCCACACAACTGGGTATTTAACCAGGTGAGAGGTTGTACCAAATGGTCCATGAGAAGTATTGTGGGTAAGATCTCTCCTATCTAATACAACATATCCAATTATTTTAATTCCAGGGTGAATAATTTAAGTAGACAACATTTTGAGTGGGATATAATTGTTTACTATTAATTTGGTACTTATTAGAGATCTCACTAATGCTACTAACCAATATTTCCTTAAATAGTAGCATTTGTCTTGTTTTTCCTACATGTTCTATTGTTAATGTATACTAATATTTAAATTACCATTATAGCTGCATAATTATTGTATCGTCTTTTGAAGGACTTGACATGATAATGGCCAATATGCAGGGTCGAGTTACGTCAGCAGGGCATAGTCAATGAAATACAGCACATGTCGTGAGCTGGCTTGGTGGGTATGTAAGCTGACATGTAGGCAATCTACAAACATATCAACCATCGCTGTCATGGGTAAAATGTGCAATTTATCTGACTTAGAAAAAGGGAAGATCATTGGCTTTCAAAACAAGCTGGGCAGTGTTTCTGAAACAGAGCAGTTTGTGAACTGTTCATCAGCTACAGTGGTCAAAGTGTACCGTGACTGGACAAATGGCACCATTGTAAATAACCGGCATGGGAACTGCGGACGCCACGTGCCATTGATGTCAGAGGTGAACATTGGCTGCGAAGGTGTGTGAAAGCCAACAGACACGCTACAGTTGAGCAACTCACCGTCCAAAAGAACCAGGGGTTACCAGATGTGTGTCTGAAACAACAGTACAGCGAACTCTGTTGTTTATAGGGCTCAGAAGCAAATGGCTGGTCACTGCACCAATGCTAATGAGGGTACATTGCCAGAAACGGCTTCAAATTGCACAATACCAAAATTGGACCTCTTCTGATTCACAAAGGGTTAAATAAATTTGAGGAATGGGCATCTAAATGGCAGATGAGATTTAATACGAATAAATGTAAAGTTATGCATCTGGGAAGGAAAAATAGTCATGCAATTTATAATCTTAATGGAGCAAATCTAGGGGTATCAGATATTGAAAGGGATTTGGTAGTGCTTGTGGACAACCACCTAGGTAACAGTGCTCAAAGCCAAGCAGCAGCTGCAAAGGCAAATAAAATATTAGCACATATTAAGAAGGGTATAGAAGCAAGGAAGGCAAATATAATTCTGCCAATATACTAATCTCTAGTATGCCCTCATTTGGAATATGGAGTAAAATTTTGGGCACCACTTCATAAAAAGGTCATTTTAGAGCTTGAAAAGGTACAGTGGAGGGCAGTAAAACTAGTAAGGGGAATGGAGGGGCTAGAAGTAAAAAGATTCCACCTTAAAGCAAGAAAAGGGTTCTTCACAGTAAGGGTTGTTAACCTGTGGAATTCTCTACCAGAGGAGGTGGTGAAATCGGATTCAATAGATAACTTTAAAAGGGGACTGGATTTTTTTCTAATTATAAATGGAATTCAAGGTTATCCTGGATAATTAGAGAGAGAGTATTGATCCAGGGGGAAATCTGATCGCCGGTATCTGGGGTCAGGAAGGATTGAATTTTGTTTCCCTTTGAGACGATTGGCTAAGTTTCACTTGTTTTTTTTTTTCTGTTTGCCTTTTTCTGGATTAATTAATAATTAAAAAATTAAAATTAAATTAAAAATAAATAATTAAATAATTAATAAATAATTAATAACTAATTAATTAGTAACTAATCTGCATATTGCAGATCAGAGGAGATCTTAAAAGGTCTAACTTGATGGACTGAAAGTCTTTTTTCAACCTTAATTACTATGTAAATAGTAATTACAATTATGTTTTACTGTTGGGTGTCACTGTATTTTTTCTTGTTCCTGATCTGTCACCTGAGGCAGTAACTAAAAAAACAAATGAAACCCTAATGTACGTTTTTGTTATCACTTTTGAAGGCTGCACTTAACAGAAGTTTGTAACAAAACATTTTCAAGGTTTACTGTTTATTTTTTACAACAAATTTAAATGTATTTGATTTATAAAGCTCAAACTGTTTACAGTGAATTTTCTATGGCAAACAATATAAAAGCTGTGCACATTTTTATACTCTTTGGATAATATGTGTTGAATGCAATTGAATGGAGGTTCTGTAACTGCGAATTAGTATATTTTAAAGGCAATTAGATAACATTTTCAATAACTGCATATTATGTTTCAAAAGGAGGTAAGTGCAGCAGGCTATAGTTCTGTAACATGGCAATGAGTCATTATATAAAACTAAATTATAAGTCAGCCAAGAGTAGAAAGTCTGCAAGTTATAATTACAGTAGTTGGTTTTATTAAAGGGTTAGTAACATCTCTACACAAACTGCTAGTATAGTTAGATAAATTGCCAGTCAAAAGGTCCTTCATTCTCTTTAAATAGAACACAATACAGTATCACGGTACTTACATCTCAGAATCAATCTATGAAGACACCTGAGTATTTATGTTTCACCCCTTGGTGATGACCAGGAACTCAATGGCCAATATTGAAAGATAGGATGTAATCTAAATAGATATATCAAGAGTATGGTTAAAAAAGAACTAAAAAAAGGAATGTAGTATGCACTTATTAAGAACTAGACTTGATATTATCAAAGTAAATTAAAGGGGCACTAAGTTACCACCTACAACTAGAGAGAAAATGACATGTAAATGGTTGCTTAAAAGTTTGAAATTAATCAAGAATGTATTTCATATTTTTATTAATTTTAAATTATATTAAAAAGCATTGTTGTTGTTTAGTCATTCAGTCATGTCTGACTCTCCATGATCCTATAGACCACCACATTTGTCATCCACTGCCCCTCTGTGCTCCATCATGTTAATGCTCATTGCTTCAATGACCTGCAAAGAGTCTTCTCTAGGGAATCCTGTCTTCTCATGATATGCTCAAAATATTTGCGCTTCAGTCCCAGGGAACAGTTTGTCTTGATTTCCTGAGATATTCATCTATTGGACCTTCTTGCAGTCCAAGAGACTCTATGCAGTTTTCTCAAACACCACAATTCAAAGGCAACAATTCCAAAGCAATCAGACTTCTTTATGGTCCAGCTCTAACATCCGTATGTTATGACTGGGAATACTATAGTGCTAACAATGTAAATCTTTGTTAAGCTTGTCTAAGCTTACCATAGATTTCCTCCCCAGAAACAATTGCCTTTCAATTTCATGGCTACAGTCACCATCTGAAGAGATCTGGGATCCCAGGAAAACAAAACATATCACTGCCTCCACTTCTTCCCCATCTATTTGTCAGGAACTGAAATTCTCGTTTGCCATGATCTACGCCTTTTTAACGTTGAACAGTAGGCCAGCTTTTGCACTTTCTTCTTTAACCCCCATCAATCAAAAGTCCTTTAGTTCCTCTTCCTTTTCAGCCATCAGAGCAATATTGATCCTGGCTTTATGCATGTGGTTTGCGCATAAATTGAATAAATAAGGTTACAATATACAACCTTTTCAAACTCCTTTCCCTATCTTGAACCATTTTGTTATTCCATGTCCGGTTCTGACCTGGCTTTTGGGTCCACATACAGATTCCTCAGGAGGCACACAAGATGGTCTCTTCAAGAACTTGCCACATTTTATTGTGACCCACACAGTCAAAGACTTTAAAATAGTATATGAAGCAGAAGTAAATGTTTTTCTGGAACTCTCTTGCTTTCTCTAGTATTCACCGGACATTGGCAATTTGATCTATTGTGCTTCTTCCTCTGTGGAACCTGGCTTAAACATCCTGGTCCATATATTGTTAGAGCCAAGCTTGTAGGATCTTAAGCATTACCTTGGTGGCATGTGAAATTAGTGCAACTGTTTGACAATTGGAGAAATCTTTGGCACTGCTTTTTTTTGGGACTGGGATGTAGACTGACCTTTTCCAGTCTACTTTCCACTGTTGAGTTTTCCAACTTTCTTGACAATGAACACAGCATCATATTGTAGGATGTTGAATAGTTATGCTGGGATTCCATCAACTCCTGCAGCATTGTTATCATCAAGGTTCCTAGGGCCCATCTCATTTCAGGATGTCTGGCTCCATCTCATTGAACAAGCTACTGAAATCATAATTGCTGTTAAGAGCCTTCCTGTATAGATCTTCAGTGTATTCCTGCCATCTCTTATTTATCTGATCTGATTCTGTTTGTCTTTTATCATACTCACTTTGACATGAAACGTTGCTTTGAGATCCCCAATTTTCTTGAAGAGAGCTCTTGACTTTCTCATTCAGTTATCTTCTTCTATCTCTGTACATTGCTCATTGTACAATGTCTCCTTGTCTCTTCTTGCAATCCTCTGGAATTCTGCATTCAGTTTGACCAATATTTCCCTATCTCCACTACCTTTCGCTTTCCTTCTTTCCTGGACTACTTTCAAAGCCTCATCAGATAGCCAGTTTGCCTTCTTAGTTTTCTTTCTTTTTGGGGATATTCTTTATTGCTGTTTCTTGGATAATATTGCAAACTTCGGTTCAAAGTTCTTCAGGCATTCTATCTTCCATGTCTAGTCCCTTAAATCTATTCTTTACTTCCACTGCATATTCACAAGGGGTATTGTTTACTTTGTATCTGCTTGATCTGATGATTTTCCATCTTTTCTTCAGTTGAATTGGGAAATTCGTAATAAGAAACTCATGATCTGATCTGCAGTCATCTCCAGGTCTCCTCCATCGTTGGCTACAATGTACATAGTACATCTGATTTCTATATTGTTCATCTGGTGATGTCTATGTGTAGAGTCTTCTCAGAGGCTGTTGGAAGAGGGTGTTTGCAAAGACCAGAGAATTATGTTGACAGAATTCTACTAATCTCTGGCCTGCTTCATTTTGTACTCCAAGGCCAAACTTGCTAGTCATTCCAGATATGTTTTGGGTCCCTACTTTAGTATTCCAATCTAGTATAATGAGAATAACATATTTATTGGTGTTATATCCTCGTCGAACTAGACAACTTCAGCCTCTTCAGCATCTGTGATTGGAGCAGACTTGGATCACTGTGATGTTAAATGGCTTGCCTTGAGTTTGAATTTAAATAATGTTGTCACTTATTGGTTGTAAATGAGCACAGCTTTGGCCACCCTTTGATTGCCTAAGAGGGCTACCCCACTTACCTGGGGTCATGGTTCTAACATTCCAGGTTCCTATGCAAATTTTTTCTTTGCAGCAGTGGATTTTCCTTTCTCCTCCAGACACATCTGTATCTGGGTTTTCTCTCTGCTTTGGCCCAACCACTTCATTAGACTTGTACTTGCCCTCTGCTCTTCCCCAGTAAGGTGGTAGGCTTCTTCTGACTTGATGATATCATCTTCCGATGCCATATCGTTATGTCTCTGGTTGTGCTTAGCAAAATGAATGTAGTTAGTTGCCAGTTCCATCTCCAGTGCACCGCAATTTGTCTGACCTCTCTGCTATGACCTGCCCATCTTGAGTGGCCCTACATGGTATAGCTCACAGCTTCATTTAGGTACAGAAGTCCCTACACCATGACAAGAAGGGATTTAAAGTATTACAGTTCCTTTATGTGTCTCATATATATTTTTTTATTTTACTTTATAGAAAAAATTTGCTAATCAAATACAGATTCAATCTTTGTTTCTTAGCAGCACTTAGAATTAATAATGATCAAAATACTTTTAAAGTATAAAGTAACATTAGCGTGGTGCAGAATTGTGTCAGCATCGCTTACAGGGGTGGTGGGGATAGGGGCAGGGTGTACTCATGAGAGGGGCCTGCCTTGGAAGGAGTGCCCAGTGAAACCAATCATTTATATAATTATAGATTGCATATAGATACATATATATATACAGATACACAACACACATACCATATACTTTTTATATAAATATATATTTTTGCAATGCTGCTGTACACTATGTATATATTATATATACCTGTTTGTACAACTACATGTATATACATTTAACTGTACAATATGAGGCAGTCCTGACTAATAATTAATTTCTCAAAAGTAACTCTTTCTCAAAAAAAAATAGAATATGGCTTCCAAGGAAGATCCAACACTAATTATCAAGTATATGAAACGACTTAGGGCTTCAGTACATGGCTCATGTGGAAATATTTACAAGTAAACTTTACTCGCAAATCACTACCTAGCAATTACATCACACATAATTGTGCCAGCTGCCAACTTAATGTTGTAAAATATATATATATATATATATATATATATATATATATATATATATATCATAATCCACATCTAGCTGTCTCAGTAAAGTTTTCTAAAACAATCTAAAATGCAAATGATAAACTTTAACCATTAAGGGCTGGTAAGTCCTAAGATTATCCAAAAGTCCTATGTGTACTTTCATCCACTTGTAGATGCACAAAAAATGCCCCTGAGAAGCATACAAGGGTCAAGTCTAACACAATCATCAGCCTAACAAAATAATTTTGTCAGATACGAGGCTTGAAAAATTATACCCTGAAAATGATGAGCAGGGTGACATCAAATACTCATTTCAAATTGGATGAAATGATTGACACATATTTCAGTCAATCAAAAGCTCACAAAAATTCTATTTATGTTGGGAAAATGTATTTATAGAGTGGCAGATATTTTAAGTGGATGCCCATTTCAATGGGCAGAAGATGAAGATAGAAGAGGAATTGATTTTACGAATAACAAGGATAGAGTGCTTATCCAGGGAAGAACATTGAGGATTCAGGGCATGGTTGATGATCGCTTGAGAGCATCACAAGATAGGTGACTATATTTTTAACCACTTACAGGTTTTAAACATTTTCATGTAAATATATTTATTAATTTATGTCCTTTATTTTTTTTTTCTGTATTTTATGGTAAAATGGGTGTATGTCGGGGAATGTTACATTTGTAATGGATCCCATTATTTTTAATGACATTGCACAGACACAGACAAAACAATGTTCAATGGAATTTGTATGAAACTACTTTCTCACATGTAAGTAAGTATGATTAAAAAATAAAATAAAAATTACTATTTATATTAATAATAAATAAATAATAAAAAATAAATACATATATGTATAATGGCAAAGAAAGGTACGAAACCAATTGCAATTTGTTTTGTTCAGTCGTTCTTCTGTAAGCCACATCTGTCAGCCACTGCACTTGTTAGCTCTGTCAAGCTCATGATCATTGCTTCAATGACCCTATTTTCATTTTTGTGGCCAAGGTTGGACTCCCCTAAACTCCACAGGCAACCCTGTGATTTGGGACCCTAATATCAAAAGCTATTATAATGGACTTGAGACTTGTTTTAAGGACTGTGACATATCTTTCATTTATGTGTCATTTTTAAAGAATGTATGTGTGTTCAGAATGTCAAATAAACAGGGGACAAATGACAAGCATATGATAAAGGTCTAGAAATTGTATACCCTCCAATATTCCTGTGTGATAATAAGTGAGCAAATCAAAATGATTTTACCATTGATTTGCCTGTTTATACTCAATCAAGGTATCCTAAAAATCTGATGTGATACTGACCCTTGAGGCTGGAGCAGGACAACACTGCTAATAAGTATTCTGTGAACACGTATCCCAGCAGTCTTCTCATTTTTACTTTCTTATTTCCACTACAGTCAGTACTTATTGGGTTTCTAATTCTGGGGCATGTTTCTACTTTCTGTACTTTCCAATCATGCGGATGCTATTGCACGTCTAAATAACCATATCTCCTACCTTGTCAACTGGTGGCTCAACGACATATCCACAAGCATCAATAATATCTGGTTCAATATCAGACCACCCACTCCCTGTGCATCTTCTACTTAAATTTCCTGTAAAAAAATCAACAAAAGCAAAAACATTTTACATTTTCTTGTGTATAGAAGGCATGTCATACTTTTGTTTGTTGGGATAGGTACTGAAAAACTCTGGTCTATGGTGCTTACATTACAATATCCCAGATTTCTGCAGCCCTGTAAAAGATATGTAATTGAGCTGGATTATGAATGCATCTGATAGAGGAGAATTACTAGTGTATGAAAACATGTTTTGCATTAAAATATCCCAAAATAAAAATGAATTAGCTTACCTTGAAGTTTGCAAAATTTACTATGTTTTTTTTGGCATTTGCATTTGATCGTGTATGCCCCTAGAAAATCCCCCCTGAATAATGCTCAGTACAAGAACTGCAACAGGTACCTCCTGTGCTTTGCACCAGAAAGGTCTCAATATATGTATCTGCTGTATTTCCACTGGGTACCCTGCTGTATTTCCTGTGTTTACCCGGCTTATTTAAGCATCCTGTGGGTGTGAACAGCTGAATTTGACTTTTGTGCAAATAACTTTGTAATTAAACTTTTCTATGTAACACATGTTTTCATACACTACTAATTCTCCTCTATCAGATGCATTCATAATCCAGCTCACTTAGATATCCCTTTAACTAAGCCATAAACACTTAACAATGTTTCAATCATATCATCCTAAATAATTTGAGAAACAAATATTGGATGATCTTAAAGGGCCATTACTGAGCCGCCCAAGCTGCATTAGGTAATACATTAAAGTCTGGCTTTAATTATTTATAAAAAAAATTTTTTTATTCAAACAAGTAAGAATATATATAGTATGATAACATATACTGTATATAACAAAAAGAGGGATGGGCATATTCTGGTATACATGTAATTATATGTTGTTAACAATGGGTAGAAATGTTCATATTTTATTTTTCCTTTCCTCTCTTTTTTCATTTCTTTCATTGCCCTTCTCTTATGGTATTTGTACCTTCAATCTGTGCTTCCTTAGGCCTAGATCTCATGAGCATAGGCAAAAACCAATGGCCAACCTCATTTGTAAGGTGAATATTTTTCAGCTTATTTTTTTTGGTTTCTGAAGCATAAAATAATAATTCTAAAATTGAATATGGCAGAATAAAATGTAATTACAAATGGTAAACACTCATGGTTTTTATATCAAACCAGTAGTTTCTATAACTAAGATAAAATTCCAAAACAAGGGCAAAACTAATTAAATAAGTGGCACACATTTTTTTAAACCATGCTTTATACATGTACTGTAGTTTAAAGTATGATTGGTAAAGCTATAGATTTGGTAGAACCATTTCTGCAAGATAAAATTTAATTGTAATTAAATAAGTAATTATTGGATCAACATCCCCCATTTTTGCTATAATACAAATAATAATTCTTGTTTCTTTTAAATATACCTGCATAATATTATAAAACAGAAGTTATTTAAAAAGTTTTACAAAAGTATCTTACCTTTTCTAGTAAAAAAGGTGTCAGGACAAGTTATTGTGACTGTTTCTCCAAACTTAGCTTCATGCCAACATGTAATATTATCCCAAAGTACTTTACATCCTGTAAAAAACAGATAAAACATATCATGAATAGTTTTCAAAATTATTATGAAGGCGTATACACCATAACATGAGAAAGACGTAGGGAAGATACATTTGTTCTGTTTTACACTAAAATTAGAGCCTACTCACCAGTAAAAATATTACCACCAACGTCATTGTAATCAATATCATCTCATTTACCCTAATGACATTCAAATCTATCTATCTTCATAAGATCTGTCCACAATTCAGCTACTTTACGTCACTAACTGGTGTTTAGCAACCAGTCCAAAATATGGAAAAAAAATTCTATTCTCCCGACAACCACATGCCTTCACCTAAACTTTGCCTCTCTGCCTAATACTCCATCCTCATGCCAAGAAGGCTGGAGCCTATGATCTTATTTCTGACTATTATGAATTACATCATGCAGGTTTAAACATACACATTAAGAACATCAACAGAATGAACCATCATATCCCACAAAACACTATAAAATCTCTAAGTCATCTTGTCCTACACGAATACCAGTTCTTACACCAAACAACTATACCCAGGGCTGTATCTACCTTTTTGGAGCTCCTAGGCAGTGAAGTGGAGAAGCCCCTGCGAGTGAGTATGCAAGGTATGCACTGACCAATTTTTGCCTTTTCTGTATGTGTAAGATCCTTTTCCTGTTGTAACTGTCTTGTTCTAGATGATTACCCCCTAGTAGCCAGTCTATCAACTGCAACATTTCCTATTTTTTTAAGCCAGGAACCATTTTTAAAAGAAGTGGCACCCCTCACAGGGAAGCGCCCCTGGGCGGCTGCCTAGTTGGCCTAATGGGTAATCCAGCCATGACTGTGCCCTAACTAAGCCATCACCAATGCTTTCTCCATACTAGTCTGAATTAGTACCCTTCACCTGCATGACAATCACATTTAACTATTATTTAAACCTGTGCTGTTCAACTGGTGTGTTCGATATAAGCCTCCACCTGCTTTCTATGGACCATTATCTGCTAGGGAGATTTTCCATACAATATAACATTATTGAAATAAAACCTTTGGGCAATTTAAATACCTGGTACACCATATATACAGTAATTCTCTAAATATTTAGTTATTTTACACAATATACATAAATATTTTAACTGATATTAATCTGGCCCACCAGCTCACTGGCAATACAAATCTGACAACACAAATGATCATTAATTGCCTTGTGGATCTCCTACAGTGAATGAGGTTAAACCCGAACATGACAGAGACACATCTCATAACTGGCCTGGGACGTTGAAGATTACAGGTACATTATACAGAAAGTGATGAGAAACTTAATCGCGGTTCATCAATTAAAAATTAAGTGTTAGCCACAATGAAGTTGTCTTTCTTCCACCTAAAAAACATAGCCAGGATTAACCACTTGATTCATTCAGAATATCTGCCTACATTGGTCCATGCTTTTATGTCTACAGATCTTGACTATTTCTGGGACTTCCAGATAAACAATGACAGCACATGCAGATGATGCAGAATTGTGAAGTACGGCTGCTGAAATAAAAGACCCACTCTTGTCGTATAACACCTATTATTCTTTTTATGCTCTGGTTGCCTATTAAATAGCAAATACAAGGTTGGCTTGTTGACCTTCAAGGCTCTACCCATGCTCTTCAGGCTAAATATACCAAGAGTTTACAGTTCAAATAAATGCTTGCCCCATCAATTAACATCCTCGAAAAGGAAGCTAAAGGCATATATATTTACCTAAGCATATGGGTAATACAGTATCTCTGAGCCCAACTAGGATAAAAATGCTGCAAATTGTAATCATTATTATTATTAGACATCTGCAAAAGGCATAGAAAATAAGTTTTAATCCATGTACACTTCTGTTAAAGTAAAAACAAAGTACTTTAAGATGATCTAAATAGCATGTAGGATAGATCTAGTCCTCCCACGTCTAGATGAGGAAAATAAGGAGCAATAGTCTGGGAACAGATGGCCTCAATCTATAGAGATAACTGCAATCAAATTAGTTTGCCAAAGAGAATATTGTTCTGTGTATCTAAGAGGTAATTAGACAGAATAGTTACTCTGTACCATTAGCAACAGAATCCCTCCCAGACTGATATACGGTTGTGCTTTAAAGTTTGCATACCCTTGCAGAAATTGTGAGATTGTGGCATTTATTTTGAAAATATGACTGAGCATGCAAAAGAAATGTCTTTAATTGAAGGATAGTGATCATGTAAATCCACTTATTATCACATAGTAGTTTTGCTCCTTTTTTATTCATAATGATAACAGAAATCACCCAAATGGCCCTGATCAAAAGTTTACATACCCCTGAATGTTTGGCCTTGTTACAGACACACAAGGTGACACACCCAGGTTAAAATGGCAATTTAAGGTTAAAATTGTAATTAGTGGCAGTGTATAAATAGTCAATGAGTTTGTTAGCTCTCATGTGGATGCACTGCACAGGCAAGATACTGAGCCATGGTGAGCAGAACAGAACTGTCAAAAGATCTGCGTAACAAGGTAATGTTACTTCATAAAGATGGAAAAGAATATACAAAGATATCCAAAGCCTTGAAAATGTTTAATCACTTATTATGAAGTATAAAATTTAGGGATCTCTTGATACCAATACAAGGTCAGGTAGACCAAGAAAGATTTCAGCCGCAACTGTCAGAAGAATTGTTCAGAATAAAAAAGAAAAACCAACAGGTAACCTCTGGAGAAATAGAGGCTGCTCTGGAAAAAGACCAAAAATTAGCTGCATGGTCGAGATGCCAGAAAGAAGCCTTTACTGCGTCTATGCCACACAAATGCCCGACAACACTTTGACATGCCTCACAGCTTCTGGCACATTGTAATTTGATGTGACAAGACCAAAATAGAACTTTATGGTCACAACCATAAGCGCTTTGTTTAGAGAGGGGTCAACAAGGCCTATAGTGAAAACAATACCATCCCCACTGTGAAGCATGGTGGTGGCTCACTGATGTTTTGGGAGTGTATGAGCTCTAACGGCACGGGGAATTTAGAAAATTGAACTTGTGAAAATTGATGGCAAGATGAATGCAGCATGTTATCAGAAAATACTGGCAGACCATTTGCCTTCTTCTCCATGAAGGCTGCACATGGAATGCGCTTGGACTTTCCAGCATGACAATGAACCTAAGCACAAGGCCAAGTTGATCCTCCAGTGGTTACAGCAGAAAAAGGTGAAGGTTCTGTAGTGGCCATCACAGTCTCCTGACCTTAATATCATCGAACCACTGTGGGGAACCTGCAATTCATGCAAGACAACCAAGGACTTTGCATGAACTGGAGGCATTTTGCCAAGACGAATGGGCAGCTATATAACCTGCAAGAATTAGGGGCCTCATAGACAGCTATTACAAAAGTCTGCACACTGTCATTGATGCTAAAGGGGCAATACACAGTATTAAGAGCTAAGGGTGTGCAAACTTTTGATCAGGGCCATAAGGGGTGATTTCTGTTATCATTATGATAATTATTAATATTAATATATTTATTTGAAAAGGAGCTAAACAACTATTTGATAATAAATGGCTTCACATGATCACTATCCTTTAATTAAAGGCATTTATTTGGCATGATCAGTCATATTTTTAAAATAAATGCCAAAAGTTCACATTTTCTGCCAGGGTATGCAAACTTTTGAGCACAGCTGTAATTAAATATTTAAAGGTATATAGAGGTTTCCTGGGTTTCAAATAATTCCTAAAAAAACAGCAACTGATTAGTAGAACAATATGTATTATTTAGAAAAGTTGAAGGTTCTTACATATTTATATGCTCAATACCACTATCTGGGTTTGCACACCCACCCCTAGGAAGCTTACATAACAGTGTAACTGAGTGCAAAGCAGCAGGTTGAGAAAGGAAGTGCTGCCAGTCGCATAGTTGGTGGGGTCACAGCACAAGGAGACAGGGACAGAGAGAATAAATCAGCAGTAGCATTAGTTAATGAAGGGAACAGAGAACCTGCAGTGTTCGAATCTAGTGTGAATGTGTTGCACAGATAGACTCTTATATGAAAATACATAGTACTTTCTAACATGTGCCAGACTACATATTCCAGGCTGCTTTGCAGCACAGACAGCACAGACAGCAACCCTAGATTGTGATACAAATGTTTCAGCCTCTGCTTCCACCTGATTGGCCAAATTTATTTTAAATGTTACGCTAATTTAGCCTGGGTTTGGAGAGGGTGATAAAACTAATTTTCAACTGTCAGAAATTACAATACATTTTGCTAACTTCAAGGTAAGTGTTTAAATGTTTATGTTGTTATTTTTTCATGCCAAAATTTTTTTTTTCCATACACTACTGATTCTCCTCTATCAGATGCATTCATAATCCAGGAAATGTAAATATCCCTTAAATCATAGAGCAATTCAAGTCCCGAAAAAATGCATTTTAGTAAATATATGTGACATATTTGATTGATGAATTGAATTAAAACATTTTATTCTGTGCTATTCTTTAGAATTCCCTACTGTTTGATAATGACTTAGACATAAAATACACAGCTGAAGAATGTACTTACTGACTACTAAAACCTAGCATATGTGTTAAAAAATATTATACAGCAAAGGTCCAGTTATTGTAGAAATAAAAGATACACATAGATAAAAATAACCACCACTGGTTATTACAAATTACAAAAATGCTTTTTCAAAAACTTATTATAGCTATAGCAGCAATTAAGCACACAATACTGTACTTTAAAACATTAGAAAGACAGAAATTATGAGCTAATTTTAAAAACACCTGCAGCCAAAATTAAGGGTTAGAGTAGCTAATAGAATATGTGCCAATTTCAAGGTTTTAAGTATGTATACATTTGCAATTTGGCCAATAGAATAGGGCCCATAGTTCTTAAGAAAAATATATAATTCCTCTTTCTCAAGTATATGTTTATAATAATAAAATGAATTTTGTTTTATTATATTACCTACACCATGCAATGTAATTCAACAGGGTTTAAAAAAGTTAGTCAGGGTTACATCTTGGCTAGATCCACAACACAAGCTGAGATCCCGCTCCATGGTAGCCAGTAAGCTTGAAACAGCTGTACATGGATAGGATTCTCAGCTTGTGTAAAATCCAGCCTTGGCTTTGCATTAAAGCTGTGTAATACAGCAGGCATAAGCTTAAAGGAAGCCATATTTGAAAATGGCTATGAATTGAAAAGAGAGGCAATTGTGGGCACAATTGCATGTCCCAGCTCAGTTTCCCAGAATGCAGTGTGATAACTGTTTTTCTCGGAATTCTGAGCTGGAAGCAGATTTTTGTAACTTGCTTTAGACATTCAAATGTGAATACAGATGTACTATTTATACAGTAAAATCCTGGTTATTCAGCACCCTACTGACTGGGACTCTTAAGCAACCTTCACTGGCATCAATTCCCCAAATGCAAAAACACGACAGTTTGAGACTGCAAAAAAAAAATGCTAACTTTTTTCCTAATTGTTTTTTTGGGCCCTAAATGGCCCGGTTTAGGTGCTAATGCCTTTTTAAAGGCATTTTGAGGATTTTGGGGTTTTAATGTGCCTGTTTCTTCCATATTGCTAGGTAACTCCATTTTGGATTTACTGTTCCTGTACATGAAAGGCCAAATCAGACACCATGAGCCTCATTCAATTGCAAGCCTGCAACTCTATCATTGTAAGCCATATGTCTGCGGGTATGTTGCAGGCTCCCTTCGTCTCTGATTACAATGCTATTCAATTGAGCAAGGGCGTGACTAACGGACCGAAGTCTCAAACCCGTAAATCCCTCTCACGCCCGCAAAATGTTAAGGGGCTGGCCGAGATGTGTTCTGCCGTTACAATCGCAGTAGTAGTGCGACACAGGCCTCTCAGCCAATAGAAAGTGGTCTAGCTGCAGATGATTGACAGAGGGAGATTATAAAGTTGCGTTCCACACGCCCATGCTTTGACTGTGTTGTATTTTCTGACGAAGTAGCACGCAGGTCCCCGAGTTGGACGTTTTTCAGTGAGAGAAAGAGAGTAGGGGTATTTTGAGAGCAGTAATTTGCAGTTTTGTTTATTTCTATTATATTATTTATGATTTTACACTTAATCCTTGATTACACATACTTACAGATTAAACATAATTGCAATACACATAATTTAAAGAACACACAAAGAGACACATATTATTATTATTGTTTATTTAGAACTCGCCGACGTATTCCATAGCACTGAGAGCTAGGTCACTCCATACACACACCCCCATCCTATCCCCCACATCCCATCCCTCCACAGTTATTAAATACACATAATACACACATTTTTTTTTCCATCATACATATACAGCCAAACTTTGATTGATTTAACCTTATATTATTTTGGGGATTATAATGGAGGGAGGAGAGAGAAGCGTAGAGGAGTGGAGAGGCGGGGAGGAGGAGAAGAAAAGAGGTGATGAGGAGAGAGAGGAAAGAGAGGTGACCCTGTGGAGTAGTGGAGGAAAGGAGGAGAGGAGGAGGAGGTTAGGAGTGGTGGAGGAAAGGAGTTGGCAGAGGAGGAGCAGGAGGTGGTAGAAGTGGTGGAGAGTGGAGAGGAGGAGGTGGGTGGTGGCAGGGTGGCCCTAGTACCAGGCACACGTAGAAGAGGCACAAAGGGGGAGGGGCCTGATCCCAGGGGGGTGGTAGTTCGGGGGAGGGATAGGCCTCATGGACAGTTCATGGAGACAAGGATCCCCGTCCACAGTTGAGAGGGCAATAGGCTAAGGGCAGGCACAGGGCCCACAATTACTTTTACCGGGAGAATGTGGTCCTACTTGGTGCCATCCGTGGCTGTACCGTGACCCTTGCAGGGGCGAGGGACGTTAGGCCAGGGCCTAGGGCTCAGGCCTGGAAGGAGGCAGCAGCTGAGGTTACAGCAGTGGGCACCGAGTCAAGGGATGTGGCTTCCGTCAACCATCATTTTGATGGCATCAGGGCCAAGGTGAGGAGGATGAGGACCAAGAAGAGAAGATTGAGTGGGAGAGGGTCACCAAGGACCTTCAGAGCCAGGTGCCCGCCGCTGGAGCTTCAGGCCTGGTGGCCCAGCAGGCCCCAGCCTCCATATCAGGTGATCACATACCCCAATATGCTGACACACACTATACATGTACATGATGACCAACAAGGATGCTTCACTAAATCCATGAAGCTGACAAATCAGTCATTCCTGGGCACAACAACAGATTCCATGTATTGGTGTGCCCACTGCAGCCTATGCAGTTACAGACAGCAGCCGTAATCAAGATAGCGTTAAGAGACAAGAAAGATCAAGACCAAGAACCAAAGAATAAATCATATCTAGCAAATGATAGCTAATCTGAGTTGCAATTAGGAGAATCCTCCAGGTTCAAGCCTAGATGTCAGACAGTTAGGAATGCACACAAAACAATGTATTATTCATCATACTAATAACATATACCTTTCTTTTCTCTCCTTCAGCATCAAGGAGGTCTGGGTCCAGTGGTTAGACAGAGTTGGATGCCTTTTGGTTACACCGCTAGGATTCAACCTCCCTATCCCCCTCCTCTAAAGACTGAGCCTATCGCCAGGGCCCTCCCACTGAAGGGACCATCCCAACCAGCCACCACCTCCTCCCCCCCACAGCAGTGCACTGGGCTGGCCCCCAACACCACCTACCATAAAGCAGCAGGCTCCAAAAGGGCCACAGACCCTCCCCACTTGGACACCACCACAGCCACCTCCTCACCAGGCCACGCCCCAGGGGCTTCCATCCCCAACGTCAGGCAAGGCTGCGCAGTCGGAGATGCTGGCCCTCATGCAACAGCAGGTGGAGTGTCTTCGGGGGATCCAGACCAACATCTCTGCCAAACATGCGGAGGTCATGCACAGCCTGTTCAGGCACAATAGGGAGGAGAGGAGGCACCACCTGATGACTGAATCCTACCTGGTCATGCTGCTTAGAATTGGGACATTCCAGCGGGTAACTGCAAAAGCGCTCTGGTCCCCAGCCCCCCCCCCCCCCCCCCTTCTCCATCCAGGAGGCATCTCCGGGCAACCACAGCCCGACCCCTCCTCTCCGGCCACCATGCCTCCAAACCGCCCCATTACAGGTGCTCTTGCCTCCTGAGGGGTTGCCTCCCCTTTAACATGTAGCTCCCACAATCTTAAAGCTATCATATGTCCAGATATCTAAGACATGATTGTTGTTAGCTTAAATGTAGACTAATGCCGCTATGGCTTTGGACTTGCAAAGTCTCACAATGGCATGTTAATAACAGCCAGCATTAGTATATGCACTAGTGAAACATGGGATCCTGGCCTCCATATGATGACCTTTGTGTCTTCTTTATATTAATGGGTATTTTCCCCTTTTGCTGATATTATGAGTATCCTTTAACATGTGCTAACAGCTGTATAGCTGATGGATGTGATATCAATGTTAATAAACAATATCATATGTAGAAGGTGATAGTACACATTGACTACTGATGCTGGTCACAGCTAAGCATATATTGTGAGATGACACATCATTATTTTTGGTCATGGCCAGTGAGTAATCCAGAGAACTAGCTAATAGTTAGTAATGCTAGTTACGTAGTAATTAAGGTTGAAAAAAGACTTTCAGTCCATCAAGTTCAACCTTTTAAGATCTCCTCTGATCTGCAATATGTGGATTAAATATTAATTAATTAGTTGTTAATAAATTATTAATAAATTATTTAATTATTAATTTTTTCGCTTATTTTTCTTAATTATTAATTAATCCAGAGGAAGGCAAACAGAAAAAAAAAAAACCTGTGAGACTTAGCCAATCGTCTCAAAGGGGAAAAATGAATTCCTTCCTGACCCCAGATACTGGCGATCGGATTTCTCCCCGGATCAATACTCTTTCTCTAATTATCCAGTATAACCCTGAATTCCCTTTTTAATTAGACATAAATCCAGTACCCTTTTAAAGTTATCTATCAAATCCGCTGTCACCACCTCCTCTGGTAGAGAATTCCACAGATTAACCACCCTTACTGTGAAGAACCCTTTTCTTTCTTTAAGGTGCAATCTTTTTACTTCTAACCTCAAGGGATGTCCTCTTGTCAGTTGACAACCTCTTGGCACAAAAAGCTCCCTTGACAAATCTTTATACTGACCCTGGATGTATTTATATAAGGTAATCATATCTCCTCTTATACGCCTTTTTTATAGAGAAAATAAGTGTAATTTGGTTAGTCTTTCTTCATAACTTAGCCCCTCCATTCCCCTTATTAGTTTTGTTGCCCTCCTCTGTACCTTTTCCAGCTCTAAAATTTCCTTTTTATGAAGTGGTGCCCAAAATTGTACTCCATATTCCAAATGAGGGCGTACTAGGGATTTGTATAGTGGCAGAATTATATTTGCTTCCCTTGCTTCTACACATTTCCTAATACATGCTAATAGGTTATTTGCCTTTGCAGCTGCTGCTTGGCTTTAAGCACTGTTACCTAGGTGGTTGTCCACAAGCACTCCCAAATCCCTTTCAATATCTGATACACCTAGATTTGCTCCATTAAGATTAGAAATTGCATGGCTATTTTTCCTTCCCAGATGCATAACCTTACATTTATTCATATTAAATCACATCTGCCACTTAGATGCCCATTCCTCTAATTTATGCAAATCCCTTTGAAAGGAAATACATCCTTTTCTGATTCAATTACCTACAGCAAAAATGGAGACACCACACTCCAATCCCACTTCCAAGTCATTAATAATTATGTTAAAAAGGAGGGGACCTAATACTGAGCCCTGTTTTAAAGTGCATTGGTGTCTTTATATTGTCATTTGCAGTGTTACAAACTAGTTTGTAAACCCTTTGAGGGTCCTATTTGGAACCGGTAAGCTTTGGGCCACCATTTGGCATTTGCAGGCTTGAGTGCGGGTGTGTTGTTGAGCGATTTTTGCAATAGAATAACGATTTGCGATTTTGGCGATCGGAAGTCTTGTGGCGTTGAAAGATTAAAGGCTTCGGGAGGATGTAATTTATGGGTTTAACCCTCACCATTTTTTCAAGACCGTAACTTGTAACCCATTTGGAGCCCACAAAAAGATGCCAATTGAATTGCAAATTAACTTGCAACCTTCATACTTGGTCGAGCGAAAGCTCAATTGAATGAGGCCCCATGTCTGCAAGACATATTTACATTATCACCCCCTGTCATAATGATTCATAGCATAGGAAAGCCAGATAATGACAATAGATTGCTAATTACCCCTCCCAGGCAAAGGAATGTCCAGCTGGTCGGTAAGGAATAAAGAGAGAGGAGCAAGATGGTAGTTTAGTCTTATTAATCACGTTTTAATAACACTGGAGTTGAATCATAATGTGTATCCCTTCCTTATTGTTTAAACACGAATATAAGTATGGATCATAAAAGGCTATTCACTAGGATATCTTTGGACTGAATCAGTGGACTGAACTGGGAGTTGCATAATCTGTATGGTTAGCAAGATGCTGATAAAGGCTTTTAATGCATTGTGTATATATATATATATATATATATATATATATATATATATATATATATATATATATATAATGTCAATATGCTGAAGTTGAGGTTTACAATTCACCATTTGTGCTGAGGTATATTTATACAATTCAGGTAATATAATGCATTAGGATCCTGGGACTACCATTTAGCTGCAGAAAGAGAGTCCCTGTGACTTGTAGAAGCAGCCCCACCAGAATACATTGGTCCTTATACATTACTGTATGATTAGTATTATCATTATTATTAACTGGTATTTTTAATAAGCCTTTTCCCTGCTCTGGGGTGTGACACAAGTGTTAACTCTAAGTGTTTTTGCCAAGTCAAAGGAACATATGCCACTCAGACTTACTGTCCCCTCCTATAAGAAGTTTGATTACCCCTTTTGAGTACAGAGAGTAGGGAGACACCCCAGGTGATAGCCTACATAGTGTGTGGGGGATTAATCACTATAGGTAAGATGACACCACAAGGACCCGGACTGCAAAATTGTAATTAAATCATGCTTTGTTTACCTAAGGCAGGGGCGCCAAACCGATGGGATGCTCTGTTTGACTATACATAAACATGGTGTATGTGTCATTCTAGAGGGGAGACCTTTTATTGTGTTTACTAAGCCTGCTTGTATTTTTTTGGAGCTCATAGGCAGTGAAGAGGAGGAGCCCCTGTTAGTGAGTATGCAAGGTGCGCACTAACCCATTTTTGTATTTTCTATGGGCCTCATTCTATTATCGGCCGTAAAATGGCCGCAAGGCTGCGATTCCTTGCGGGGGTTCCGTTATCTTGGAATTCAATTATACGGCCCCGCAAGGATCTCCCCTTACGGCCGGCCGTATATCTTGCAACCGGCCGTAAGCTCAGAAAACTTTAAACGCAAAAATAAATTCAAGACGGCACTGTACTGCTCTGTAAATACTAGGGATCATATTGGGGGACATGAGGATTAATAGCAACCCCCTCTCAAGCTTGCACATCAGCCCAAATCCGAGTTTACATTAACTGTTTATTTTCCGGCCGCAGCGTGGGCGGGTCTGAGGTGCTCCAAGCCCTCGGGACTTTTTACATGGATTTTTGACATAAATAAAAAAATAATTTATTTACGGATTTGAGTGTAGGGGAATGTTGTGCTATTTTTGCTAACACCTACAATCACTTTATAGTCTCATAAGAGTGCAGGATGGCTTTATTTCGGCTTTATAATGTGCTTAATTGGTGCTAGCGGGACCTTTTTCCTGCAAGTAAGCTGCGGCTCGGTTTTAGCCTTGCAGAGAGGGTTGCCGGAGCAATTGAATAGCAACCGGGATTTTCTTGCGGCCGAAACTCTTGCGGCCGTTTTAGATCAAAGGCTTTCCTCCGGCGCGAGCGGCCGCAAGGGATAGCGAGGCGCTGGCCGCAAGCCTGCCGGAATCCCCGGCCGGAGGGGAATAGAATAGCCGAATAGCTTGCGGCCGGTCCTTGCGGCCCCGCATCTCCTACAGCCGATAATAGAATGAGGCCCTATGTGTGTAAGTTCCTTTTCTTGTTGTAAATCTCTTGTTCTAGGTGGTTACCCCCTTGTAACCAGTCTGCGAACTGCAGAATTTTGCTTTTGTTTAAACCAGGATCTATTTTTGTTTTAAAAGTGGTGCCCCTGACAGTGAAGTGCCCATAGGTGGCTGCCTACTTGGCCTAATGAGTAATCCGGCCATGCTGGTACTCTCACCCATATGTCGTGACACAAAGTAGGTTTGGTGACCAATCAGTCTATGAATGTATACATCTACATGAACAAAAATCTCTCAATAGCAAGACACTTTATTTTGAGTGCATTTTGGAAAATACTTGTTTGACTAGTGGTTTCAGCACCCTGATTCCAATGTAATTTAAATCAGTGGGCTAGATTTGCTATGGTTCTCAATGGATGTCTCCTACAGATCTTGGCTCCTTCATGGTGTTCACTAAGATTATTTTATTGCAATAAAGTACTTGATGTTCACTCTAGCTATCGACTTATTTTTACATTACAGCTGTAGTGAATAAAATTATGCCTGACCAAAGATCAATGATGTAGAGTAATTGCCGATGTGCAAAGGCAGCTGATCATATATTTAGTTAATAAAAGATAACTGTTTATTTGTCACATGATGTAATAAGCTCGTTATGAAAATCTGTTGTTTTATATTTGTCATCCAATGAATCATTTATTTGTTAATAGAAACCCCAAGTTAGCTTATGGTTTCTATTAAATCTTCAAACAGTCAGCAAAAGGACAATGTAATACAATAATAAACCTAATTATGGAAGCAGATACTACATTATATATCAGGGACGGAAAAACTGCAGGTGCAGCAGGTGCCTTGGGGACCACTGAATGGTAGGCCCGCTCCTACTAGCAGCAGCCTGAAGTAAAGAGGAAATCTTGAATTATTACAGGCAGGGAGGGAGAAGAGAGTGGTAGAAAATGAGTTTTAATTGTTGGCTTCCTCTTAACGACCCTTCACATGGATGGAGAAGATGGATAACTCTTTGTTGTGGGTAAGGGTGACAACAATTCTTTGAGAATATGATGGTGACTTCAGTGCAAGTTTGAAGACAATTTTTGGGTCAAATTCAATTTACTGTAGTGGAAGATTATTGACTAGATTTCAAAAGCACCGCTACATGGGACCTTTTAAAGCCACATGCAAGTCCATTGGCAGTGAATATAGCCACAGACAGATGAATTAATTTATATATTCTGTATTAAACATGCTTATTTTTGAAATGTCCAATTATTTTTAAAGATGAGTTATTTTTTAGTTGTTTTTTATTTTTATCTGGGGAAATGATAGCAAATAATATAAAACTTAGATGATTTAACTAACATCTTAAAGAGGCACTGTAGTTTGCCGGCAACGTTTGTGACATATGTAACAAAGTTACAATAGTAGAATTTAATTTATGACTTTAAAAGCTATTTGGGGAGATCTTAGACTCTGCGTATGACTGGATCATCTATATTTGACATTTCAAGTATGTTTCATAGGCCAGAATTTCAGAGGGACAAAGTGATTTTATCTGCAACCAAGGTCCCTCCCTCCTACTGGGCCAACTTGTTAGTATGAAGAGAAAATATCTCTCTGCACTAAAATAAAACTAAATATACTAGTTAAAAATAAAAATTATAAACATAATTGTGTCCATTATCAAGTCAAATTCAGCATAAGAGTATATTTTAAATATATGACATCAGAAATCCTTTAAGCAGATATTACATCTATTCTGTAGTAATGTCCAAAGTCACAGTTGCCAGAAACAGATCTAAAAATACTTTCTAAAATATTATATTGGCTATTGTGATCCATCTCTTCCTGATAAAGTACACATGTACTATAATCTGTTCATGCCAAAATTCATAACATATTTCATGTGTCGACTAATTCTAACAAGACATATTGCCAATTTGCAATTTCCACCCCTATGAAAAATTACACGTTAGCCAGTAAAGCAGGGATTGATAAACAAAGGCCAAAGATTTGCTTGTATTTGACATATTCTGTGAGAATTCTTGCATTTTTATACACCTTGAGGTATATATTACTCTGGAAAGAATTTCCCATCACTAAAGCTATTATTATTGTTGCTATTAATACTGCTGTTACTGTATGCCGTGATAATTCTTCAGCAGTTTGAAACTGTTCTAACTAAAATAACATCTTGTTACAAATAGAGGGAGAGGGTGGTACAGTATTGGTAAGAAGCAATAAAAACTAAATAAAAATAACAAACGTAAGTCTAAAGATGATTCCTTTCATGGTCAACTGAGTAGAAAAATCAAGTGACCTTCCAGTGCAGAAAAATACCTTCTTCAAACTTAGGTTCACAAATCAAATTGGAACTGGACACTGCATTTATATACAATTTTTTGGCCACCAGAAACACTCAAAAAAGGAGGTTAGATTATACAGCCGTAAGAAACATACATAAAAGAGAAGACACAAAAGCCTATCTGCAGACAGTGTTCGGGAGACTCTCAGATAAAAGTAATGAGATGCACATATAATAGGTTACATACATTCTTGACAAAGCATTTGAAAATTAGGAGCCAGCTATTCTAGTAAGCAACTGAGCAGAATATATCAGCCAAATGAGTTTACATAGATAAAAATATAAAGCAAGCAATAATATTTATATCTATGTAGCATAACATAATGTCCAGACCTGGAATCAGTCCAAAATGTAATGGATCAAACATCATAATGAATTTATATTCTTTCTCTGGATGTTTAGAAGTGTACCTTCAGTATAGTCACGTTCAGGTCCTTAAGGCTATGCTTTGAAGTGCAGAAGTGTTTTCAAAAGTGACGGAGCTAGTTAATGGAGGCAAACTAATTTGGAGGCCTCCTTATAGTTTCTCTATACAAAGTAGGTGCATGTAGGAATCAATAAAATATATGAAATTGATTAGATCATCCATTGGGGGATCAGGTCTCCTTGCTATCAAAATAAATTAAAATTAAAATTATTCTAGACTGTTGCTGGTAGCAGATGGTTCTGGTGCATAGTCTTGGAGCAGCAGTAGCAACTGTTAATCTTATTGTTAACTGTAAAACCGTGATGCTTCCTATTTTTCCTGAGAGACTGAGATGTCTCCCAATATACCATGGTCACATATAAACCCCAGCTTTAAATCCTAAGGACAACTACCAACTCTCCATAAGGATAAGAGACTTAAATAATCTTTCCAGAAGTATCTCACTTAAAGGATTAGACAAGACTCACTGTAACAATATGAACAACAGAATATGCATGGAAGAAAAGGTGGTGAAAGCATCTTCTCATATGACACAGGTAAATGAAATGACATATTTAGATAGAGAAGGGACCAGGTGCAGTGTAGGATCTAACTTTGAAATAATTGTGTTGCCAAATCACTGGTTGATAGCATATTTTATCCAAATGATGCACCTGACAATATTTGAGAACTATGATTTATTTAGAGATGTAAGCAGAGAATGGGAACACTTTATAAAATAAAACAATTTAGATCTTTTAAGTGTGCATAAATGGCACTTAAACTTTACAGGGGATAACCTAAATTATTTGTGTAAGTGCTAATGACCTACTTCTTTCCCCCTCTCTCATCACCTCCTCTCACTCCTGCCGTCATGACTTTTCTTGTGCTGCCCCTATTCTCTGGAACTCCTTGCCTCGCTCCACCAGATTATCCTCCTGCTTCAAATCCTTCAAAACTTCACTATAAACACACCTGTTTAAATAGGACTATAACCTGCCTTACTTAATGTGCACACTGCATTTTTCACCCTCCTGTACCACACCCAAAACCCATCTTGCAATGTGCTTTGGGGAAAGCACTATGGACACTGGATACTAAGCTCAAAGACACGGCCCTCCATCTTTTGGAATGTGTTAATATTGTTTTGCTTTGATCACAATATATGTATAGTGCTACAGAATGTGTTGTTGTGTTACAAATAAACAATAATAAGTGTCCAAGTATGTAACATTTTTAAATTAAATATATATAATATATATGAATAACAAAAAAGCAAGACAAATATTGTTCATGTGAACTAAGTTGATGTTCTTGGAGCAGTGCTGTGTTGGAAAAAAAAAGTTTGTTTAATCTGTACCAAAATAATTCCCTTGCTGTAGTTGCGCATACGTTGTAGTAAACAGTCAAATGTAAACAAAAAAAATATTATTAATTTATTATTATTATTATTATTATTATTTATATTATTATTATTATTATTATTATTAATAACTTTCATTTGTAACATGCCAACATATACAGTATAACTACACAGGGTAGCTACAAGTCAAAAACAATTTTAACAGATTATAAAAGAATTGATTTTGGGCCCTGTTGTTGCGTTTAAAATCAAGCACACAAATTACTTTCTCTTAAGTACCCAATAAGATGGAAAACTCACAAACTTACAGTCTAGAGGGTATGGGTGAGGTCAGTGGCGGAGCTAGTGAAAGGAGGGCCCTGGTGCAAAAAAATTGGCGGGCCCGCCACAATGATTTATTTTCTGCTGATCCCCTCTTGTTCAATATTTGTATGCATATATATGCGCACTGTGAGTATGTGTGTGTGTACTGTATATATATATATATACATATATATATATATATATACAGTATATATATATATATATATATATATATATATATATATATATATATATATACATGTGTGTATGTGTGATACATATTTTACAAATTTCAAATAGATTATATATATATTTATATATATATATATATATATATATATAATAAATGTATATATATATATATATATATATATTATATATATTATATATATTGTATTTATTGTATATATATATAATTGCATAAACAAAAATGATTCCTGCCTCAGAAAATGAACGCTCCTGCAGGAGGTGTGTATATATATATATATATATATATATATATATATATATATAGAGAGAGAGAGAGAGAGAGAGAGGGAGAGAGAGAGAGAGAGAGAGAGAGAGAGAGAGAGAGAGAGAGAGAGAGAGGAATCCGGAATGACATCACGTGATTTTTTGCTTCAGGAAATAGATGTGCTGGCAGGGGTCATGCTGAAGCAACACAGACAGGAAGTCCCACAGATCAGGGTGAGAGAGAGGGAGGGGATCCTAGTGTGTTAGGTTTGGGGTGGCCAAGGGGGCATAAACCTGGGTGGTGGGCATGAGCCGGGGTGGCCACTGGTGCCCCCCAGAGGCGGGGCCCAGATTCTCTGCACCGCTTGCACCGGCGGTTGCTCCACCACTGGGTGAGGTATAGAAAGGTGAGCTACAATATTAGGCTGAGGTTTTGAAGGATTCAAGGCAGGAATATAGTCATGAGGAGTGAGGCAAGGAGTTCTAAAGAATAGGGACAGAACAAGAAAAGTCTTGAAGGCGGGAATGAGTGGAGGTGATAGAAGGGGAGGGAAAAAAAGAAGGTCATCAGCAGAGCAAAGAGGACGGTTGAGGGCTTTATACGTTTGGGTCAAGATTTTACATTTTATTCTGGAGGCTATGGGAAGCCAGTAGAGTGATTGACAGTAAGGTGCTGCAGATGAGTATGGTAGATGAGCCTAGCCTTCCCAAAATAATCTATAGTAGGAGTTAGGTACAAACTGATGAGATTAATTTAAGATTGAATCAGTTATTGTCTGTTGGTAGGTTATCTAACTCTTGTATAATCCATCCAATGATTTGCTTCAAAGTTGTGTTATACAGCAGACATATGCTATAAGGAGCAATGTATAAAGTGCAGTGCAATAAATGTATTTCATGAAATTCTCAGCAATTTATAACACAATTGTATTATTTATTTACTTTACTCTGTATACTGGAGGGCTTCTATCATTCTTTTGCCCACTATAAGCTAAAAGATGTTGTGGATAACAGCCTTCTCACAAAGTCTATAGCATGAGTAAAGTCCAACTCCACACTGAGGAGACCCATTTAAGATCAAAATAGTGCCTTGGTTTGCCATAAACCACCTGATACTGAAGAGGATCACAGTGAACATCCAGGACTGTTGCAAACTGGTTCTCAGCCTGCTAAGAGACTATTCCATTCTTTACAGTCCTGAGGAGAAGGACTAAAACCGCTCCTGGCCCAGCTTCAGTTACTTGCCCCATCACCTTCACTGCCCCCTTCAGCTCACACTGGCCACCCCATCCATATCCCATCCCTACACCCCTGGGTGTGTTTATTCCTGTGCAAATGTAATCATATAGGTTACTTAATGTAATTCTCCATATTTTTACCCGTACTGCATGATGATATGTGTTGTATTTCTGAATAAAAGATGATTTATGGATTGCCCTGTGTATTTAACATAATGCATCAAATGTGTTGTGCCAATAAAGGATATGTATTAAGCTGTATTAAGCCGTAATGCATAAACATGTTGTACGAATAAAGCTTTGTATTGCGCCGCTGTCACTCCTGTGCTGTGTCACAGTACAAAGAATGTAGGAATGTTATTTGTTGAAATCTATATTTATATATATATATATATATATATATATATATATATATATATATATATATATATATATATATAAATCCATAATAAAATATCAGAATTGATCCCACTAAAAGCTATGAACTGAAGCAATTTCCACTGGATGAATTCCCAGAAGAAGCAATAAATTCCCAGAAGTAGCAATATTTCAAGGAAGCTTTCTTCAAAGAAGAAGAATTCCTCAGCTCAGGAATTCTAAAGAGACCTGCACCAGTTCCAGAGAAGCCTGCAAGCTGGCACAGATCAGAAGGAGGCAGCAACAGCAAGACCCATCTTCTCATCCAAACAAAGCAATGGGTTCAGAGAGAAAAAAGAAGCTGAGGTACAGACTTCCTCCACTTCTGTAGGCATCAGCAATCCCTGCTGCCCTATCCTAACCCAAAGCTCCCCAGGCAGCAGCATCCAGAGGAATGCTCCCTGAGCTGGAGCTTTGGGTGTGACAGGCAGTGCCATTGCAACTAATGGAAGTGGAGTTCCAGATCCTTCAGATGGAATTCAGATGGAGGATTTTTTTTTATCAAGGAATTGGGGAAAGACTGTGGCTTCTCTACCTCTGTAGTTACCTCTACACAGGTTTTTTGGGGAACTCTTCCTGATCACTTTTCCTGCCAGTAAGAGGTATTTATGAGATGGTGCTTTTAAAATCACAGTGGCTATGAGGAACCTCCACCCTTCAAGGAAGGACATTGCCACATTGCCACTTCTGCGCCATGGTGAAGCAGTCCTTTAGAAGTCTGAACAGCCATCATTGTAGTCTCAAGGCTAACCCTGAGGTAAGAGATGTTGATTCCATCCAACATCTTCCTCAGTCCTTCTCCCTAGTGTAATATTGGATCAAATAAAGTGCTTGACATCTGACGCTTGTTTATTTAACAAAAATTATGCAATAATCATCAGTAAAACTTTCTGTTTATAATTTGCTATGCATATGGCCTTGCCATGCTACACTGACTCCAACCATGAAAAATTCCTGCCAGGTGCTTTGCCTCTCTATCTCTTGCTGTCCTGCTGAGCTAAAAGTTTTGGTGGGGTCCCTCAGCCTTGTGTGATTCAACAACTTAAAGGTATTTGCAAGTGAGTTGTGTTATGAATGCATCTGATAGAGGTGGAATTAGTAGTGTATGATTACATTTAATTGCATGCACTAATTTTTAGATTTGCAGCAAAAAAAAAACTGTTCCAAGTGATGTTTACACCCCCAGGATTGAGCTAGGCTTCTCAGGGTTTGATTTTGTAAAAAATGTACCCTGTCCATGTGAGCATGCTCAGCTTTGCAGCCAGTCAGCAATGTTGTGTGCAGCCAGCTAGATGGGGCTTGTACACTGGGTCCTTAAAAGACCACAAATCGACATTCAAGTAAAAATGATTGAGTGGTTACATGGTTGTTCTTTAGACATATGCCCTCTACTTGAAAAATTTTGACAAATTATAATTGAACTGGGGTCAGGAAGGAATTTTGATTTTGTTTCCCCTTATGAGACAATTGGCAAATTTTAAATGTTTTTTTTTTTTTTTTCTGTTTTCCTTCCTCTGGATCAAATAACAATTAACAATTAATAATCAATAGAGATCTAAAAAGGTTGAACTTGATGGACTAACTCTTTATTCATCCTCCAATACTATACTATTAATAATTATTTAATCAATAATTTAATTAATAACTAATCCGCATATTGCAGATCAGAGGAGATCTTAATAGGTTGAACTTGATGGACTGAAAGTCTTTTTTCAACCTTAATTACTACGGGCCTCATTCTATTATCGGCTGTAAATCGTCCGTAAGGCTGCGATTCCTTGCGGGGGTTCTGTTAACTCGCAATTCTATTATACGGCCCCGCAAGGATCTCCCCTTACCGCCGGCCGCATATCTTGGAACCGGCCGTAAGCTCAGAAATCTTTAAAGTCAAAAATAAATTCAAGACGGCACTGTACAGCTCTGTAAATGCTAGGGATCATATTGGGGGACATGAGGATTAATAGTAACCCACTCTCAAGCTTGCACATCAGCCCAAATCCGAGTTTACATTAACTGTTTATTTTCCGGCCGCAGCGGCCAGGTCTGATGTGCTCCAAGCACTCAGGACTTTTTACATGGATATTTGACATATATTAAAAAATATATATTTTACGGATTTGAGTATAGGGGAAATTTGTGCTATTTTTGCTAACACCTAAAATCACTTTATAGTCTTCTCAAAGTGCAGGATGGCTTTATTTGGGCTATATTTCATGCTTAATTGGTGCTAGCGGGACCTCTTTCCTGCAAGTAAGCTGCGGCTCGCTTTTAGCCTTGCAGAGAGGGTTCCCGGAGCAATAGAATTGCAAATAGGATTTTCTTACGTCCGATTTCCTTGCGGACGTTTTAGATCAAAGGCTTTCCTCCTGCGCGAGCTGCCGCAAGAGATAGCAAGGTGCCGGCCGCAAGCCTGCCGGAATCCAGGGCCGGAGGGGAATAGAATAGCAGAATAGCTTGCGGCCGGTCCTTGCAGCCCCGCAACGGCTGCGGCCAATAATAGAATGAGGCCCTATGTAACTATGTAACTATGTAACTAAAACCAAACATTTCAGCTTCTTCTTCTTCTTCTAATTTGTCTTTTAGACGAATTAGCATTAGTGCTTGATTTATGGTCCTTCAATGACCTGCAAACTTTTCTGTACATGTGTCTCTGTGTGAGTGCATGTGTCTCCGAGTGAGTGAGTCCATGCAATTCACTGGGACTGGGAGAGATCTCAGGGGCAATTCACTGGGGCTGTGGGAGGTAATGGGGCAATTCACTGCGGCTGGGAGAGGTGATGGGGAAATTCACTGGGGCTGGGAGAGGTGATGGGGTAAATCACTGGGGCTGGGTGGTTACAGGGGCAAATTACTGGGGCTGGGGAAAGTTTCACCTGGGATGTATATAAAACAATCAGTGAATGAAGGGAAACAGACCTTGTTCTGGGTACTACAGAAATCTAAAGGAAAGAAACAGCTCAATAAAAAGATCAAAAAGATACAATGCATTATGTATGCTATTTTTTGCTGTGATTTTCAGGGGGTGTAAACATTGAGAGAAAACAGTTTGCAAATGCAAGAAGTTTACAACTTTTATGCTTGACTTTCTTCAAAATCACACTTAAATAAAATATTTAATCTGATGAGGCCCATCTCGGTTTGGTCAAATAATTCCTATGAATTTTTTGTTTGAATAAGATTATTGCCAAATAAGGTAAGTATGGGTGTTTCCTTCATCTACATTCTTATAACCTCTTGCAGGCTACAAATATATTTTATTTAATAAAAAGAATAAAAATAAAATTGCAATATATTTAATGGGGGCCAGCTTTAGGATAAAACCATACATAAAATGTTAATAGATTCAGTAATGGTTTTAATATAAAAAAAATCCATAGAATAAAATGTAATAAAGAAAATACCTTCTTAAATATATAACCGAATTATTACTAGAGAATAAGGAAGCAGAGAAGCATTACAGTACAGACAGTTTTATTAGAATTTTTGCCCTATTAAATTGCTGGTCTGTATCTGTAACGTGAGCTCCGCAACAGCTGAGGGCTTAAAAATCATCTGTGTTACGGGGCTATTTAATTAAAAGGGACTGCGAGTTATGAGCTTGAAACGCAAACCCGAAAACCAGCTGTTGGCTGGCAGCTTTGCGGGCCAGAACCTAATCAATTAAGCAAGCCCTTAGTTACGGGTTTAGATGGAGCCAACGGAAACAGAGATCGTCAGCATTTTGTCACAAGAAAATGGAGGATTGATTTCAAAGTCTTACGGGGCTCAATTACGATCTGCGAGCGAACCCACAAAAAAGCTGCAAATATTATATTCTGTCTCATGCAAGTTACAGTATATGTATTAACCCATTGATTGCCGGGAATCGATATAGGAAATGAAGTATTTTCCTGAGCCGATTTACAGTAGTGTGTTCTTATTTGAATTTCAAGTGCTACATATTGGACTTTACCCCCTTTGCTGGTCCTCTGGAGCAAACGTTGGCCTCTGGGCTCCATTTGCGTGTTATGTGCTTGCTCGGGAGTGACTTATTTGCAATTTAATAGCTCAATTGAACAAGTAGCGGTTACATCCTCGACGGATCAAAGGATTTACGGGCACAAAGTTCAATGTTGCTCAACATGTAGGCATTTCTCGGCCCTGTTGGGTCTTAACAGACAAGTCGTCTCTGGGCTGCATTACGGGTCCAATTTAATAGCAAGTTTCTCTAAGAACAACATTATGGGTTACGTTTTAACACGTAGCTCGAATTTAATTGGACTATTTGATTGGTGTTTTAAGAACGCTAGAACCTTATCAACTAATATAAATTCCTTAGCCACAAAGAATATTTCTATTGCACTAATGGAAAAGAAGAGGTTTATTACATAGAGCTGAAAAATAAAGCATATGAAAAGCTTCTGCTTTTAGCATATGTCTAGAATATTCTGAGTGCTTTGTCACTTAAGAACTGCTTGAACTTTGCTGGAGCTGTTCTGACATAAATAATCTTTCCATAAAGGGACATAACTGATTCCAGGCCAGTTGGCATAACAGCAACAATAACAAAGCAATGGAGTGCACCAAAGCTAAAATGTGGAAAGGTGACCAGACAGACTAATGGAGAACTCTATTCTTAAAGTGTACAACAGATACAGCGACAGTAGTTAAATAGTGACATCCCTCACTGTATTACATATACATATATATATATATATATATATATATATATATATATATATATATACTGTATATATATATATATATATATTTTTTTTTTATATATATCATTACATTTTTGTTTTCATTAATATAAAAAATGTACACAAATTTGAAATATTAAAATTACTAAATATTCTGAAAATCATTACATTTTTAAATTCATTAAAAAATAAATTTTTAAAAGTTATGCTCCATAAAGTTCTCAAAATAACAGTATAAAAAAAAAACTATTTACAATCTCTATATTTTAAATAGGTTGCTTAAAACAAAGTTATGATAGGTGCATATCTAAACCTGTTATATGCTTAAGACTATGCTTGAAAGCAAATTAGCAAAATACCACCAAATATATAATCTGAGCTCAAAAGCCCTTTAAATGCTAAGCAACTCTACAAATAATTTTCTTAGTTATATAATAACGATTCCAATAGTAAAGTATTCTATGAATACATAATCCAGTGATATAAACAAAATTCCCAGTAGATTTCTTGGCTCCCGTTGGGAAATGTGCATGTGAACTTTCCATATAGGGATCTATGGGCCCTATTCTATTGCCCAATTCGTAAATGTATACACTTAAAATTACTCTTAATATGGCTACATATTCGGCAAATATTACTTATTGGCACTAATGAATTCTTAAGTCAATAGAATGCATATAAACATTTCTAAAAAAATACCCAAAGACAAATCTATGAGTTCAAGGCATTTGCAAGTAGCTAATAGAATAAGGCTATATGTAGATATTGAGTTCCTCCTGCAGCAAATCCTTAAAAGTAAACCCAAGTGACCACTATGTATGAATTGTTCCCGCTCTGTGAAATATTTCACCTAAATTGCAAGTACATGGCTTCTGTAAGAGCTTACTAACAATATTAAGTGTTCTCCTAAGGATCTGGAAATGATCCAGTGAGACAAACCCTTAGTAAAAACTCAACTTCCAATAAGAAAAGATAAACCCTTTACGAGAACACTTACGAAAAACTTAAAGCGCTATGAGTGTCACAGTACAAAAAAATTGCATTAAGAATAATTTTAATAAAAGAAAATTGAAGCCTAAAGCACAAAATAAACCTTTCTAATGGTTAAACCAGCCCTGTACAACAATACTAAACAATAATCAATTAAATCACAACTACAGAAGCCTGCTCACATAATTGAACTCTGACATGCAACTAATGCTCATTAATACAAACATACAGTATTTGCAACCCCCTCAACAATAATCTTGTTTTAGCATTTAATCTGTATAACCTGAAGCATGTAGCTATGTTGCAATATTTACTGATTGTCATTAACTTCACTGGGGGTGCTACATAAGTTTATTGCCTGTGACTCACAACCATATGCCCACAGCTGCTTAACTAACAAGTAAACATAGTTGCAAGTACTCACAAGCTTTTCCATTATACTTGTTTTTTTGTATGTTGTTCCGCCATGTTAGCCTCTCCATTACCTTGTGGACCCTAACATGACAGGCACATATTTATGTCCATGGTAGAGATACTGGAGCGGGTTGCCAGTTGCATCTCCAGTGGGCCACAGCATACAGCTCCTGGTATTCCCAGTACTGACAAGGCCCAATCCTGCTTGGCTTCAGGGTGGTGTGACCTCTTGGTTTCCTGACTGGAATTGAACCCAGATTGCAGTGGTGAAAGCACCGAATCCTGATCACTGGGTCACCAGGGCTACATATCAGTAAATACTTAGGAGAAATAGCCTGCAGGTGTCAAGTAAAAGCTACATAAATTATCTCATAAGATCTCCCCTAGCAATGTATCAGCCCGGTGGAAGATCCTGCAGGAGCCATGTGAACAAATCTTTAGTTGGATCTAAAATATTGGGTTTAGGGTTTATGTCTTTGAGCTTTTGTTTCAATTATGTCAAACAATGTAGATAAGGAGAAAAACACAAATAGTGTAGCATATACAACATATATTTGTAATAATATCACATATAAACTGCACTCTTGCATTTATATGATGCGAGTCACAAAAATCTCACATACAAGAGCTAAAGCAAATTACTCCATGTTGCCCTGGTTCCTCATGGCTGCAGCCACAATCATTGATCCGTCTAATGATGTCACACTGTAACAAGATTTCGAAGGAGCACCAGTTCAGACCTAGTGGAATGAGTATTGGTGCTCTCTGTATATAGACCATGCCAGGTGGTTTGGTAAGTACAATAGGATTATGAGTTATTCTAGTGGCAGCAGTTGTTATTTAAGGGGAATAGAGTTAAGGTAGGATTAATAGTTCACTGGATAGTTTGATCATGAGGCTAAAGCTCAAATAATTTGCCCATATCATGAGAAAAGACAGAGTTTCTAGAGAATACTCTGATGCTGGAAAAAGATTAAAGGCACATGAAAAAGGGAATGTCAGATGCTGAGATGGATTGATGAGTTCATTGAAGCAATGAACATGAGCTTGAGGAACCTCAAAGGGGGCAGCAGCTGAAAAATGTGGATAGGGGCACAAAGAGTTGAAGCCGACTGAGCAATTAAAAAACAAAATAATTCATGACAGGTAACTTACTTAACAAGAAGTAAGTGACCCGGTAAAATTCAGTTGCAAAGCTTTTGATGCTTGATAAATGAACGTTAAGTACAGACAGAATTAAGTATGTACCTACTGTAATCTGCTGTATCATTTTGCACGTATGTTATCTTTCCCTTGCTAACCTAGGATCCCTACACTTTCACAACCCTTCGACAACTTTATACTATGTCTAATTAATTTTTTATTTTAACCCTAACCCTGCACAAATCGTATAGAACATTTAAAAGTAACATATGTTTCAGTAACAGCTTATATGCATTTTTAAAAATCATTGGTAACTTATAGCTTATAGTCAATTTTATTCATTATTTCTACTCTCATCGCATTATAAAATCATGTCACTGTCTATGGGAACCTGAAGTACTCCACAGTAATTATTCATGTGAAAAATGCTGTCATGTTAATTATTTTACAAATATTTGCAGATCACATATATAGTAACCACCAGCTTCACTGTGGAAATCTAACCTGACAAATAAATATGTTAATCTTTTGTTTCCCACATTTTGGGTCATTTACTAAGTATCTCAAGTGCATCTCATATTTTCTCTTGATTTACTATTAACTATTTCCTATGGGAAAAACAACCCTTCTCACTTTATCTCAGCTCTCCTCCCCATATCTCAGGGAAGACATTGGTTAGTAAATTGCCCCCATTATAAAACAGCAAACAGAAAGATTCCTGATTTATGCCATATTTTGTAACTAAAAATATAATTGTGGGTTTAATATTTGGACCTGTTTTCTTTGACACATACTGCAATAAGATATTTTGTTTAAAGTAATACGCTTTTGCAGATGATTTATATGCAGCAAATATACAGGTTCATTGTTAGAAATATGGGCATAAATATTTTACCAGCATACTGATGTCAAAGTTGTATAGTATGTTATATTAGAGATCCAAAATATTTAGTGGATACTGAGGAGGGGAATGTAACTTGTGTTCTACATACAATACACCTCCCATTGGGAAAGCTGACTGTTGCAGATATAAGGGGAAATCTAAGAATTTGGAGGAGGCAGCACTGGGGCCCTTCTCAGTTTCTGTGAAGCTTAGTGAATCTAGCAATTAGAATTTGGTAGTGGATAAGAACCCATCTAGTCTGCCCCTTCTCATCATTCCATCCAACCTTACCTGTTACTTGGTTTTACATATTTTCTGGAACCATTAACTTTATTCCCATGCTAAGAATGTTATAGCTTCTGTCAGAATGTTAATCCACTGCCTTTTTAGTATGACTTTCTTAGATTGTAGCATTTATTTTTCTGTTGACAACTACTAAAAAAATAACAGAAATATATATATATATATATATATATGTATATAGTAAATAAATAGTACATATGTGTTCACATTTGAATGTCTAAAACAAGTTTAAAAACCTGCTTCCAGCTCAGAATTCTGAGAAAAGCAATTATTACACTGCATTCTGGGAATCTGAGCTGGGACATGCAAATATGCCCACAAATGCCTCGCTCTTCAATCCATAGCCATTATCAAACATGTCTTCCTTTAAGCTTATGCATGCTTTATTACACAGCTTTAATGCAAAGCTGAGTATCCAATTTATGTACAGCTGTTTCAAGCTTACTGGCTATCATCAGCATGGGGCTATATATCAAACACAAAGGTTGAGTCACATTATTATAGCCATTGCCTACTTTAGACATCAGCAGCGAGTAGCCAATTAAATATGGCACATATTGTGAGCTGGCTTGGTGGGTATATAAGGTGACATGCAGGCATTCTGAAAACATATCAGCCATCACCGTCATGGATAAAACATGCTGTGGTTAAAGTGTACCGTCCGTGACTGGACAAACGGCTTCACTGTGAATAAACAGCGTAGAAACTGCGGAGCAACACATGCCATTGATGTTAGAGGTGAACGTCGTCTGCGAAGGTGTGTGAGGGCCAACCTACACACTACAATTGAGCAAATCACCATCCAAACCAACCAGGGGGCTACCAGACATATGTCTAAAACAACAGTACAGCTAAACCTGTTGTGTATAGGGCTGCGAAGCACCCAGCTGGTTACTGCAACCATTCAGATAAGGGCTCATAGATGGAAACAGATTCAATTTGCACAACAGTACTGAGAAATTTGACCTCTTTTGATTGGCAAAGGGTTGCCTTCTCTGATGAGTACCATTTTTTTTTGCTTCATCGACTGGACGGACGTTGGCCTGTCAGGTGTAAAATCCCCAGAAAAAAAAAACACTCTGCAACTATGGTGGAAAGAACATACGCTGGTGGAGGCAGCGTTATGGTCTGGGGAATGTTTTCTTTGCCTTGTCTGGGTTCACTCATACCTCTGGAAGTCACTCTTGACTGATCCATCCTTGCAGATCAAGTACACCCATATATGGTGACTCTCTTCAGTGGACAGGACAATGCAACATGTCATACAGTTAGTATTGTCCCCATCGAGCACCTGTGGGACCACCTCGATCGCCATGTTCGCCATATGGATTCTTCACCACGCACTCTTCAGCAGCTGCCGTATCCACTGCTGTCTGCACGGCTCCAGATACCCCTTCCAACTTTCCAACATCTTACTGATTACGCTGCTGTCGGTGCTGCACATGGTGGTTATTCAGGATATTAGCTGATGGTCATAATAATGTGTCTCGAGTATATACACTGAGTGTGTCTTTATTAAATGTATTTTAAACCCCCAGTTAAACTATTTTTCTAATTTTATTATTATAGAAATCAGAGAGCAAATAGTTACAAAAAGTAATACACATTTGCTGAGTGTTTAATTACAATTTGCTGCAAATGTGCAAGGATAAATTTACTTAATTATGGAATTGACACTTTTCCGTGTTTGCAATTGTGAAGCTAAATTTCAAATGAATAGGAAAAAAAACTTGCATGACAGGACATAATAACCACTTTAAGAGCTGTGTAAGAAATGAACATAAATCATTTTTAGAGAAAATATTTATTTCTTATACTTCCTTAACAATGGATGGAGGGGTAAGGAAGGAGAAGGGGAAAAGTAGGATTTCTTATCTGACACCCATCCAGGGGTGTAAGAGCAAGAACAATTCTAGCTCATTGTAAAATAGCTTATGTTTACATACATACAAACATAATTAAATCTGGGGGGATTCATCCTCCCATCCCCCAGTTCCTACACCCATGCACCGATCCCCTTCTCATGCACTGGCTGAGAAGCAGATAGCTCACAAGGATATCTGCAAGCTCTGCAATGTCATAGCTAGGGGGGTGTGCTGGTGGCGGCAGAAATGCCCCCACCTGTTTCCTTTCCCCACGTTCCCTCCTCCTCCTCCTTTCCGCCAACTGCTCTCTAAACTGAGTGCCGTGGAGGAGAGGTGGAGCCAGGGGAGGAGCCACAAAGTGGAGAACCAGCCAGAGGGGGAGAGAGATATGGAGAGAGAGAGAAAGAGTGAGAGAAGGAGAGAGAGAGTGAGGGGAGAGAGAGAATGAGGGGGAGGAGAGAGAGAGAGAGAGAGAGAGAGAGAGAGAAAATGGGAGACAGAAAAGTAGAGACATGAGAGGGAAAGAGAATGAGAGGGAGAGTGAAGGAATGAGAGAGATGGAGAAAGAGGGAGAGAATAAGTGAGAGAGGGAGAGAGAGAACGAGAGAGAAGAGAGAGAGAAGGAGAGAGAGAAAGGAGAGAGAGATTAGAGAAACAGAAGGAAAGAGAGAAGTAGAGACAGAAGGAGGGAGAGAGAGAAGGAATGAGAGAGAGGGAGAGGGAAGGGAGAGAATAAGTGAGAGAGGGAGAGAAAGAGAGAGGAAGATTGAGAGAAAGAAAGAGGGGGAGAGGGAGAGAGATCGAGAGTGGGTAAGGAGAGTGGGAGAGAGGGAAAAAGAGGCAGAGAGACAGAGGAAGAGAAATAGAGGAGAGAGAAGGAGGGATAGAAAGGGGGGAGGGAGATAGAGAGGGTGTAGATAGGGATAGAAAGAGGGAGGGAGAGGAAGACAGAGAGAAAGAGGGAGAGAGGGGATAGATAGAGGGAGAGAGAGGGGAGAGAGAGATGGAGAGAGAGAGAGAAAGAGTGAGAGAATGAGAGAGAGGGTGAGGGGAGAGAGAGAATGAGGGAGAGAAGGAGAGAGAGAGAAAAGGAGAGAGAAGTTGGGAGAGAAAAAAGGAGAGAGAGAGAGAGAGAGGAAATAGAGAACAGGAGAAAGGGAGAGAAAAGGGGAAGAGAAAAGTAGAGACATGAGAGGGAAAGAGAGGGAGAGTGAAGGAATGAGAGAGTGGGAGAATGAGTGAGAGAATAAGTGAGAGAGGGAGAGAGAGAAAGAGAGAGAAGAGAGAGAGAGAGAAGGAGAGAGAGAAGGGAGAGAGATGTTAGAGAGACAGAAGGAAAGAGAGAAGTAGAGACAGAAGGAGGGAGAGAGAGAAGGAATGAGAGAGAGGGAAAAGGAGGGAGAGAATAAGTGAGAGAGGGAGAGAAAGAGAGAGGGAGATTGAGAGAGAGAGAGAGAAAGAGGAGAGGGGAGGGAGAGAGATAGAGAGTGGGTAAGGAGAGTGGGAGAGAGGGAAAGAGATGCAGAGAGAGAGAGGAAGAGAAATAGAGGAAAGAGAAGGAGGAATAGAAAGGAGAAAGGAGAGGAAGACAGAGAGAAAGAGGGAGAGAGGGGATAGAGAGAGGGAGAGAGGGGGGAGAGAGAAAGAGAGAGAGGGTGAGGGGGAGAGAGAGAATAAGGGAGAGAAGGAGAGAGAGAGAGAAAGGAGGGATAGAAAGGAGAGAGGAGAGGAAGACAGAGAGAAAGAGGGAGAGAGGGGATAGAGAGAGGGAGAGAGGGGGAGAGAGAGAAAGAGAGAGAGGGTGAGGGGGAGAGAGAGAATAAGGGAGAGAAGGAGAGAGAGAGAGAGAAAAGGAGAGAGAAGTTGGGAGAGAGAAAAGGAGAGAGAAAAGGAGAGATAGAGGAAATAAAGAACAGGAGAAATGGAGAGAAAAGGGGAGAGAGAAAAGTAGAGAGATGGAGAGGGAAAGAGAAGGAGAGGGAGAGTGAAGAAATGAGAGAGAGGGAGAAGGAGTGAGAGAGGGAGAGAGAGAAAGAGAGAGAATAAGAGAGAGATAGAAGGAAAGAGAGAAGGGGGAGAGAGAGAGGTGAGAGACAGAAAGAGGGGGAAAGAGAATGAATGAGAGAGAGGGAGAAGGAGGCAGAGAATAAGTGACAGAGGGACAGAAAGAGAGAGGGAGAGAAAGAAGGGAGAGAGAGACGGAGATAGAGGGGGGGGGAATAAGGGGTTAGAGAGAAGGGGAGAATGAGAAGGGAGAGAGATAAAGAAGGCGGGAGAGTGAGAGAAGGGGAGAGAAAGGAGGAAAGGTGACAGATAGCGAAGGGAGGAAGAGAGTCGAGTGTGAGCTAGAGGAGGTAGGAAAAGTGAGGAGAGATAGGGGAAGTAGGAGGAGAGATAAAGAGAATGAAGATTGAGAAGGGTTCAGCAGAGTAGAACATTTGGGATGCCTTATATACACCAATATATATATATATATATATATATATATATATATATATATATATATATATATATACACACACACTGTATATTTGCACTGCAGGAGGGGGGGGGGGGGGGCAAACACAGGGGCGGGAGAAATCTCTAGCTACCCCACTAAAGCTCTGCTCATTTAGAAATTCAAAAACGCTTCTCACTCATGCAGCCTTTGCCAGTGTCTCATGGATACATCTGGACTCCAGGATATTCATTAAAAAATAATTGAAAACTAGCTTTATAATATATTTTCTGCTTAATTATACTTTTTCATCATACATTTTCATCTGCATTATTAGTGAATACTCTGGGATGTTTGCTTTAGTAGATAAATGTGCATGTGAAATTGTATTTAAAAGGTCAAGATAGCTATGATTATGTGTATATTTTATGTATAATTATTATAACCAATATTCAGTTTTGACACATGAAATTATTTTAAATTAAATAATATACACTTCAGGAATTAAATTTGAAAATCTATCTATTGTTATTCAACAGAATGCAAATTAACTTGATAACTCAAATGACCTTTATTCATGAAATAATAGGAGCTTGACACATGCAATCTTCCATTTTTCATTAACTTATTTAAAACTGAAACTAATGAATAATCACAACAGGAAGCTAAAATATCATATGTATATATTTATATATATGTTATGTCCCTAGATATTTTATTATGAAGATTGTGATGGTAACCATTTAGATCAACCAAAATTTAGTTACTCTTTCATTTGAAAATTTCTTGACATTCACCACTGTTTTCGAGCAGTAGAGCAATGGACAAATCATAATAAAAGTTTAATTCTGACTATTGCATTGAAAAAACAGTGGAATTTATTTTATTTTTTAAAGTAGTACAGTATGTCACACATTTAATCGCCTGCAGGATGTTGTACACCTTTAATCTTTTCTTGAGACCTCAATTGTTGTTAGGTTATTATTTTGATATTTAGTAAGTTTATAAGTTAAATTCCATAAAATTAAAAACAGTGCCACTTTTCTCTCTCGTCTTCCATCTTGTGTTGAGTTATTGCTACTTCCCGCCTATATTAGATGGAAATCTTGATATTAGTGAGAGTAAATTATTATGATTTTTACTGACACTGTGTAGTGGTAAAATAAGTTATGATCTTTCAAAAGCCTAAGTTGCATCTAGTGTAATGAAAGCCAATCAGCCCACTTATGCAAAGCTATGCGTTATTATTATTTTTCGTTTCCCCCTGCTTGCCTCTAGGAGGCTGCCATGTTGCTCTCTCTCCCTATTCTCATCCCTCAGAACAGCTTTCACATCCGTATGTTACAACTGGGAAAACCATAGTTCTAACTTTGCAGACCTTTGTTGATAATGTCATATATTTACTTTTATCTTTTAAGTTCATGGTTGCTGTCACTATCTGAAGAGATCTTGGATCCCAGGAAAATAAAATCTGTCACTGCCTCCACTTCTTCCCCATCTATTTGCCAGGAACTGAGATTGCTGTTTGTCATGATCTTCGTCTTTTTTAACATTAAGCAACAGGCCAGCCACGTTCTTCTTTCACCCTCATGAAAATGGAAATACTATCATAGTAGTATCTGAGGTTTTTCTTCCAGCAATATTGGCCGGCTTTGGATTCATCCAGCCGGGGCCTTATGCATGATATACTCTACGTAAAAGTTGCATAAATAAGGTGACAATAAACAAACTTGTTGCACTCCTTTCCTGTTCTTCAAAATTTCTATTGCTCCATGTACGGTTCTGACCCTGGCTTCTTGGTCCACATACAGATTTCTTAGAAGGCGGATGATATAATCTGGTACTTCCAGGTATTTAAGAACTTGCAACATTTTGTTGTGACCCACACAGTCGAAAGCTTTAGAAAAGTTTATAAAGAATAAGTAAATGTTTTTCTGGAACTTTCTTGCTTTATTATCCATCAGACACTGACCAGTTGATCTCTTGTGCAAATGAGCGAGTAAAGCAATAATGGAGAAGAAAGGAAGAGATGAGTGTGCAAAGTTGAGATGTGAAAACCAGGTCAATACAGTCCCTAAACTATTTGCACAGGACCTAGCACTTTTGTTTTAAACCACTCTCAGGAATATTCAGTATTTTAAAAGTATCCAATAAGGGTTTGTGATTCTTTGATACCAGTTGTATGGTGTGCTTGACTCAATTTAACCCTATTAACTTCTTTGTATTTGCAAAATACTTCCTTGTCTAAGGAATGTCATATAAAGTAAAACAATTAACCACTTTTACTAAGAAACCACATAACTTGGGTGTTATGTTGCAACATTTATTATGTTTTTGTTAAAAAAATATACATCATATATATCATATGGAGGCAAACTTCTATATACTTACTTATCACATTGAACAATGTGGGACATTATGAACCAATAAGCGTTAGAAAAGGAAACATATGCAGCCTTTTCCAGTTTCCAAAATACTGTCTAATAATGTAACAAATGAAGGAACTTATAAAGTAAAGTATGAAGGTGACTTTTATCTGACCCATAGAAATGGCAGTAGTAAGGAAACAGATGGTTTATGTACAGTTTGGTCAAAAGAGTGGATATTAACAGGGAACATGTGGAGGGTGTAAGATATTATTACACAGTGAAGCTAGTGTGTAAATTAGCCAACTAGGATGAGGGGCTACTCTACATAAATAAATAACAGAAATAGAGGAATCATAATATCTAGAAATGAGGTCCTGAATGTACAGTCAACATATGCTTGTCAATTTATTGGTAATGTATGGCCTTCATAGATAGGTTTCAGAGCTTTCGAAACCTTACAGGTTACTTCTTCATGTTTTATACATGTGTAACCCATCTATGAAGTTATTTTCCAGTTTGTTTTCTAAAAGATATTACCTACTACAGCCAACTTGCTTTTCTCTGGGATCAGTATGGTACATTTTACTAACACAAGATCTATTTTTCTTTAGTTATTCTACTAAGGGTAAAAGATACGTTAAAGGGTAAAATGTTGGCAAAAGTTTGGATAACTTGAGTTATCTTATGGAAAAGACGTCAACTATAGATCCATTTGGGTGCCATAGATATAAACGATATATATGATCCATGGGAATAGATGACCCCACTTTCCAAAACACTTCATACAAAATAATATTGCAATAATGTTAGCAGAAAAACATTTATATATTCAATTAGCTTATATAGATAAAATGTGACGTAGGTAAAAAAAAAAAAAAAAAACAATAGTGACTTGGGTGGATGCAGAAGGGTTTTGTCAGAGGAGCAAGATATAAGACACTACTTGCAGAATTAAGAGAGTCTGTTTTATTTGCAGGGTTTATTTACAGGGTGTACCAGATTTTGAAAAAAGCACCAAGGCAATGAACAAGTAGAAAACATTTATTTGCAAAAAAATCAAGGAAATTACTGTTTAATTTATTATCTTCCTTTCAATGATTTTTATGAAAACATTTAGAATGAACATTTATCCTAAAACAATGACATTATAATTTTACTGATAGGATGACCCAAGAATCTCCATCAGTTCTTTGACTTTTGCTCACGTTTGTCATTATAGTGAAGAAATACCCTGTTGCATATCAATCTGAATTTGCCCCAATGACAGTTCACATCCAAAATTTAAAGTATTGTTTTTTTTGTTCAGCCTTTTGTGAAAGAAATAATTTTCAACAGTTGAAAAGTGTATGAAATTAGAATTTTTTTTTGTAACGACAAGAGAATTTTGTGAAAACAAGAAGAAAATGTCAGTATTATAACACATAAAAAAATTAATTTAGAGGATAAATCTTACTTGAAGTTTCAACCATATTTCAGGTCCAATGGAATGTGTATGGTTTATCATGAGGGACAGTTAATGTTATTGTAATAGAAGCAGTTTGGTGCTTTGATCAGTCAGAATAAAAGCATTCCAACTGTATCTCTGTATTTCTCAGTATTTCTGGTATTTTGGAGATGACGTCCTTTTGGGCAGTGTCAGACTGAAATGACTTAGGATATTTCTCCCCTGTAATGGTCCAACTGGCTGTACCCACAGAGAGTACCATCCCATAGAGCACACTACTATGTACTGTCTATCCTCACTCCTGTATCTCTTAAACTTTTTGGCTTACATACAAATAACCTTTGGAGTCTCCCTAATTGGTATAGCTTTATCCAGACAAGGACCCCTTGAGGAGCAGGTTGAAACATTTGTTTGTAGATTATATTTGTATTGTTGGTGAGCTTAACCCCTATGTGTAAGATGACCCACCTGAACCCCCTACCAATAGTTATTTTGTCATAAGTAACAACTACAATGAAAGGTGTCCCTTCATTGCTAAATTTGCAGCAGGGGATGTGTTAAATATAAATGTAAATGAATGAGGTGTCATTAGTCTCACCCTCCACACTACCATTTTGTGCTTTGTGGTGGGGCACAATGACCTTCAAGTAACACGCTATGCAAATGAAACTATACATGCAAACAATTAAGCATACACCCTCATACTCAATCTATGAAAAAGCACTTTCTATACCCAATGTCTGCAAAAATTAAGATTTTCTTGAAAAATGTGCATATGGTCATGTTTATGTAAAGCTGGTACTTTTAGTTTGTTACCCACTTTAGAAACATTGGGGAAAATAATTGTGGGAAATAGCGTGGTGACGTCACTACGCACTCTGGGGGGACAGGGAGCGCGCCAAGCCGGAGATTAGAGCTAAGGACAGGATTTATAAAGAAGAGAGGAGGTGGGTGGCTATTCATGACTTTCCCATAATATATTTTACACTACAGATCTTAATTACCATTGATAAAGCTCAATAGATGAGCGAAACGCGTCTGATATTTTAGTAAATACACTTCTGGTGACTTGGTTTTTTTTTCTATTTTTTGTTTCAGGTTTATGTATATATTTTTGGATTTTTTACAAATCTATTATTTCTGATTTGTTTTTTATTTACTATTTATTATTGATTATTATTATTTTTTATTTATTTATCTTTTTGTCACTAGAAGTGTATTATTTGTTAATATATATGGACTCTCAAATAGACTGATCAGTACTATTAGGTTATTCAGCTATATCACCCAGTTGATTTGACCTGGAAACTTATGGCCTCTTTGATCTTTTGAATCTTTACACTATCAATAGAGGCTTTGGCCACCTACTCTGATACTTCACACTCTTTGGGCTTACCACCCCTTAGTGAATAAAATCAGAGTTGATACTTCATAGATATCAAAAGGTGGACCTTTAACCTCTGATAGAGCTTGTTGGTCAATATTATATACCAGATATATACCAGGTCTATGCTGATTTTGGATTAGTGCGACCACCGTCTTCACAAGACAGGCAGGTGGAAACCACATTGATAGTACTCGTGGAAGATCAAAGCACTATCCTATGTGTAATCTTTGATACCTCTAAATAGAGGGCCTTACATGTGAGTGTCCAATTGTTACGTCTGAATGTTTGGAAATACATTTTATTGATCTGCACTAGGAAAAGGTGTGCGCTCTCCTTTTCCTTTTTCTACAGTATGACTCTGTGGTGACCAGAGTAGTTGGAAATAGCTGCCCCACGAACCAAGAAGTCAGATCAATCAAGTGTGTCCTCTTTTAATTCTATCAAGAACGTCACAGAAGAAGACCCACAAGATCTTTAAAGAAAATATAAGAACATTTATCGTCTCCTCTCTTTGGAGTGACTTAAGCATTCTGGTGTTTTTTTTTAGAATCTTTTTTTATATTGATACTTATAGTTTTTACATTTATTTTTTTTTTTTTTTTTTTTGTCTTTTTATTCTTTATTTTTCATATATATATTTTTTGTTTGACGTTTTAGGTTCTTTATATCTATTATTATTTTTGTTTTTGATTTTAAAGTGTGTATATATATATATATTTTTTTACATATATTTTTTACATATATATATTTTTTTTTTACGTGTTTTTATCTCTGCATTTCTAGGCGCTATAGTATTAACCAGGTTCCTGTACGTAGGGAATTTTAGGTTTCCTCTTCTTGAATACTTTAGAAACATGTTAAGTTTTTTCTGAGCTACAGTAGAATTTTAACTATTAAATGCAGCTTTATGTAACCCAGTGTATCATGGCTGTAGTTGACCAGGCAAGGAAATGGACCTTGGATTTAATTAAAGGGTTTCTAATTAAAAATAAAGGTTTTTAGTTATGATTTTTGCTAGCTTTTAAAAACCATCATTTTAATACAAAGTAAAGCAGGTAAACGAACAGTAATGAAAATGCCCAAAATTGCACAGAACTTCATATAATAATTAAAAGTGGAAGTTTTTATTTTATTTTACCTTTTAACTTTCTAAAAAGATTTTGCTAATCATCAACTGTAGCTTTTGAAGTGAGCATACTATAAATATCCCTTTAAATGCCATGCACTGTTGTAGGCATTATGAAAATAATTATGAGGCTTAACCTACCTTTGAGAAATTATTGTAACGGACCAGTGCTTTGTATTGCTCCTTGTTCCTTACTAATGGGTACTGCCATTCTAATGGATACTGCTTTGCATTGCTCCGTGTCCCTTACTATCTTACCCCCTCTCAATCTCCTTGATAATTAGTAAAAAAGTCAAAAATATCCCATTTTTTACACATCTGCATTTGGCCTTAAAGTGACTATCTGCAGCACAATGCCTCTTCACAGTATGTTATTTTGAATTAAATTTCTGTCTGGAAAAAACATTTGTTTATATACAATATTCCATTAGCAATTCAGCCTTGTTACATCATACTGTATATCAGGGGGCATGCTAAAAACTGTCTAGAAATGATTGTCAAATAACCTACAATTCAACACAGACCCACAGTCTAGCATTGTTTCATGTATTAATTTTCCATTGACTAATTCTGAATACATTTTCTAGAGTTCAATCTACTATAATTATTCAATAAAATGTAATCATCCAATGATACAGAAAGAAAACACTTGGTGACAGAGAAATGCAACAGCTCCACTAAATTGACCATTCATTGATCTTGATGACATAATACATATCACATATATTCTGGGATTCTTTCATTGTATTTGTCCCTATCACAACCAATGGAAGGCACTTTTTAAACACACTTTACCCCCAGATCCACTAACGATTGCAATGGCATTGCAACTTCAGAAGAAAAAAAACACTTAGCATTCCATGTGAATCTTGTGAATCTCCAACTTTGTGTTATTTAACTAATTTTCCCTGAACTGCCTATCATCCAATTTAAATTGTCTCTCTCCTATTTTAGTATTCACTTTTTGTAAAGATGTACAATCTATACTATGATTACATTTATCCACCAAAGAGTGAAACAAGTCAGTTGGTGACAAGTCAGTAAAGCAAATAAAGCAGTGGCCACCCACATTAAAATGATTGCATATAAGAGATAATAAATAAAATGACCACTGTGGTCATATTTTTTAAATATGCTTTTTAAAAAGGACTGCATTTAAAATATGAATTTATTAATCTTGTATATTAATCTTTATTATCTTTTATATTCAGTTCTTCTCTTGTTCAGTCAACCGTTTTGGCTTCAGGAGATTGATCTCCAAATGTTTGGAGTGACTTTAATTACAGAAGAAGTGTCTGTCTGCACAATGGGAAAGTGACAGTTATATCTGTCAATGCTCTCAGTAGTAATATACTAGTACATTGATAACAGGCAGCAGCAGGGAAGAAAGCAAAACTAAATAATTATAGAATATAAAGATTCCTAAATATAAAAAGTTACATTTATTATTTTGTGCCCATTATAATGTCTAGTTATTCAGAAAACAATAAAGAAAAGTATTTGACCACAGAGGGCCTTTAAATGTTGTGTGTTTTATTTTCTAACAATATTTTTTATTTTATCAAGACTCGTTTTTTAAAAGAGTCTGGGACTACAGAGGTCCTTTAACTATGATTATTACAGCAATACACTGTCATAATATATCAAACTATATGGGAACACAATTATTTTATTTTATTATATGAAAGAAAAGTGCATAAGAAGCACATCACCGGAAACATCACACTCAGCAGCGACTATTTAATATAAGCAATACCCAGATGAATGATTTATACAAACAAAATGCAGGACATAGAATGAGAGAAGGATTCTGATTCAGTTCTTACCCGCAAATCCTTCTGTCTGCTGTCCAGCCAACAGGGACATACATTTTCTCTCTGCCTCTTTCATTTCCAATATGAATCTGCATTCTGGATGTATGGCATTTACCTGAAGTGACAAAGAAATATTTTTAACTGCGAAAAGTTAAGATTTTACAATTTTACAATTTTATATTATGTATTATTTATATTATGTACACGTCATAGTTTTATTCACAACTTAAATGGTCTCTTTAGCCATTTTTGTGTAAATGCTTTAACTAGGTTATTTAATTAATTGTAATCTCCTCAATTCCTTACTTTTTAGAAGTCTGAACAGAGTAACAAAGTTTCCCCCTTTCATCCTGTTGTTTTTCATTATAGCTACCATATTGCACAACCGGGACCTAAAGCCACAACCACAGGGGAGGGGCGTCATGCTACCAGGGTTGCTCATATACACAGCATGTCATTGTCTGCTTGTTAGCAGCTGAAGAAACTGGTAGTGTGAAGCATCTCCCTTGGCTTTAGGTTACAGTTGTTCAATATGACAGCTATCATGAAAAGAACAGGAAGAAAGGAGGAGGCTTCAGAAGCTGAGAATATGTTACTCTGGATGTTTTTTTAGAAAAAAGGGAAGTATACAGTTTATATCATTATTACAGTGAGGATTATAAAATTATTTTAGAGCTACTTTACAGTTATCCCTCGACATTCGCAAGGGTTCTGTTCCCGGGTACCTCGCGAATGCATAAAATCTGTGAATCCTTGAAACTTGCTGGAACTGCCTGCAGGAATGGTTCAAGGGGTCGGGTGTAACTCACCCAGTATGGGAGTCACTCACCAGAGGAGGAAGTGCAGTTTTCAGGCCCTGGAGGGCCTGGCGAGTGTGTGGGACTCAGCGTCCCTTCCGTCCCTCCCCCGTCTTGGAAATAAAGCATTCAGGCCCTCCTCTAGGGCCTGGAGAGTGTGTAAGGGCTCAGCATCCCTCCACCTGTCCCTCCCCCGTCCCTCAGCGGAGGCCTCTCACATGTAAGCGTGAAGGGAAACCAATATGTGAGATCCGCAAAAGTCAAAGTTGCAAATCTCGAGAGATTACTGTATTATTTTACAGCTCACAAAACCTTTATAATAACTAATTGTACTTACATAAGTAAATATAGATGGGTGGGTTGAAAACTTAGATGATATATATACTCTATGTGTACATGTTATTTATATACATTAGCGTTACAGAATATGTTAGTGCATTACAAATAAACAATAATAATATATATATACATTATGTAAACATAATTACAGTTATTATTCATGGAAATGTTTTATATGCTGTACAAAAATATTTATTAAATTGCATTTATTTAATAAAATGCTGCTTTTCTGCTAGGGGGAAAAAACAGCTGTCTGGAGGCTCCCACTGTCATGTTGTAAGCAGACCCTGCCAAGATGTTTGTAACCAACAGTGATGTCATCTTTGCATATTGTGTTGGATCCAGCTGCACAAGATAGAGGAGGATCTCTGTGAGGGAGAGTGTTAGAGGTAAATGGCTGACCTTATACTGAGCAATAAAAGTGGCAAAATAGCAAGTAAGCCAAAAATATTTCATATATTTCACTAAAAAGTTTATACAAAGTATCAAAGATTAATTTTATTTAAAGTAAAAAAAAAATCTAGAGTTCAGTGGTTCTTTAACTTAATTTTGTGTACTCTACTTTTTTAACTTCCAAAGAGAATCCTCAGAGAATATTGAAATATTTTCTGTTGTATTTTCCCAATTTTCATAAAATATCTTTAAAAAAAAAAAATCTAAAGAAATCTAATGTAGACCAAAGTTTTCGGTAAACTCTTCTGAAGATCTATGCAGATAAAAATGTGTTTACAAAGTTAAATAAAAAACAAACTCATACACTGAAATATGACAATCCTTTGTTAATTCTTTTTGAGAGAATCCAGAAAATATAAGCAGTTTAAAAATGGCAAAGACTCTGTCTAGTAACAAGTAATTGGAAATTATATTTATTAAATTAAATGTTGTATTTATTTTATTTTTTTACTTCCTAAAACAATTTGCCCATTATAAAGTCTAGTTCTTCAAAGAAGCATACTGTATATATGGAACTACATTAGTCTTTTATAAAGAGAGATTAGGATTATTTATCAATAAACATGCATAAAAGATATTGTGACAGACCTACTAAGATGGATCATGGAAATTCGTAGAGATGACAAATATTAAGGATAATACAATTATAGAGAACTAATGACATTCTACACTTTATTTTAATTAAAATGAATAAATATATGATTCCACTTCAAAAAAAGACATTTAGAACCAAAAATGTTACTAAATCATAAAAGTCCTATTACTAAAATTTGATTTGTGCTTAGATTATCGTAAATGTAAATTATGTGCCAAAAATGTAATTATGATTTATAGTGTGACATGCCTTATATATGTATTTGTATAATAAATATGTAAATCACACACCATTTGTATGCAATACCATCTGTATATACCACACAATATTTATTGTGTACATTTCCAGCATGTACTTATATGGTGGTACCATTTACTTCTTATAGTCAGTAGAACTAAGTATGTGTGTATTTTTTATATACAGTGCTATTAAAAATATTCTGCACTTGATATATGTATAACTTTTAAATGTTCACAAGATGATAAAGCAGATCGACGCCACCAAAAGTTTGATTAAATAATTTCTTAATTAAAGTATACATAAAAATATTATTAATGAATAGTGATATTTAAATATCATATGAAAAACTTTTGCAGGGCTCTATTAAGTTTAAAGTGATTTGGACCCTCTTTAAAAAAAAGTCCAGTGAGTAAAACGCTAGTAGAAAATTATGTACACCTCTTTACTGAGGAAAATATATTTACTGGAATTTACACTGATGATTTTCGTGCAAAATATCCAGTTCAATCCCCTATGGTAATAATACTTTGATAACTTGATAGTAGTGATGTAGCTTCATACTTGTCTTATTCATCTGTGTTAAAAACTTTACAACTCATCCATTTTTTATTGAATTATAATATAAAATGTTAATAACAAATGCTAATAATAACTAGCAATTTCAATATTTAATATTGTCCTCCCATTATAATATCAGTATTTACTTCCGGTGTCCTACAGATATTAAATAACACATTTTTACTAAGTGTAAAATCTAGTACAAAAATATCAAATAAAATATATAAATTAAAGTATAATAGACAGTTGTACTTCATTGCTCACTTAAAATGTAACATAGAATTTGGAATTCATTACATTTAGGGCTAGGAATTAAATCTTTTAAGAAATTATTTTCTCACAAAATTCCAAACGAAGAATCTTCTTTGAGAACTGTGAATAATTAACTATGGAAATTTTTTCTAGTTCCTAACGACCTGTAAATTACTTCTTATGATTGCTTTGTGCAGAACTCTGCATTGGTTAAACACGTCTACCATGCAACATACTGTGTCATCACCTTATCAGTTCATTTACATTTGTTTACTTTATGTAAATAGGATTTTTTATCTTTATCTTGGAAAAAATAATATTTAAGAGTAGCCACTGTGGAAAATAAAGGTAAATTCAACATAGTTATAGTAAAGAAGTCCAATGCTGCCATCTATATGTAGACCTGACCAGTTACAAAAAAAGCTACACAATTCAAGGATATTCCATTCTCTCTCCACAAAACTTCTCTATATAAAAACGCAAATCACATATAATATTATTATTCTGGTACTAAAATAAAAAATAAAAAAACATTAGAGGAACAAAGCATTGACATAATGAGTGGATAAACCATTTATGATAAGAAAGTAGCCAGCAAACAATTGTCTACTTATTGCATGCTCTTTATTGACTTATTCAATATTTGTACCAATATAATCCACATCTGTCTACTGTGAACTCCACTTTCTTTAAAAAAAAAAAAAAGTAAAAAAATATATAAAATGAAAATTTACTTAGTAGATGCAATCTCACCACAGCACATATCAAAACATAATTTATATATAACATATAATCTATATATTAATATATTCTAAACAATTTACTGAGCTTAAAAAAAATGAAATTACCAACCACAATACCTAGTTAAAGTATTAACTAGGTATGTGGTTGGTAATTTAATTTTGAACACTACAGTTTTTGGTAAAATTAATTATGAAAATACAAGCTTCTAATTTAACTATTACACATTTTTTATAAATTTAAAATATAGTTATTAGCAACAGTTAAAAAATGTATTTAATTGTTTGTATTGCACTAATTGAGAAAAGTTCCCAACTGTGTATAACAATATATTTGTAGCTACAATTAACTGTAATACTTTATTTGACATATAAACACTTTTCATTCAGAAAAACTAAAATATTTGTACTGGTAGATTAAAAATTGCTGATGTTTACAGTTTTGTAAGCAGTTTTAAATATATTTAATTTAAGTCTTAACTGTACATTTACCAATGAAAATGAATATGTCTGCTTGCAACCTATACTACCAAATGTATCCAATTCTCCAGGAATATATGGACCAATTTTTAAGGAAAAATTCTGAAAAGATGTAAAAAATCATGATACTTACTAAAAGCAGAGGAGAAAAAGTTAACAAAATCCCAATTAAAATATTCTTCATCCTGCGGTGTAAAGCAGCTTTCTACTGTCCTCCAGAAGTCATTTTAAATGATTAGATCCAATAGGTTTCTTCATACATTGATTTATAATTTCAAGATGAAAAATAGAAGTAGAAAGTTTTTATCTTGTTAGGATAGAAAAACTCCAACCAGTGATCAAGCAGATCCGGAAACTACCAAGGATATGATTTTAAGAACCTTTTGTAGTTTCATATAAAGTCCTGCTACCCTCTGATGCTGGTGAATCACAGCACTCATAGCACTTAGTTACTCAATGTGAAGCATTACAGGAGCTTCTGTATTAGAACAAGCCTTTAGAGGCAGCAGGGGATCTTTCAGCATTTCATATTCTAATGACTGAGTGGGCAGGAATAAGACCAAAATGAATTACTACAATTTTTATGAAGTAAAACAGACACACTTTTTTTTGCTCTGCATTATCTAAGAACATATTACAGTTTATCTGCAGATGTAGCTGAACTTTTGCTTTTGCGTAGTTAATACATAGGAAGTTGCATGAATAAATAAATCATTTTATGTTAAAAAAAGTAAACAAAAAAAGATAACGCATTCTCTGTTCACCAATGTTTATTGGAATATGGGTTTTTAGCACATTGTGTAAACCAAAAAGATAAGATTTCATAATTACTTTTTGAATTTTTTAACTTAAAAATAGAAAAACATATTCTTACTGTTTTATGAAAGTTATAAACAGGAGTTTGCTTCTGCCTACACCCACCAGACACACAGTTGTGTATATGCAGCGTTCTTGACACTTGCTGATATATCATATATAAACATAAACACACATACACCTATGATTTGAGATATAGAGAGGGAAAAGGAGGAGCTGCAAGTGGAGTGGGGGTGGGGGGGGGGGGGGGTGCACAGATATGAATGTTCTTTATTGTTGTTCAGACGTTCAGTCCTGTCCGAATCTCCGTAACCTTATGGACCACAGCACACCAATTCTCAAGTTGTGTTTATCCATAAGCTAATCTTAGCAAAGTAATGAGTTGTTGTTGTTCAGTCCTTCAGTCGTGTCCGACTATCTGTGTTTCTGGTTGTGCAAATCCATATGGTTTTCTTGGCAAAGATACTATGGTGGGTTGCCAGTTCCTGACTTCTCTACTATAACCTGCCAATCTTGGGTACACAAGCCCCTTCACCATAAAAAAGTGGCGATCCAAAAAGGGAAGAATATCCTAGGGCACCATAACACCTAAACATAATTATATTTAGAAAGCATGTGATTGTAGTCTGTCTAATTATGTACGTCTTGAGCAGATTTCTTTTTTTTTTTTACTTATTTGCAGCACTTGTTTCTGTTGCTAAGCTGCAGCGCTAAATCATTTGTAGCAAACATCTAGCATATGTCAGTAATGAGTTGTTGCTGTTGTTGTTTAGTCCTTCAGTCGTGTCTGACTCTCCATGACCATAAGGTCCGCAGCACCCAAGCACATCTATCTGTGTTTCTGTTTGTGCTAATCCATATGGTTTTCTTGGTAAAGGGACTGGAGTGGGTTGCCAGTTCTTTCTCCAATGGACCGCAATTTGTCTGACCTCTCAGCTATGAACTGCCGGAACTGTGATTTACTTGTCCTGAAAGTGAGTATCTATCTGCATAATGGGAATGTTACAGGTAGAAGTGCTGGTATTTTCATTAGGACTAATATAAAGCTCTCTAGTCTACAAAGGCATGTCCTGTTGAGACAAGCTGCAAGAAGCAGCATAGTAAGGAAAATGGAAGACTGTGGTTAATGAATAATTGCATTTACAAAGCTTTTACACCAGCATTTGTTGAAAGTATGTTATAAACCTAGCCACTGTTGTTAGTGCCAGGTTTTAATAGACTTGACTGTATTCTTTATGCAGAATATTTGTCCAGTTCAATATAAATAAAAAGACCAGATATGAGGTAGCCATTTAAATGGTGGGTATAGGGATTTGAATCCACTGGCAACGTATTGCTTTTTTGACACAACTGTAATTTTGTCAAGTAAATGTGTTTGGAATTTTTTTTAAGTTTTTGTATGAGCTTTGAATTCCAAATATTGGCAATTCTAGACTTACAATAAGATTAGTACCTAAGTTTTGGATTTTTCGCCAGAAATGATGTATGAATGAGCATGCCCATAAACAATAAAAAAGGTTGGGTGTCTACTTTTAATAGCTTCAGCATTTTACATTAAGCCTATTTCACACGAAAACTAAGATATAAATTTGATTCATCCATCTCGGCCACATGCAATGCTCATGAGTGACTCATGAGACGGATGAGTCAAATTTGTGTTTTAGTATTGGTGTGAAATAGGCATAGGGCAAAATGCAGAATGTCATAACTATTTTAAGCCAAGTTTTTATCAGTTTAGGTCATTGCTTTTATTAGATCACTAGCGACTTGCCCGTCAAAAAATGACAGCAATAAGATTGTAAGGCAAGTAATGTTGTTTGTGTGCGACATAAATTTTTTTGGTGTTCCAAGATCCTTTGGCGCTCATTGCGAGCCTCGCTCTGAGCACCTTTGGCGCTCACTGCGTGGTTCGCAATGAGTGCCTTCGGCGCTCATTGCGAGGCTCTTTGTTGTTTGTGTGCTATGAGCAGCGTTGTTTTTTTGTGCGGTATGGCAATGAATAATTAATAAAATAAGAAATGAATATACTTTACCTATTGTGAAGCAATACAGTATATGTATATGCAGGAAGCATTGTATTGAAGAGCTGGCAATCTGTTTTCATGTTGCTGCAGCATCAGTGCTGTGGAGCTGCTGTGTAAGTGTCATGAATGTGTGCAGTGTGTAAAGAGTGTGCGTGCGCAAGCCAAATCCGTTAGGGTAGCTGTGTACTTCCGGATTGTGTAAGTTAGTGTTCTAAAATGGCGCTCTAATGTGTGGCTGATTTTGCGTCCTTGTTTTCGGATGTCGTCCGACTTTTTCGGAAAATCCATAGGTGTTTGGTGGTGTTTTGCATGTTTAGGGTCCTTTAGCCTCGTTTTCGTTTTGTTCGGCGGCCATTTTTTGTCTATCTTAGGTGACTTTCGGGTGACTTAAATCGAGGTGTAACTTCACTTGCAGAGGTCCTGGGTGCTCCAACTTGCTGTGGGTAAGCTTTTTATGTGTTTGTTGTGTGTATTTATTGTGTTTATAATGTTTTTCATGTCGCACGGGATCTCGTACCTCTTTTTCGGGAACATCCGTAGATGTTTGGTGGTGTTTTGCATCTTTAGAGTCCTGTAGCCTCGTTTTCGTTCGTTTCTTCAGCCATTTTTTCTCTCGCTTAAGGGATTTTCGGGTGTCTAAACTCTTTTATTTCGAGTGAAATTGAGGTGTAAACTTCAACCCCCACCCCCTTGCTGTAGGTAAGCTTTTTATGTATTTGTTGTGTGTATTTATTGTGTTTTTAATGTTTTCATGTGCGCAGGTTTCGGCAGTTGGGTCGTAACGCGTCTCGTATTTGTCTGTCGTAAGTCCGTAAATTTTGTGAGGTCCGCGAGCCTGCAGCGTTAGCAACAACCCGCATGCTCACAACTATATATGTGATTCGGTGTGAGAGATGAAAAAAAAAATTCTATTTAGCCATGCCATAAGATAAGATTTCTATATTCAGTGTTTTTCAGGCATTCTTGTAAACATTTGATATTGAACCTCCCCCCAAATATACCATGGCACCTAATGGATTTTGTATGTCTTTAACTGTTGTGCAGTTGTTAATGTTTGGAGTCTCATTACTGTTCATGCCTTAGGGAGAGGAAAACTGCAGCTAGACAATTTGCCAACCGTCAAAGGGCCCTATTCTATTTGAAGCCCGTAAGTGACTCAGACCCGTAATTTTGGGTGTGTGTGTTTTTCTCTCTAAATGTCTAGATGTATCCTATTGCCGCAAGCCCGCAACTTAAATCTTTCAGCCTCCATACATAAACCAAGCCTTTGTAAGTAGGATTTCAGAGGGCATCATCATATGACCTGGCAATATTTAAGCAACCCTGCAATTTACTTCTTAGACACAGCCAATAGTAAATGAGTCTGTCATCATGACTAAAGTAAAACAGTAACCTGCAATCATAGGCAACAAATTAATGAGAGTAAATAAGTAATATTTGCTGATGGGGCTCGCAATTAAGCACTCTAGCACCCTATTAAATGCATTAGAGCATTTGTTCTAGTCCATGTTGGTTTCATGATATATGTAAACTCCTTGAGTCCCAGGATCAATATTACTCAGAAATAACAATTTAAATAATATTTTTTAATTGCATATTTGTGAGTTCTGTTGTGGAATTAATTCTAATGTATTTCCATGCTTTCCCATGCTTTTAAATTACAGCAATGTGTGTTAATTGCTGCTACAGTTATCCGAACTGGTGTTAAAACCCTTTGCGAGTCCTATTTACTACTCGTAACATTTGTTTTAGAAATGTGATGCTTTTTCATGTTTGCAAGCTGAATGTAAAGTTTTAATAGAATATTGATTTTGTGTATCTTTTATTATTTAGCGCTCGTATTGTTCGAGCTGTCCAGAAATCAATGGAGGTAAGCCCTTAGGTAAGCCCTGGCCCATAGTGATTGTGAGCGGGGAACTCGTAATCAGAATGCGAGTAGCTAATAGAATATGTGGCAATATTAATAGCGACTTTAAGTATGTATAACTTTACGAACTGGGCAATAGAATAGGGTCCAAAGTGTTGCAAAAATGCAGTAATCATAAACTATATGTCCTGATAGAAAACCTGGTATTTTAGAAAAAAAAGCTAAAACATGCAGTTCTTTAACTACAGCCTAAGAAAGTGATCAGGTGAAATTTAAATGAGAACACAACAAAGCTGGACCAGAAAATTCCTTCATTAATAGTGATACATAGAAACATTACAGTTCAGCGCCCTGGGTACAATCCAGCGGTGGAAAAACATTCTCTCTCTGCGAGCTGTTAGGATCTTTCAGCAGGTCAGTAAATTCACATGACAAACACAGCAAGAACAAACTATTTTATACAGACTGAATAGACCACCCAAAAACAAACACAACAGAAACCTCTTGATATAAGGATTAACCTGCAGATATTATACAGGTTAAATCATTTAGATTTAGATATAGCAAGCAGTGATTTAAATGTAGACAACAAACATACTATTATTATAATATAATATTATAAGCATATTTTATTAAATGGCTCTAGGGTCACATTATACGTCTAGTAAACATATATAGTCATAGATAGTGTGAACTTCATTGTAAATCAATATAATTACACTTAACTAATGTTAATAGGAACTCCTTAATGTGTACTTTTGTGCTGGATTTGTACTATAGTGCTGGATTTGAAGTCACTGCAATAAAAGGTAAACACGCTTCTATGTTTTACAAGCAAAGGAAGGTGTCTACTAGCAGAATTCCACTAAAGCTTTTCAAAAGCACTGTTCATTTGATAACTGATAGATTAAAAAAATAAAGGGCATTTACCTCATTGTAGGTGCTCTTCATGGTGTAAAAGAGCACAAGATTGTATGTTAAAATGATCTATTGTTGTAATTACACTAAAAACAGCTAAATCATCTAAAGATTTCCCCCTGAATTTAGGAATGCAGAGAAGCAGGTAACCTCAAACTGACCTGTAGGTGATTCATTCCATTCTCTGCACAGATGAATTTGTGAAGGGTTAACTTTTTTTTTGCTCATGCTCACTGCACGGAGCTGTTGCTGTGGATATGTCTGAAGGCTTGCCAGTGACTTGTGTAAACAGTGATTTAATTTATTAATTTCAACATTGTGACGAAGTGCCCTTTGCCACTTTGTTTTGGAGAGGACTGTTTGCCAGCCTCCTGCCCTGCGACTATGGCCCTGGGACATATTGCCCTTTAAACACAGTATTCGGCCATACCAGAGTGTATGTCACTCATTCTGGCCCTTTACATACGGGGGGGTCATTCGGTACTAGCCCTGTGTGAACCATGATACCACAGATAACTATGCCATGGAGCCCATTCATATAATGAAAGACTATGGGAGAGACTTTAGCTACATGGCAATTGAACTGTGTGAAGAGGATCTGAGCGCTATTCGGTAGTTTTGTGCGCTCAGGTCCCAGCTATCTGGGGATATGTGAAATGTGAGTAAATGTGAATTGCAGTAATGCTGATGGGTTGTCAAACTAGAGAATTGACCAACAAATACTTTTGTCCGGACATCCCCAGGCCGATCCGTTGGGATCAGACCGTGTATGCCGGCTTATGGTCACGTGGGAGGTGTGTAACGGAACCCATCACTGTTTTACCCTGTTTTATGATTATTATGGTTAAAATATGATCCTACTTTTATACTGCATGTATGTTGGTTTATGCTCTGCAGAATATTGGCCCAGACTAGTGCAGACCTTGGCATGGGAGATAATCCTGTTACAGAGACTCCGCATAAGATAAGGAAGTCTATTGTATAAAGTGTTTTCATTCTCAGATAAGAGCAAAGAAGGATGATCTAATCCATGTCTGATTGTATCCAAGTTGCCAGGTAGCCTCAGGGAGGTGTGACTCACCTATTGTCCCTATAGGTGTATTGTGTGGCCAACTATGGGGGATATGTGAAATGTCTGTGTGTTATGTGTAAAAGATACTTTTACTAACTTTTGAACCCCTGGTCTGATTCATGCCATTTTTTAATATGTTGTTCCCCTGGGTGAGAGCTATTGAACGGTGCTGGACTTAAAGGTGTACCCCCTGTTTTTGGTGTACATCCAGAATGTGGTTAAAATTGTGTCTGTTTTAATTGTGTTACCTGTTATCTGAGGGGAGGAGACGTGGGGGTTGAACCATGTATATAATTGGCTGTTGTGATAATTATGTGGGTGTAGCCCTTCAGAGGGCACCATTGCATAAAAGGAGATCCCCTGTCATTAAAGTTGACTACTTGACCCTTCAAAACGTAGCCTCGTCTCGTTCTTGGAGGGGATTGCTATATCATACTGGGGATTGCTATGCGCTGCATACTCCCTGGGAGCTTTAAGCTACGGCGGTTGTGGAGTCTGTGGTAGTGTGGTGTCCGGTGCGGTGCTTGTAGGCCTCGACGCAAACTAGGACGCGTCCATCAACGGAGGTACCCGGTCGGGGTGCCAGTAGATCCGTTACAAACATACTTTGAAGAAATCTTTACAGTGGTGTGCTCCAAATTTTGCTTAATTAACAGTGTTCATTCACCATCACATTACTGTGAGTTAATGCATTACCAATATGTTAACAAGTGGATCCCAAATTCTGATTAAATAGATACCATAATTCCATATTTTTCTATTATGTATTTCATCAAGACAATAGTGAAAAAAGCTATCCATCATCCAGCAAACAAATAACATATTTATATATACATCTACCTGTGTGGAATAGGCCAGAAAGCCTGCCCAAAATCTCAGGAAATACAATTTTTGTGAGAGGACATTGATGAAGTTAAAGTGAGTAATAAAACCTCTGAGACACAATGCAAGTTGAGTTCACTGCTTGAGTACGGTAACCATACATTCTGCTGCTTGTGAGTGGGGCTCTGTAGTGATGTCATCAGCACAGAATAAATGGAGTCAGGGTTTAAAAAAAAAAAAGTTGCTATCTCCAGTGTCATGAGAGAGAAAAATATCAGTCATAAGTAACCATGTAATAAAGTCAAATATTGTTATCTACCACAACAGTACAGACATACAGGGACTGCTGCAACGTCTTGCACATTGTTGGCAGTTAAACCGTCATTATTGGCGCTAAACCCCGATATATTACTGTTTTTAGCCCGATGATCCCAGCTTAACGTTCTGCTATGCGATAGTGCTGTTTTTACTCTCGGGACCCCAATGACCACTCTTAACAGCGTCACAGTGTTAAAAGGGGCAGCAGAAGAGAGAGAGAGAGAGAGAGAAACAAAGAGAGAGAGACAGCGAGAAAGTCAGAGAGAGCCAAAGAGAGCCAGAAAGCAGAGTAAAAGAGGGAGACACCCAAATCCTACCTCCAAGATCCAGAGGCAAGGTACAGAATACTTTCTTTGTTACCTTGTTTTTAATGTGATTGTTAATTAACTGTTAATAGTTTAATAAAATGTCCTTTTATTCTGTTTTTTTAGGTAAAGAGTCACATCTGGAGACAGTGATTGTCGTCAGTGACCCCCAAGTCCTGCCGAGAACATCCGCTGGCAAGCTACATATTATAGTCATTGTTGCAATGTTTTCCATAATGGGATTGTTAATTGTTAATTTTCTAATTAAATCTACCTTAACTGTGTTTTTTTTGTAAAGGTGAGAAAGTCGTTGTGGAGAGAGCCATTGCCAGCAGGGATCCCCCAAATCCTGGCGACAACATCCAGTGGCAAGGTACAGTACAGATTATCATTGTTCCCTTGTTTCTCATAATGTGATTGGTATCGTATATACTCGAGTATAAGCCAAGTTTTTCAGTCATTTTTTTAAGGCTGAAAAGGGCCCCCTCGGCTTATACTCGAGTCACCCTGTGTCTATTTCCCCCCTGTGTCTCTCCACCCCCATGTCTCTTCCCCCCTCTCCCTCTCCTGTGTCTCTTCCTACCACTCTCCCTTGTGTCTCTTTCCCTCCTCCTTCCTTATCATCCTCCTCATCCTCCCTCCTCAACCCCCCTCCTCATCCTCAAACCCCTCCTCATCCTCAACCCCCCTCCTCAACCCCGCTCTTCATCCTCAACCCCCTCTTTAACTTCAACCCCCCTCCTCAACCTCAACCCCCCTCCTCATCCTCCATCCTCAACCACCCTCCTCAACTCCCTCCTCATTCTAAACCCTCCTCCTCAACCTCAACCCCCCTCCTCAACCTCAACCCCCCTCCTCATCCTCCTTCCTCAACCCCCCCTCCTCACTTTACCCCTTTCTAATTACCTCCCCCTCTCACTTTCTCCTCACTTACCTTCCATCAGCAGCTGGTCCTCCGCTCCTCCGCACAAATTCCGGCTGCGTCGGGTCCCGGCATATGCTAATGATGTAACGTCACATGCGCGTCACGTCATGAGCATTGGCTGGGTCCCGACGCAGCCGGAAGACGCGCTGAGGAGCGTAGGAGCAGCTGCTGATGGAAGGTAAGTGGGGGGAATGGGAGAGGGGGAGGTAATTAGAAAGGGGTAAAGTGAGGAGGGAGTTGAGGAGGGAGGATGAGGAGTGGTGTTGAGGTTGAGGAGGGGGGTTGAGGAGGGGGGTTGAGGAGGGGGATTGAGGATGAGGAGGGGGGTTGAGGAGGGAGGATGAGGAGGGAGGATGAGGAGGGGGTTGAGGTTGAGGAGGGGGGTTGAGGTTGAGGAGGGGGGTTGAGGAGAGAGGTTGAGGAGGGGGGTTGAGGAGAGAGGTTGAGGAGGGGGAGTTGAGGAGGGTGGTTGAGGATGAGGAGGGGGTTCAGGAAAGAGGTTGAGGATGAGGAGGGGTGTTGAGGAAGGGGGTTGAGGAGGGGGAGGGGGTTGAGGAGAGAGGATGAGGAGGGGGGTTGAGGAGAGAGGATGAGGAGGGGGTTTGAGAATGAGAAGGGAGGATGAGGAGGGTTGTTGAGGAGGGGGTTGAGGAGGGTGATAAGGGAGGTGGAGGGAAAGAGACACAGGGAAGGGAGAGGGGGGAAAGAGACACGGGGAAGGGGGAGGAGGGAAAGAGACACGGGAGGGAGGGGGATGAGACTCAGGGGTGGGAGAGGGGGGAAGAGACTCAGGGGTGGGAGAGGGGGGAAGAGACACATGGGAGGGAGGGGAAGAGACACAGGGGAGGGAGAGGGGGGAAGAGACACAGCGGAGGGAATGGGGGGAGAGACACAGGGGAGGGAGAGGGGGGAAGAGATACAGGGGAGAGAGAGGGGGACACAAGAAAGGGACACAGAGGGCACACAAGAGGGGGACACAGAGGGCACAAGAGGGACACAGGGGGCAGCACATTTCCCACCGGCTTATACTCGAGTCACTAAGTTTTCCCAGTATTATACTCGGGTATATACGGTAATTGTCTAATAAATTCTACATTGATTGTATTTTTTGTACTGTTTTACAGATGTCTGAGCGCCAAGAAGGGAAGCCTAAGCTCAAGTGCCAGAGCATTCCTCTGGATGTGAAGCTGCAAGTGTTGGACCGCCTGGAGAAAGGAAAGCGGCAAGGGGATATTAGCGCAGATCTTCAATTGAAAACCTCCACAGTACTGTTTCTTTAATTTATTTGGTGCAAAACCTATTATTTATGTTGCTGTTCCTTTATGCTGCTGTGTGCAGTTCAAGCAGAGTTCACATAAAGTAAAACTGTTTTAAAATTCTATTGGTGTTTTTTTCAATTTGCTCCCCTATCCCTGTCTTCCCCATGTTAAACTAGCCCGTTTATCGTTGTTTCACTTAACACTCTAAGTGACTGGAACCTATCCACAACATATACCTGAATTTGAGACTACACCTCCCAGCAAGCTTTGTAAGGAATAGAGGAAGTATATTAATAATCTGCACAATTCAGTCAATCAGAGAGGAGCATTGTTATGTCCACCCCAAGACATGCACTTCCTGCAAGCAACTATGTCTGTTCCAAATCTGTTCCATTTTCAGGTGCAAAAACATGGTGCTCCCTGCAGTGATGTGTCTATCAGCAGCTGCCTACTCTGCTTAATGGTAAATCTGGGTCTGCATATCTCAATTATCACATATTATAGTTTCTATAGTATGTAACGCTACAGGCTGGACGCATGGGCACTCCGGAAAATAATAAATGCATGCCCGCTGGGGAGGGGGGGAGAAAGACAGAGGGGAGGGAGGAGGGGGAAATAAACAGTGGGCGGGGGGAAGAGACACAGGGGAGGGGTGGAAAGAGAAACAGGGGAGGGGGTAGGGGCGAAAGAGACACAGGGGAGGAAGGGGGAGGGAAAGAGACACAGGGGAGGGAGGGAGAGTGGAAAGATACACAGGGGAGGGAGGAGGAGGGAAGAGACACAGGGGAGAGGGGAGAAACAGGGGAGGGAGAGGGGGAAAGAAACACAGGGGAGGGAGGAGGGGGAAATAGACACACATGAAATATTATCCCGTCATTTTTGAAGGGGAAGTTACTAGTTTACTAGACGGCAATAGAATTGTAAGTCACAAATTTAGGTTTTTTTTTGTGCTGATTGCGAGCCTCGTGGGGAGTGCCTTTGGCGCTCGTCGTGTGGCTGGCAATGAGCACCTTTGCCATTTATTGCAATCGTGTTGTGTGGTGTTTTTTAAAGTTTTGTATATATGTATGTATTAATGATAATTAATGACTAAATAAATTAATATACTTTACGTATTTGTAATTAATATATGCAGCAAGCAATGCGCTAAAGAGCTAACAATCTGTTTTGATGTACCTGCAGCATTCAATGTAGATTTGCAGTGTTGTTGAACTGAGGTGTAAGTGTCAGCAATGTTTAGTGTAAATAGGCATGCATGCGCGGTTGTGTAAGTTAGTGTTGTGAAATGGCGGCGAATGTGTATGTGTTACGCAGGTGTGGATGATTTAGCGTCCTTGGAAATAATGTATGTTGTAGCCCGTACGGCTTGGTGCTTTGCGGCTTTAGGGGTCGTGTAGCCTCGTTTTCGGCTATTTTTTCTCTCGCTTAGGGGACTTTTGAGTGTCTAAACTGTGTAAATTGTAGTTAAATTGACGTGTAAGATGAATTGCAGATGTCCTGGGTGTCCCCCCCTTGCTGTGTGTGATGTTTTTATTTTAATTTTGTGTGTATTTAGTGTTGTTTTCGTGTTTTTCGGTGTGCGCGGTTCGTATTTTTTGCGGCTCGTATTTTGTTTTATGCAAGTGGCGGTTTCCGTTTGTAAGTGTTACGGGCCGTATTTTTTTTCCTGAATTTTTTTTTAAGTGCTACGGGTCTCGCAGTGTGAATTGTGTATTTGAGTGTTGTGTTCATGTATAGTCCCGCTGGACGTAGGTATGATGGTAAAGTGTTGCAGGGTCATCTAATACGGCGCTCATCTCCACCAGCGCATGGAGCACTTTCGGCGCTTTCCTGCCTAAGTGCTACAGGGTCGGAGGGATGAGCGCCTATGGCGCTCATCTCCTCCAGCGCAGGGAGCACCTTAGGCGCTCCCTGCCTAAGTGCTACAGGGTCGTAGGGATGAGCGCCTATGGCGCTCATCTCCACCAGCGCCAGGAGCGCCTTTGGCCGTATCCGCGGTACTCACAGTTGTGACACACAGCTTTGCAAGCCCACAGTTTCCCCGTTGAGTTAGCAACGGATTTTGCCAAGCCCAGCTGCTGAAAACAATATATTTGATTATACTGTGGGTTACAATATCACATATCTTTGCATTAAGTTTATACACATATCTTAGGTATCTGACAAAAGGAGCTCAACTTGAGAACACACTGGAATAACTGCGGGGGAATGTGTTGTTCTGCAATGCTCTGCAAGTGGTGAAACAATATATGCATGGGGATGATGTAGCAATGGCATAATTGTCAATGCACTAAAGAGCCTGTAGTTGTCTTAAACCCACTCATTACTGTTTGCTCAAAAAAACATTTTCTAAAAAAATACTAAAGTTATACGCAGCAGTTGTCAATACCCCTACACTGAGAGGGGGTTTGGAGACACAGAGCCTCAGTCCATAAATAAATTAAGGGCTTATTTCTGTGCTTTCATGTTAGTAGAAGACCATGAATGTTGTCACCTTTCCACTTGTAATGACAAATGTAATAGTTATTCATAGTGGAGGATACTCACAGTGCATCTCTAAGAATGGATCAATGGGAAATAAATGTGCCACTGAATAGAAAAGAGAACTAGAGAGCTTGTAACTTTAATATCAATCCTAATGTGTATTTGTACTGATATAGTTTTGTATTTTTTGTCTATGTATGGAGTAATATGTCTGTGTGTTTGAGTGTAATAGGGAGAGAACAAGGAATATAAAATATGATGATTAGGGACATATTATATATATAACATTTAAAGGTAGAGTGAATTATAAGGGTAAGAAGGCACAGAGTAGATATTGAAGATAGAAGGTAGAAAGTGGGAAATAGAAGCAGTGGCACCAGCCTAGAAAGATGATCTGATCACTGAAGGATATATATATATATATATATATATATATATATATATATATACTAACTAGAAAACTTGCAAAAATGATTTAACAGTCCCTCTATGTTGAAAGCTGGAAGACTTTGTGCTAGTAACGGCCAGTTCAGTAGCAGTCTAGCGGGAACAGTAGTAATGAGGCTGCTGGGTTTTCAGAGACATTGTGCAGTGCCATCAAATGTAAATAAAGTGAAATGGTAAAGTTCAATTATCTGGTATCTCCTCTTAAAATCTGAACTCTATGACCTTCTTCACAGTTAGAGTCACAGAGTTAACTGCTAAAATATGTGGCTACTGCCAAGCTCTTCTGGAAATCATGCTGAAAAATAAAACACCAATATGACTAACTGTTTCTGTGGAAAAACTAAGAGAACTGGAATGTACTCAATGGCCAAACCACAAAACTATGTAAATATGGGCATAATAAAACTCCACTTTAGTGTAAGAGTATCAGCTGTGATGTATTAGTAGGATATACTATGTGTTCTAAGAAGCATTAAAGTACAATACATGACATACACATCCTAAAAATAGTCAGTGTAACAAGTTATGTCCTTTGGCTGTTGGTAATGCTGACATTATTATTATCATTGATTTTTTAGGATTATTTTACTAGAATGAAAGCCAGAAAATCGATTGGCGTTTTTTAGAAGAATAGAAGCAGAGGTTAAAATAATATAATGGAATTGCAAACGTATTTTTTTTATTTTATAGGTTTGTTCGAGTGAAATTAGTATGTTGTTTATAGATTTATGTTTACATAGTACAATTAAACAGTGAATGATACAAGTATAAGAACAATGGAAATGAGGCAAGACATTAGAAAAACCACAGGTGGAGCTACTGCCCATGTAGCCAGTGCAATGCACTGGGGCCCTGCCTTGGAGGGGCCCAGTGCTGACCCCCAAACCCAACCTGCCATGACCAGCTGCGGCCCTTCCGTGCCCCGTGTGGCCCCTCTTGGACCCCTGTGGTCCCCCATGGACCCTGTGGCCTAACTTAGCTCCTGTGGCTCCACTTGGCCCTCTGGCCTGGCATGGCCACTCCTCACCCCAGGAAGTGGAGTACAGTTGTGTATATGTGTGTATATAATTACATAGTAATTGAGATTGAAAAAATACTTTTAGTCCTTCAAGTTCAACCTTTTTAGATCTCTGATCTGCAATATGCGGATTCATTGTTAATTGATCCAGAGGAAGGCAAATAGAAAAACAAAAGAGTGAAACTTTGCCAATTGTCTCAAAAGGGAAACAAAAAATCCTTCCTGACCCCAGATACTGGTGATCGCATTCATCCCCGGATCAATATTACCTATCAAATCTACCTCCTTTGGTAGAGAATTCCACAGTTTAACCACCCTTCCCTTTATTAGGGTAAAATATTTTTTCTTCTAATGTCAAGGGATATCCTCTTGCCATTTGAAAAGCTCTTGGCACAAAAAGTTCACTTGGCAAAGCCTTGTATTGACCCTGGATATATTTATATAAGGTAATCATATCCCCTCTTAGACAACATTTTTCTAGAGTAAATTAGTTTAATTTGGTTTGTCTTTCTTCATAACTTAGCCCCTCCATTCCCCTTATTAGTTTTGTTACCCTTCTCTGTACTTTTTCCAGCTCTAAAATGTCCTTTTTATGAAGTGGTGCCCAAAATTATACTCCATATTCCAAATAAGGGGTACTAGGGATTTGTATAGTGGCAGATTTTTATTTGATTCCCTGGCTTCTATACCCTTCTTAATATATGCTAATATTTTATTTGCCTTTGCAGCTGCTGCTTGGCACTGTTACAGTACCTAGGTGGTTGTCCACAAGTATGGCTTAACATACAGACAAACCCCTCCTCCTCTTTTACCATTTCCCCTATCTTTCCTAAATAGGTTAGAACTATCCAGATTAACAGTCATTAGAGTCCAGCCCACCACGTTTCAGTAATGCCTTTTGAAAATCATTGCTCATTATCTGCTAATAATTGTAACTCCCAAATAGCTTTCAATATCAGATACCACTAGATTTGCTGCATTAAGATTATAAATTGCATGGCTATTTTTCCTTCCCAGATGCATAACTTTACATTTATTCATATTAAATCTCATCTGCCATTTAGTCGCCCATTTCTCTAATTTATGCAAATCCTTTTGGAGGGAAATTACATCATTTACTGATTTAATTACCTTGCACAACTTAGTGTCATCAGCAAAATAGAGACAATACTTTCCAATTCTACTTCTAAGTCATCAATAAATATGTTAAAAAGGAGAAGACTTAATACTGAACCCTTAGGCACCCTACTTACCATATTAGTCCATCTGAGTATGTACCATTTACAACAACCCTTTGCTTCCTGTCTTTTAACCAGCTCTCAATCCATGAGCATACTGTATATTTACTGTAATTCCTGTGTCACTTAGTTTGCACAGTCGTCTCCAATGTGGCACTGTATCAAAAGCATTTGCAAAATCCTCTACATAGAAACTAATTAGGTTTGATTGACATGAACTATCCCTCATAAATCCATGTTGACTCCTACTTATAATCTTGTTTAACAAGACATATTCTTATATACTATCCGTTATTAAACCTTCTAAAAACTTTTCATTCTCCTATTATAAAAACTTGGCCATGCTCAGCTATATTTCCAATCTGTAACAATAATTGCAGTTCCTCAATTTCAATTATATTTGTGGGATTATAGCATACTCCGACCAATATTCTATTAGAATTTGTTCCTTCGCTATTTAACTCTATCCACAAGCATTCAACATTATCTCTAGTTCCAGCATAAATATCTTCTCTGACTATAGGCTTAAATTAAGGCTTAACATACAGACAAACCCCTCCTCCTCTTTTACCATTTCCCCTATATTTCCTAAATAGGTTAGAACTATCCAGATTAACAGTCATGAGAGTCCATCCCACCACATTTCAGTAATGCCTTTTGAAAATCATTGCTCATTATCTGCTAATAATTGTAACTATGCCTTTTTTCCTGGCAAGCTTCTGACATTGGCAAGCATACACTTTATGTTATGAGTCTGTAGTTCTGAAGAGCCTGCCACTGTACTTGAGTTGCTTAGCAATACCTCCCTATTGACTATATGAACCCTCCCCCATCTCCTCCCCCATGATTAGTTATTTTGTTCCTTACTCCCTCTACACTTTCTACCCCATTACTTCTGTCTAGCCCCCCCCCCCCCCACGCGTTCTGCCATCCTTTCTCCTAGCACACCAGCTCCCACTTCATTAAGGTGCAATCTATCCCTGCTATAGAGATTGTACCCAAGTGAGAAGTCATCCCAGTGCTCTAAAAATCCAAACCCCTCCTTAAGTCACCACTTTTTTAGCCACGCATTAACTTCCCTAAGCTCCTTCTGTCTCCCTGGGCTAGCACGTGGCACTGGTAGTATCTTAGAAAATACTACCTTGGAGGTCCTTGACTTCAGCTTATTACCTAGTCCTATAAAATCATTATTTAGGGCTCTCCATCTGCCACTAACTTGTCATTGGTACTAATATGTACCAAGATCGTTGGTTCATTTCCAACCCTTATCAATCATTTATCTACCTGATCCACCACATGGTGAACCCGACCACCCGGGAGACAGCAAATATTTTATTGCGGGGATCAGGGTGACAAATCACTCTCTCTAACTTCCTAATAATGGACTCCCCTACCATCAAATCCTTTATGTTGCCCTGCCTATTCTGCCCTCTCTCTCCTCCAGTAGAACTGTTCTCCCGGCTGTTAGAGGGAACAGCTCCATCTGGCATTGCCATTCCTGAATGGACGTCCCCAACAGTTTCACTCAATCTGGCAAATCTGTTGGTGTGTGCCAACTCAGAACTAGTCGGCCTCCTCCTCCTGATCCCCCTGCTCCTCCTTGAAACTGAAACCATGCTACTTCCCTGGACATCCTCACTAGCCACATCTCTACGCTCCATGCTAGTTCCAGATAAACTGTGCTCCATGAGCACCAACTCCCTTTCCAGTGAAGCAATATCCCTAAGTGCTGCAATTCTCCTCTCCAGTTCTTTAATTTGAGCTTCAATATAGGCAACATACTCACACCTCTCACAGAGGTATAAAGTCTGGATCAGCTGTTCCAGTAGTCCTTACATGTTATAGGATGCACACTGAGTGAGGTTGTCACTAGACAATAACAGCGGGAATTTTTTTTTATAAAGCAGTACAATGTGCCCCCCTTTTATTTAAACTCCCACACTTATACTAGAACTGCAATTTTACTAGAACTGTTCGCAAGCTCACAGGTTCTCTCCTTCCCCTGTTTATATTAGGTTCTTACTATATATAGTAAGAACTATATATAGTAAGAACCTAATATAGGAAGCGCAAACAAAAAAAAATGGGGCGGGTGGCACATTTTCTTTTTGCACCGGGGCTCCCCATGCACTAGCTCGGCCACTAAAAAACAGAACTAATACAAGAGAGCTGGGAGGCCGTGAGGTAATTTTAGAAGAAGCATTATTATTTTGTTATTTAAAAGACACACCAAAATTGCTGTGCAAACCAAGGGGAATTCATTTGGGGAAACTATTTGTTTTAAAATGTATCAATATTTTATTGAATCACAGACACTTTTTGTTATTATATAGGTCCTCTAACAAGCAGCTCCACTTTGATTCAGAGTGGGGTGCTTCAAGTGGCAAGCTAATAAAACAAATAAACCAGCTCTGAGGAGATACAAGCAGCGACCTGATCCTGGTACCAAGCAAATCAGCTATTAGAGCTACCTGAATGTCTTTCATCAGTACCAACAGTTTGGGACTTTTGTAAATCTTTATCAGTATGTAAATATTGGCATCATGATAACAATGACAAAATATTTAGCATGATTAATCCTATGACAGATCTTCTGGGGAGAAGTGAGGTTCTGCAGTGCTCTGCAAGTAATGAAAATAGATATTCTGTATATGTGTATCAAGGGAATGAGTGACTGTCAATTATTTAAAAAAATCAAAAAGTGCAGTGATGTATTACCTTAATAAATAAACATTAGTCCAATGATTTTTTTTCGATTGGAAGACATTAACGAATTAGCTTAGAGTAATTCAACTGACCCATGTATTACTGTTAATGCTAGGCATATTATTCTATACTAACTTGCACTTTATGTTATAATACAAACCATGTATGTATTCATGTTTTAACTTAAAAAGAAAAAGCACAGGTTCCAAATATTGTAGAAGTGAAATGTATCTCTCTAAATAGCGATATTTGCAATAAAATATTAGTACAAAAATATATGTTGACATTGAATGTTGTTATTGAGGTAGAAAATACTACTGAAGATCCTCCTGAGTGTTTCATCGGAGATGTTTAATTAACTCAGTTGGTATAAATAAAAAATAATGGCTGGTGGTTATTCTAAAATAGCAACAATCAAGGCCAGTTATCTAACATAAACTAATTTAAAAAAATAATAATAATTTGCAGGTATCCTGATGTATAGTCAATGTTTTTATTCCTACTATAAATGGGATGTTTGTGACATATAGTCCTAAGCGAGGAATAATGAGAAGACTTGTGGCATGTTTCAACCCTCCATTTGCTAAGTATGTTATCACTGCACTCTATCAGAACTCTGATATTCATTTGCATTTTATTTTGGTATTTTACTCATTTTATAAACCTCCTGACATATATGTAAAAAAAACACAGTGAAAGACTGTGGACAGATTTCTCACGTACTTTGTACATGTGATGATTTTTGTGTCACTTCACTTTTTTCATTACATCTTATTCTGCCTTCCCCTTTGTGTGTTTGCCACTCACATATTTTCTCTGTTTAGCTTGAAAATAGCACAAAAACAACAATAAAAATGGAATTAAGCTTACATCCAGAAAACAATAAAAAACATTTATTGACACCTGTACAATAGGGTTTTATTTACATTTATATGTATTTAATATATGTCATGTATTTGGATTTAAGGGGTTTAATTACATTGAAAAAGAGGCAGTTAAAGCAAATCTGCAAAGACTGTGAAAATATGTTAATATGAGAGATAATTTATTCATATTACAGCAGGTTATACCCCATACAGATGATTTGCCTACCTTTCTTTTTGTGAAGTAAAAAGGGAGACATTATTTTGAAGGGAAATCTTCCAGCCTAGAATCACTTGCAAAATTCTTACTTTTATCAGCTGTCTCCTTGAGATCAGGTGAAATTCACAACAGCTCTCAAATCACAGGTGTAAGTCTCAATTACGTAGGGATCTAGGGCTAAGAGTGCTATATCATAATTTCAGAGGAAGAGGAAATTAGCTATGGATGGTTATGATATCCAGAAAATCTTCAGACTTCTTCAACACTTTGCCCTTAAATACAAATAATCAGGGGCGGAGCAACTGACGGTGCAGATGGCGCATTCGTGCAACTCACCCAGGCCCTGATCAGGCGGGGCCCCAGTGCTGCCCATTTATTATATTATATATTTTTTCTTTTATACACTGTTGGGGCCCCCTGCCTCCTCCACGGTTCCCCCGGGTCCTCTTTAGCTCTATGCTTAGCACTCCCCTTTAACAATCATGCACACATCTTGAATCACAACACTCAGAAGAGGCAGAATTTAAGGGCATTGGGCCACTATATAGATGTAAATCAAAAGGATTTTTGATATGTGTGTGTGCAGGGCCAGATCTGCCTTTCTGAAATCCCTAGGCAGGGAAGTCGAGGAGCCCCTGCTAGTGAGTACGCAAGGTATGCACGGACCCATTTTTGCCTTTTCTGTGAGTGTAAGTTCCTTTTCCTGTTGTAACTCTCTTGTTCTATGTTGTTAACCCCTAGTAGCCAGTCTATTAACTGCAGCATTGCAGGGGGTTTAAAACCAGGAAGCATTTTTTTACATATATATATATATATATATATATATATATATATACACAAATGTATATATTTATATATATAATATATATATATATATATATATATATATATATATATACATATATATATGTACACATACATACACACACACACACACGTATCTAGATTTATTTATATATATATATATATATATATATATATACATATATATATATATATATATATATACATATATATATACATATACATATATATATACATATATATATATATATATATATATATATATATATATATATATATATACACAATATATCAACACACATATATATACAAAATTATATGAAAAATCCTCTGGTGCATGAACACCTATATTAATTAGAACAAAAAGGAGAACATTTTATTAGACATACAGCCTAAAAAATTAGTATGCCGCATATAAAAGGGATATATACCTAGCTTAAATTTTTGAAAAAAATCGGTACTTGCTAAGTGAGGAGAGCAAATATGTAAGGACCATAAAGAAACCCTACAGGAGTAAGTGAATTGTGAAGTATAATAATACCAAATACCAGAAAGTGCAGATATAATAAAAAATAAATATATATATACTCATGAAATATAAGAGCCTTAATGGCACCAAAACTAGGTATAATATGTGTGTGCAAGTGTTGGCTAGAAAAGTGATGTACTTAATGTGTTGGCGTGAACAGAAATCTCCGTACCAGATTAATTATGTGCCTGTAAAATGTGAATACGATGATCCTAAATAATATCATATAATATAGATATTTCTGAAAAGATAATAATAATATCCCATATAATATATGAAATGCTATGAAGTAATTACTCAAAAGCATATTTTTAAGCTTTTCTCATAGCATGTAAAACATAAATCATAGGAAAGCTAGGTGGAGAAAGTTAAAAGATAAGGGAAGTGAATTAAAAACAAAATATATTAATTGCGGTAGCCGTTAATGCGCTCCAAATTGTATATAAAGGCAGCGTGGTGTGTGCAGTAGTACATAATTAATTAATCTCTCCAATTATGATTTAAGCCGCAATACCTTCATGTTAAGGGGACATACCATACCACCAATAAGCGTCTGAAGGACACCCTTTTCAGGCGCCACACATCACATAAGCGCCGTATGCATTATAAATAATAAATACTGCACCAACCTCAATGCTGCAAATAAATAAATAGATTTGCGCCCTGATCCTCACTGGATCATACTCGTTTCCATCCGTTACCGGACAGTTTTAATGATCAAGTCATCTTTGTCAAGATTTAGGAACGGCTCCATAGTTTCCCTTCGTTCGCTGGCTTTCTTTAAAGCAAGGGACATAGTCCCATTGGGTCACATGTTACAACTCACTTGCGTAATAATTCCTTTTCACCTTTTTGCCCACATATATATACATATACAGTATATTTATATACACACACATGTATATATATATATATATATATATATATATATATAAAAAAACAATCATTTAGTATATGGTGAGCACAAGAGTACGAGAAGCTCTCCACCGTACAAAAAAAAAAAAAATATATATATATATATATATATATAAACATATATATATATATATATATATATATATATATGACACACACGCCCAAGGTGCAAATTGCAAGGCCTGCAAGACTTTGAAAAAGGCTGGCAATGAGCGTTGAAGACCCCAATTGATTACTAACTTACCCTGTATGTGAGGTTGAAAGCTAATTTGCTATTTAATTGGCGTTTTTGAACAGTCAGAAAACGGCTATGCGAGAAAAAAAATGACGGCTGTAAAGACGGAAATTAGGGGATAAAAACCAAAGAGCAGGGAGAGGGGGCAAAGAGACAGTTGGAGGGAGGGAGGGGGAAACTGACACATGGAAGGGAGAGGGGGGAAACAGACACAGGGGTCAGAGAGTGGGGAGAGGCTTGCAATGAGTTCCAAAGGTGCTCATCGCTAGGCCAGAAAGTTGCGGGTTGGACGATGCCTGCAATGAGCGAGGCCCGCAAGTTAAAGGGGGGAGAGCCTTGCATTGTGTGGCAAACACATTTTATTGCCGTCATTTTTGACAGGCAAGTCTCAAGTATATATATGTTATTTATTTATGAGAAAATTGGTAGAAGAAGGGGCAAAAACATTTTTCGTACTGGGGGCCTCCCTTCACTAGCTCCCCATTGCATGTACTCCTTTATATTTTGTGAATATATTCATATTTGCATTTGTGGTTATGTCATTCTCTCCCTTTGTGTGCCAAATGGCTACAACAGTGTACATGTTGATTGATTAGATACTTAGATACTAAACAACAAAGATGTGGCCACAAATGAAAGCGTTATCTAGAAAGAAAAAAAGTAAAGCTCTGAAATTGTCTGCACCTTACTGGTATTATATTTTCTTATATCTAAAGAATATCCTTAGTACAAATATTTTTCTGCCAGTGTATAGGTCATCTGTAGGCCACTGATACACAATTCGGAATGAACTTTTCATCTTTTAATGAAAGAAAAGAAGCCAGCCTACAGCAAAATCCAATACATGGAGCTCACATAATGATAATAACAGCAAAAGGCTGATATAGATTGATGTTCATTAAAATATCCTAATAGTATGTTTTGAAATTGAATATTCACTGTAAAACTTACTAATCAATGTTATTGAATAAATGGCTCTCTCAGCAAGAGTGGACTGAACTGCAGAATAATTACAATACATTTTTGTTTAGTATTGAATAATATTTAGCAAACATTTGTTTTTTTCCACACACATGAAAATAATGTTTCAAAATTAACAAAGGTTAGATATTCAGAGTTAAAATGCATTTAATCACATTGTGTTGAATCACCTTTTATATACAGCTGTCTCCATTAGATGGCCAGTGAAATTGTTACATTACCAGTTGTTCCCTGCACCAGATAGAGGGTGAAAAAAGAAGATGAAAAAATGTTTTCCTTTTTTTTTTTAAAATGATTACTGAATTCATTTCAATTTGGGGTTGAAATGTGTTTCAATCCAGAGGCAGTGCTACCAGTAATGCAGGTGGTGCAATGTAATGTCATTGTTTTTTCTTTTTTGTTGTTTTTTTTCTATAGAGCATTTCTACTGAAACTCCAAGTGGTGGCAGTGTGGAGCAGTTAAGCATACTGTGGACGTGTATCAGGGAAGAGGTGAGAGAGAGAGCAAGGGCTGGAGTTCAGCAATGTACGAGGGGATGGGTTCTGTGAGGTGGGTGCTGAGAGGGACTGGGCACTATGTATGGATCAATGCTAAGTGGGGTGGGTGCTGTGTGATTGTACCCAAGTGAGAAGTCATCCCAGTGCTCTAAAAATCCAAACCCCTCCTTAAGTCACCACTTTTTTAGCCACGCATTAACTTCCCTAAGCTCCTTCTGTCTCCCTGGGCTAGCACGTGGCACTGGTAGTATCTTAGAAAATACTACCTTGGAGGTCCTTGACTTCAGCTTATTACCTAGTCCTATAAAATCATTATTTAGGGCTCTCCATCTGCCACTAACTTGTCATTGGTACTAATATGTACCAAGATCGTTGGTTCATTTCCAACCCTTATCAATCATTTATCTACCTGATCCACCACATGGTGAACCCGACCACCCGGAAGACAGCAAATATTTTATTGCGGGGATCAGGGTGACAAATCACTCTCTCTAACTTCCTAATAATGGACTCCCCTACCATCAAATCCTTTATGTTGCCCTGCCTATTCTGCCCTCTCTCTCCTCCAGTAGAACTGTTCTCCCGGCTGTTAGAGGGAACAGCTCGATCTGGCATTGCCATTCCTGAATGGACGTCCCCAACAGTTTCACTCAATCTGGCAAATCTGTTGGTGTGTGCCAACTCAGAACTAGTCGGCCTCCTCCTCCTGATCCCCCTGCTCCTCCTTGAAACTGAAACCTAGCTACTTCCCTGGACATCCTCACTAGCCACATCTCTACGCTCCATGCTAGTTCCAGATAAACTGTGCTCCATGAGCACCAACTCCCTTTCCAGTGAAGCAATATCCCTAAGTGCTGCAATTCTCCTCTCCAGTTCTTTAATTTGAGCTTCAATATAGGCAACATACTCACACCTCTCACAGAGGTATAAAGTCTGGATCAGCTGTTCCAGTAGTCCTTACATGTTATAGGATGCACACTGAGTGAGGTTGTCACTAGACAATAACAGCGGGAATTTTTTTTTATAAAGCAGTACAATGTGCCCCCCTTTTATTTAAACTCCCACACTTATACTAGAACTGCAATTTTACTAGAACTGTTCGCAAGCTCACAGGTTCTCTCCTTCCCCTGTTTATATTAGGTTCTTACTATATATAGTAAGAACTATATATAGTAAGAACCTAATATAGGAAGCGCAAACAAAAAAAAATGGGGCGGGTGGCACATTTTCTTTTTGCACCGGGGCTCCCCATGCACTAGCTCGGCCACTAAAAAACAGAACTAATACAAGAGAGCTGGGAGGCCGTGAGGTAATTTTAGAAGAAGCATTATTATTTTGTTATTTAAAAGACACACCAAAATTGCTGTGCAAACCAAGGGGAATTCATTTGGGGAAACTATTTGTTTTAAAATGTATCAATATTTTATTGAATCACAGACACTTTTTGTTATTATATAGGTCCTCTAACAAGCAGCTCCACTTTGATTCAGAGTGGGGTGCTTCAAGTGGCAAGCTAATAAAACAAATAAACCAGCTCTGAGGAGATACAAGCAGCGACCTGATCCTGGTACCAAGCAAATCAGCTATTAGAGCTACCTGAATGTCTTTCATCAGTACCAACAGTTTGGGACTTTTGTAAATCTTTATCAGTATGTAAATATTGGCATCATGATAACAATGACAAAATATTTAGCATGATTAATCCTATGCCAGCTCTTCTGGGGAGAAGTGAGGTTCTGCAGTGCTCTGCAAGTAATGAAAATAGATATTCTGTATATGTGTATCAAGGGAATGAGTGACTGTCAATTATTTAAAAAAATCAAAAAGTGCAGTGATGTATTACCTTAATAAATAAACATTAGTCCAATGATTTTTTTTCGATTGGAAGACATTAACGAATTAGCTTAGAGTAATTCAACTGACCCATGTATTACTGTTAATGCTAGGCATATTATTCTATACTAACTTGCACTTTATGTTATAATACAAACCATGTATGTATTCATGTTTTAACTTAAAAAGAAAAAGCACAGGTTCCAAATATTGTAGAAGTGAAATGTATCTCTCTAAATAGCGATATTTGCAATAAAATATTAGTACAAAAATATATGTTGACATTGAATGTTGTTATTGAGGTAGAAATTACTACTGAAGATCCTCCTGAGTGTTTCATCGGAGATGTTTAATTAACTCAGTTGGTATAAATAAAAAATAATGGCTGGTGGTTATTCTAAAATAGCAACAATCAAGGCCAGTTATCTAACATAAACTAATTTAAAAAAATAATAATAATTTGCAGGTATCCTGATGTATAGTCAATGTTTTTATTCCTACTATAAATGGGATGTTTGTGACATATAGTCCTAAGCGAGGAATAATGAGAAGACTTGTGGCATGTTTCAACCCTCCATTTGCTAAGTATGTTTACACTACACTCTATCAGAACTCTGATATTCATTTGCATTTTATTTTGGTATTTTACTCATTTTATAAACCTCCTGACATATATGTAAAAAAAACACCGTGAAAGACTGTGGACAGATTTCTCACGTACTTTGTACATGTGATGATTTTTGTGTCACTTCACTTTTTTCATTACATCTTATTCTGCCTTCCCCTTTGTGTGTTTGCCACTCACATATTTTCTCTGTTTAGCTTGAAAATAGCACAAAAACAACAATAAAAATGGAATTAAGCTTACATCCAGAAAACAATAAAAAACATTTATTGACACCTGTACAATAGGGTTTTATTTACATTTATATGTATTTAATATATGTCATGTATTTGGATTTAAGGGGTTTAATTACATTGAAAAAGAGGCAGTTAAAGCAAATCTGCAAAGACTGTGAAAATATGTTAATATGAGAGATAATTTATTCATATTACAGCAGGTTATACCCCATACAGATGATTTGCCTACCTTTCTTTTTGTGAAGTAAAAAGGGAGACATTATTTTGAAGGGAAATCTTCCAGCCTAGAATCACTTGCAAAATTCTTACTTTTATCAGCTGTCTCCTTGAGATCAGGTGAAATTCACAACAGCTCTCAAATCACAGGTGTAAGTCTCAATTACGTAGGGATCTAGGGCTAAGAGTGCTATATCATAATTTCAGAGGAAGAGGAAATTAGCTATGGATGGTTATGATATCCAGAAAATCTTCAGACTTCTTCAACACTTTGCCCTTAAATACAAATAATCAGGGGCGGAGCAACTGACGGTGCAGATGGCGCATTCGTGCAACTCACCCAGGCCCTGATCAGGCGGGGCCCCAGTGCTGCCCATTTATTATATTATATATTTTTTCTTTTATACACTGTTGGGGCCCCCTGCCTCCTCCACGGTTCCCCCTGGGTCCTCTTTAGCTTTATGCTTAGCACTCCCCTTTAACAATCATGTACACATCTTGAATCACAATACTCAGAAGAGGAAGAATTTAAGGGCATTGGGCCACTATATAGATGTAAACCAAAAGGATTTTTGATGTGTGTGTGCAGGGCCAGATCTGCCTTTCTGAAATCCCTAGGCAGGGAAGTGGAGGAGCCCCTGCTAGTGAGTACGCAAGGTATGCACGGACCCATTTTTGCCTTTTCTGTGAGTGTAAGTTCCTTTTCCTGTTGTAACTCTCTTGTTCTATGTTGTTAACCCCTAGTAGCCAGCCTATTAACTGCAGCATTGCAGGGGGTTTTAAACAAGGAAGCATTTTTTTACATATATATATATATATATATATATATATATATATATATATATATATATATACACACATGTACATACACACACACACATGTATTTCGATTTATTTATATATATATATATATATATATATATATATATATATATATATACACAATATATCAACACACATATATATACAAAATTATATGAAAAATCCCCTGGTGCATGAACACCTATATTAATTAGAGCAAAAAGGAGAACATTTTATTAGACATACAGCCTAAAAAATTAGTATGCCGCATATAAAAGGGATATATACCTAGCTTAAATTTTTGAAAAAAATCGGTACTTGCTAAGTGAGGAGAGCAAATATGTAAGGACCATAAAGAAACCCTACAGGAGTAAGTGAATTGTGAAGTATAATAATACCAAATACCAGAAAGTGCAGATATAATAAAAAATAAATATATATATACTCATGAAATATAAGAGCCTTAATGGCACCAAAACTAGGTATAATATGTGTGTGCAAGTGTTGGCTAGAAAAGTGATGTACTTAATGTGTTGGCGTGAACAGAAATCTCCGTACCAGATTAATTATGTGCCTGTAAAATGTGAATACGATGATCCTAAATAATATCATATAATATAGATATTTCTGAAAAGATAATAATAATATCCCATATAATATATGAAATGCTATGAAGTAATTACTCAAAAGCATATTTTTAAGCTTTTCTCATAGCATGTAAAACATAAATCATAGGAAAGCTAGGTGGAGAAAGTTAAAAGATAAGGGAAGTGAATTAAAAACAAAATATATTAATTGCGGTAGCCGTTAATGCGCTCCAAATTGTATATAAAGGCAGCGTGGTGTGTGCAGTAGTACATAATTAATTAATCTCTCCAATTATGATTTAAGCCGCAATACCTTCATGTTAAGGGGACATACCATACCACCAATAAGCGTCTGAAGGACACCCTTTTCAGGCGCCACACATCACATAAGCGCCGTATGCATTATAAATAATAAATACTGCACCAACCTCAATGCTGCAAATAAATAAATAGATTTGCGCCCTGATCCTCACTGGATCATACTCGTTTCCATCCGTTACCGGACAGTTTTAATGATCAAGTCATCTTTGTCAAGATTTAGGAACGGCTCCATAGTTTCCCTTCGTTCGCTGGCTTTCTTTAAAGCAAGGGACATAGTCCCATTGGGTCACATGTTACAACTCACTTGCGTAATAATTCCTTTTCACCTTTTTGCCCACATATATATACATATACAGTATATTTATATACACACACATGTATATATATATATATATATATATATATATATAAAAAAACAATCATTTAGTATATGGTGAGCACAAGAGTACGAGAAGCTCTCCACCGTACAAAAAAAAAATATATATATATATATATATATATATATAAACATATATATATATATATATATATATATATATGACACACACGCCCAAGGTGCAAATTGCAAGGCCTGCAAGACTTTGAAAAAGGCTGGCAATGAGCGTTGAAGACCCCAATTGATTACTAACTTACCCTGTATGTGAGGTTGAAAGCTAATTTGCTATTTAATTGGCGTTTTTGAACAGTCAGAAAACGGCTATGCGAGAAAAAAAATGACGGCTGTAAAGACGGAAATTAGGGGATAAAAACCAAAGAGCAGGGAGAGGGGGCAAAGAGACAGTTGGAGGGAGGGAGGGGGAAACTGACACATGGAAGGGAGAGGGGGGAAACAGACACAGGGGTCAGAGAGTGGGGAGAGGCTTGCAATGAGTTCCAAAGGTGCTCATCGCTAGGCCAGAAAGTTGCGGGTTGGATGATGCCTGCAATGAGCGAGGCCCGCAAGTTAAAGGGGGGAGAGCCTTGCATTGTGTGGCAAACACATTTTATTGCCGTCATTTTTGACAGGCAAGTCTCAAGTATATATATGTTATTTATTTATGAGAAAATTGGTAGAAGAAGGGGCAAAAACATTTTTCGTACTGGGGGCCTCCCTTCACTAGCTCCCCATTGCATGTACTCCTTTATATTTTGTGAATATATTCATATTTGCATTTGTGGTTATGTCATTCTCTCCCTTTGTGTGCCAAATGGCTACAACAGTGTACATGTTGATTGATTAGATACTTAGATACTAAACAACAAAGATGTGGCCACAAATGAAAGCGTTATCTAGAAAGAAAAAAAGTAAAGCTCTGAAATTGTCTGCACCTTACTGGTATTATATTTTCTTATATCTAAAGAATATCCTTAGTACAAATATTTTTCTGCCAGTGTATAGGTCATCTGTAGGCCACTGATACACAATTCGGAATGAACTTTTCATCTTTTAATGAAAGAAAAGAAGCCAGCCTACAGCAAAATCCAATACATGGAGCTCACATAATGATAATAACAGCAAAAGGCTGATATAGATTGATGTTCATTAAAATATCCTAATAGTATGTTTTGAAATTGAATATTCACTGTAAAACTTACTAATCAATGTTATTGAATAAATGGCTCTCTCAGCAAGAGCGGACTGAACTGCAGAATAATTACAATACATTTTTGTTTAGTATTGAATAATATTTAGCAAACATTTGTTTTTTTCCACACACATGAAAATAATGTTTCAAAATTAACAAAGGTTAGATATTCAGAGTTAAAATGCATTTAATCACATTGTGTTGAATCACCTTTTATATACAGCTGTCTCCATTAGATGGCCAGTGAAATTGTTACATTACCAGTTGTTCCCTGCACCAGATAGAGGGTGAAAAAAGAAGATGAAAAAATGTTTTCCTTTTTTTTTTTAAAATGATTACTGAATTCATTTCAATTTGGGGTTGAAATGTGTTTCAATCCAGAGGCAGTGCTACCAGTAATGCAGGTGGTGCAATGTAATGTCATTGTTTTTTCTTTTTTGTTGTTTTTTTTCTATAGAGCATTTCTACTGAAACTCCAAGTGGTGGCAGTGTGGAGCAGTTAAGCATACTGTGGACGTGTATCAGGGAAGAGGTGAGAGAGAGAGCAAGGGCTGGAGTTCAGCAATGTACGAGGGGATGGGTTCTGTGAGGTGGGTGCTGAGAGGGACTGGGCACTATGTATGGATCAATGCTAAGTGGGGTGGGTGCTGTGTGGAGGTGACTGGGTGCTATTGAAGATGGCTGCTGAGAGGGACTGGCTGCTTTATAGAGATAGCATATGTATATTTGTGTATTGTGTATATATGTGTGCTTAACATGGGCGGGTGGTAAATGAAGGGTAGCAGCTATGGAGCTTTGAGAGGGGTGCTGTTATGGGTAGCGATCTTAGGGAGGGGAGTTGTTGTAAGAAGGCATCAACCTTTTTATGAATATTGCTATTTAAATTTGAACATTATTAATAAAGTATTGTTATTTAATACACTTTTTAGACATGGTTATTACTAATCTAATGATTAGCTAATCCCGATTCTTATTATCACTCACCGGCATGGTAATACTACAATTGTGGTGAAAAATAGTGAACAAACATAGGTTAAAAAATTAGAAAACACATATATATATAGATATAAACACCCCCATTGTGTATCATGGATCCCTAGAGAAGCAAACGGAACGACAGAAGCATCAGAAGTACCAACTATAAGGCAATTATACACTGGGAAGCGTTGAAAAGACCTAATGTTGTGAGGTTGCTCAAGGTGAGGGTTGCACCTCTATCTATCGGTACACAAAGGGATATGGGGACTGTATGAAATTGTGGTTATCTGCACTAGAAATTGGTGGGCTCTCTCCCACCCCTCTTGTTTTTCTATCTAGTATTTTACACACATTGGTGAACAGTGTCGTCCACGAATGAAGCTGCATGCCAGTTGGAAACCTATATACTCCCACACATTAACTACATGTTGAGACTTTTATTGTACATTCCACCAGTCACGTTACTGATCATTCTACTATAAACATATAAAGGTACACTGGTGACGCACCACAGATCAAAAACAGGAAGATCCACTTCCTGAGACTAAATTTTTCTATTTTGTCTTGGGAAGGCCACTAAGTGCATTGGTAACAGGGGGGCCATCGCAAAACCTTTAGGGGAAGGGGAAGCATTTTGTTTTTCTACCAGGACCTTCCATTCTCTAGCTCTGCCCCTGTTTCAATCCCTCACTTTGCAGTTGTATATGTAATGAAGCTGCACCTAAGGAGTTATTGAAAAATGGTACCTTTCCTGTTGGCTGCCTGTGCGCAGTGCCGGCCATCGGCCACTAGGTGGGCAGGATCGTGGTGCCTGATTTTCCTATACTTTAGTGTTAGGCTGAGGAGTGTTAGGGTTAGGTATTAGCGTAAGGGATGTGAGGGTTCAGGTACTGGCACATTAAATGCTTTACACTGGTAACAAATTCACGGACCCCTTGGACGTGCCACCTAGTGGCTGATGGCCGACACTGCGCACGGGCAGCGAACAGGAAATAACCGCAACATGTTATGCAGGGTCCAGGAATTCATTTGTTGCTCTTTTATATTTAGGCTCAACACAAAAAAAATTAGTGAGTGTCAATTAGCCACAGAACCTATAATTTTCTAAAATGTTCTTTGCTCAATAAAAGCCTGAAATTTTAAAGTGCAGTCATGTATTACCTTAATAAATAAACATTAGTCCAATGATTTTTATTCTAATAGAAGACATTCCTGAGTTAGCATGGAATCATTTTACTGACCATGTATTATATGCTTATAAAACATAGTAGATTGAGCTTTAGGATATTCTAGGATTCATATCACACATGCCTGCTGGACCCCTGAAGTAGGTATAATACTTTGGTGAAGGTTGTGTTTGTGAGAGGATCATTTAAATATGTGCAGGAGCAAAGCTTGCAATTTGTGTTGTAAGCTGCCTGCTTATGAGCATGTGCAGGGGAATTCAAATTCTAACAATGAGAAGCCTTGTGGTTCAATTATTAAACAAACAAAACTACCTTCTTCTGCCTCTTCCCTTCTCTACTCCTTCTTCCACTGATAAATAAAAGTCTTCAAGTTGTCAGGAAGTGACAAAATCAGACAAGATGGATTTTCTACACATAAACAGTCTTCAAAAACGATATTTTTGATGATATCATGCTTGTTGCTTATACTACAGCTAATGTTGTTAGTTATATACTTTACAAACATGTGCAGCTTTTCTTGATCTACAACGGTCATTTAATTCCAGCTCCCACTCTCATGAAGCAGAGCAAAGCAAAACCTTATACATTTTATTTACATATTTTCAAGTTTACATGTCATTAGCGTTCTTAAGATGAAAGGGGGAACCACTAAGAAAGCTGCTCAGAGATACACAGCTGCAATTCATAATCAATAAATGCTAGCAACATATGCAAAGCCTCAACTCATGACATAAACATATGAGAATTCCCACTAGAATAACAGACTCATCCAACTTTAATAAACACAAAACATATCCCAGATTAGTCATTAAATTACAGTTTATTCTTAATATACACTATTTAGTTGCAACATACTCCATTAAACCACATGCACCCTAATTGAGACACTGCATGTAATGAGTTTCATCAATAAACTCATTACATGCAGAACAACCGTAGTATAATTTACTTATATAAAGTAGCAGCCTTGTTAAATTGCAATTTGGCCAATTGAATAGGGCTCTATATAAGCACAAAGCATATTTTTTTACAGAAGTGTTTAGTTAATGAACTTCTACCCAAAAGCAAGGCCTTCACTAACTAAACACTTCTGTAAAAAAATATTCTATGTGCTTATATAGAGCCTATTCAATTGGCCGAATTGCAATTTAATAAGGCTGTAGGTGTTTAATCCTTGACTGGGTGGTGTGACTTCATATGTTATATTACTGTGATGGGGAGGCTAGTTTAAATAAGGGTGTGTATATGGGAAGAAGATTTGAGATCAGTCTCTTTTAATCTTTATGTATATAATTCTATATATATTCATAGATTGGTAACAGTGTTCTTGCTGCTCTTATCTACACAATCAAAGTGATTTTTGTTCTAAAATCTATTGTTCTAAGATCTGAGTTTTTCAGTATTCATCTAGCTATATTCCTGCTGTGGCCACTTGTCAGGAGGAAAAATTTACTTCTTAATGGACACTGTGGACAAAGGACTGTTGACTTTGTTGACTTTGAGGCAATTTTACTCTATAGTGCATGTTGGATATTCCCATGTACCCTATTATTATTAGTGGATATATAAGGACTTTGCAAGATACTGAAGCTACTAGGCCGTTCTCATTATCTATTCACTGCTTAGTAACCATGGAAAATGTATTTCCTACATACTATCACTCCCTCAAGCCTCTAGCTAAAAGAGATCTGCCACTCAAGGCAGCATGAGGTACGTATAAATTAGAGAAATGGGCAACTAAATGGCAGATGAGAGTTAATATGAATAAATTAAAGTTATGTATATAAGAAGGAAAAATAGCCATGCAATTTATAATCTTAGTGGAGTAAAACTTGGGTTATCTGATATTGAAAGGGATTAGGGAGTGCTTGTGGACAACCACCTAGGTAACAGTGCTTAGTGGCAAGCAGCAGCTGCAAAGGCAAATAAAATATTAGCATGTATTAAGAAGGGTATAGAAGCAAGGGAAGCAAATATAATTCTGCCACTATACAAATTCCTAGTACACCCTCATTTGGAATATGGAGTATAATTTTGGGCACCACTTCATGAAAAGGATTAAACTTATTTTTTTGAGAAAAAAGGCGTCTAAAAGGGGATATGATTACCTTATATAAATATATCCAGGATCAATATAGAGATTTGTCAAGTGAGCTTTGTGTGCCAAGAGGTTTTCAACTGACAAGAGGGCATCCTTTGAGGTTAGAAGAAAAAAGATTTTGCCTTAAAGAAAGAAAAGGGTTCTTCACAGTAAGGGTGGTAAAACTGTAGGATTCTCTACCAAAGAAGGTGGTGGCAGTGGATTCGATATACAACTTTAAAAAGGCACTGGATATATTTTGAAATAAAAAGGGCATTCAGGGTTATCCTGGTTTATTAGAGAGGGAGTATTGATCCAGGGAGGAGTCCGATCGCTAGTATCTGGGTTCAGGAAGGAACCCCCTTCCTTTTTTTTTCACTTGGGTTCTTTTTTCTGTTTGCCTTCCTCTGGATCAATTATCAATTAATAATTAATCTAAATACTGCAGATCAGAGGAAATCTTAAAAGGTTGAACTTGATGGACTAAAGTCTTTTTTCAACCTCAATTACTATGTAACTATGTAACTATGTATAGCAATCAGCTGGCAAAAATGTAGGGGACATAGGCCTCCATTCAATTAGTGTAGTAATATCCAAGATAACTCATTCTTAAAAAACTAATTTTGCTTTAAAGTCCTGGAACTATTCTATGGCTCCCGGAATAAAACCAGTAAAACTTACTGACTCCCAGGAGGTTTTTGCCAGACCTCTTTAACCTTAAAGTGTGCTCACAGGAGACTCCAAGTCGTTATCTATGTAATATAGTGGTTAACTTTAGGTGTTATTGCGCCATAAGTACCACCATGGTTATAGTATAGTACACCATGGGGTCCATGTGGTTACACTTTAAATCACCACTGGGATCCTTAGGGCTCCTCATTGTAAGAAATTAATATCATTATGGGAGGCATGTAATAGGGTTTTAAAAAAAAGTTGTTTTTGTACAGTCACATGGGAGTTACAATATTATTGGCATTTCCTCAGAGGTTAGATTTATGTGTATAATGTGATAACTTAGTAATTTTTAAAGAGTGAACTTTACTCAGATATTTTCTTAAGGGAGCAATGGAATAGGGCTCTGATACCTTAGGATACAACTACAAAGTTTGCAAAACAAATCAAACACATATCTCCAAGAAGCAATAAAACACAAATTCTTTAAATAATGACTGCTAAGTGCATGGTATACATGATAAGAGCTATAATTAAGAACAGATACGAAACCTGAGATATTACTTTGGAATATATATACTATGTTCGGATATAGGGGTAAATGGTTTAGCACTTGCCCAACACCTCTGTATATAAGATGATATAAGCTGATGAAGAACAAAGGTACAAGAATTCTATTCTAAATACCATTGAAAAAAATTGTACTTAAAATACAAACATGCAGCCTTAAATTAAATTAAATTGTGAATCGGCCAATTGAATAGGGCTCTATAAAAGCACACAGCATATTTTTTTTTACAGAAGTTTTTAGTTAGTGAACTTCTATCCAAAAGCAAGGTCTTCACTAACTAAAAACTTCTGTAAAAAAAGTGCTATGTGCTTATATAGAGCCCTATTCAATTGGCCAGATCACAATTATATAAGGCTGATGGTAACTATACATTGCTAATTTTCTGCAGGAATGCTCTTTAATAGAAAACAAACAATTTCGATAGAGATTGCTCTTTACAGAAATACAATACAAAGAAAATATTGAATCATACTATAATGTGTAATGCCAATCACAAATTGATTACTATTAATAATCTGCACATTTGCTGCTAGTACACACATTATTTTCACTACCAAGTTTTTTAACCATTTCTGTGCCTGTGAAAAGTGTCTCTTATATGATTATAGTGTGTTCTCTGGTGCCTATTAGATTGCTGAGATTTGTGATTGGCATTACACGGCTTATAGTATGATTCAACAATTACATTGCCCGTAATATATTATTTTCGATCGGCAATCCTCTGTCTCTTGATTTATAATGATCTTTTTTCAGTGATTTTATTATAGATTAATAAAGGTGATTTGTTTTATTTCACTGTTTTCTATGTATTACATTTACTGGTTTTAAGCACCCGAGAAAAAACACAAATTTGGATTATTGGATTATTTCCCTTTAAAGAAGTTCCTTGTAAATTTAGGTTTACTTTATGTAAAAGATTATACATAGAAAAATTAAAGGCATATTTAGGTTTCATGGATTGTGAATGCATCTGATAGAGGAGAATCAGTAGTTTATGAAAACATTTTTTGCATGAAAAAAATCCCAAAATAAACATTAATAAACTTACCCTGATGATTGCAAATGTCTTCAGTTTTCTTCTGCTTGATTATGAGAAGGAATGCCTTTTGAAAACCTTAGCTAAATTAGCATAAAATTCATAATTCAATTTGGCCAGTCACAAGCAGCTGTAACATTATTTCAATGACTGGGAAGTCAGTCTTAGCTGTAAAGCATTGTGGGACATGTAGTCTCCCGCTAATGTTTGTTTCCCGCTACAAGGAAGCAAGGGGGGGCCCAGACACTGCTAAGTGGATTTCTGCACTGTGCTACTGTTGGCTTGAAGGTTAATATAGGGTTAAAGACATACCTAAATGCAGTGATTCTATTGGTAGGTACCAGGTTGTCTATATAAGTAGCTCTGGGGGCGTGGAAACCATTTTAAAAAATAAATCTATATGTGTATAGAATGAATCAATGTAACGTGCCTTTCTGATATAAGCAGTATGTGTTAGATTGTAAAAAGTTATAAACAGGAAAATTGCCATTTACATTTAATATATGTATTAAAATGTAGGGAACATTTCTAGTTTGACACTTACTGTTCTATGTTTGAGGAGATATGAAGCTCCTAAGACCAAGATTCAAACTATTCTATTACTGCTTTTCATCTGCAAGAAATGTAATCAGAGACAAACATTAAATTATTAACAGCTTTTCTTAGGAGCAGTTTTTATAATAATCAGTTTGTTTTGTATTGTAATTTCCACTGTTACTAAGTAAAAATGTATATCACTGCACCTGTGTTTATTCTAAAAAGTGTGCTGTGAACATAGTTTTATTTTTTGAAACCAGTTTGCTATTACTTGCAATGACCCTTGTAACCACAATGAACTCAGTAGAGGAATATAGTTTCTTCTCTGGCAATTGTTACATGAGTGACGTAATGCAACTGTTGACCAATGTCTGCCAAAACACAAAATCAGTAAATTCACAGTGAGGGTCCTCCTGGGGAGTATTTAAATTTGACAACTATTGACAGAAAACTGGAATGCTTTCTGTTCAAAACATGAGCATTAAATTACTACTTATCTGTAGCATGTTTTATCTTGAGATACGTTGAGAATTAAGTATATAAATGTTGCTCTGCTTTAAATGTAAACATAAGATGTATACAATAAATAAAATATACAAGTTTTATATGTTGAAATATGTCAGTACATTTACAGGAAAAAAAATCAAAATCCTCTTTTTTTTTCTATATTTGTGAGGATATATATATATATATATATATATATATATATATATATATAAAAATAGTTGAGTCACATTATTATAATGTCAGCAGCGCATAGCCAATGAAATATGGCATGTGTTGTGAGCTGGCTTGCTGGGTATATAAGGTGACATGTAGACATTCTACAAATATATCAAAAATCGCTGTCATGGGTAAACGACAACCATGTAAAAAAAGTAAAATGTGCAATTTATCCCACTTTGAAAAGGGGATGATCATTGATTTCTGGACCAAGGGTGGCAGAATTTCTGAAACAGAGCAGTTTGGGAACTGTTCACATGCTTCTTTGGTCAAAGTTTACTGTGACTGGACAAACAGCACCATTGCGAATAAACTGGACGATTGATGTCAGAGGTGGACGTCGGCTGTGAAGGTGTGTGACACGCTATAGTTGAGCAACTCACCATCCAAACAAACCAGGGAGCTACCAGAGGTGTGTCTAAATTTACCGTACAGCGATCCCTGTTGCAAAGCAAACGGCTGGTCACTGCACCCATGCTAAGAGGTTTCATAGAAACAGCTTCAATTTGCACAACACTACAGAAATATGACCTCTTCTGATTGGCAAAAGGTTGCCTTCTCTGATGAGTCATGTTTTCTGGACGGACATTTGGGTGTCAGGCACGAAACCTCAGAGAATAAACACTTAGCAACCATTGTGTATGGTCCGGTGAATGTCGTCTTGGCATTGTTTGGGTCCACTCATACCTCTAGAAGGCACTCTCAACTGATTGGGTTATCTATCGATCCTTGCAGCTGAAGTACACCCATACATGTTGACTGTCTTTCCTAGAGTGGATGGGATCTTCCAGCAGGACAATGTAACATGTCATATGGCTAGAATTGTATGGGAGTGGTTAGTGGAGCACAAGGAAGACTTCCCTGGCCTCCAAATCCCTAGACTTTAAACCCATTGATCACCTAAGGGACCACCTGAATTGCTGTGTTCACAGTATGTATCCTCCACCACTCCAGATATGCATGACCGGGCGCACGGAGGCACAGCATTAAGGTGACAAACATGGGAGGGAGAGGAGGAGGGAGAGACACAGGAGGGAGAGGAGGGGTGGGAGCCACAAGGGAGGGAGAGGAGGGGGGAAGAGAGACACAGGGGAGGGAGAGGAGGGGGGAATAGACACAGGGGAGGGAGAGGAGGAGGGGAGAAGAGACACAGGGGAGGGAGAGGAGGAGGGGAAGAAACACAGGGGAAGGAGAGGAGGAGGGGAAGAGACACAGGGAAGGGAGAGGAGGGGGGAAGAAACACAGGGGAGGGAGAGGAGGGGGAAGAGACACAGGGGAGCAAGAGGAGGGGGGAAAGAGACACAGGGAGGTAGAAGAGGAGGGGGGGAAGAGACACAGGGGAAGGAGGAGGGGGAAGAGACACAGGGAGGGAAAAGACGAGGGAAAGAGACACAGGGGAAGGAGAAGGGGGGAAGAGACAGGGGAGGGAGAGGAGGAGAGGGGAAGAGACACGGGGGAGTGGGAGGAGGGGAAGAGACATGGGAGGGAGAGGAGGGGGAAGAGAGACATGGGAGGGAGAGGAGAGGGAAGAGAGACACAGAGAAGGGAGAGGGGGGGAAGAGCAACAGGGGAGGGAGAGGAGGGGGAAGATAGACACAGGGGAGGGCAAGGAGTGGGGAAGAGAGACACAGCGGAGGGTGGAGGAGGGGGGAAGTGACACACATGGCGGAGGGAGAGGAGAAAGACAAAGGGGAGGGAGGGGAGGGGGAGAGAGACACAGGGGAGGGAGCGTAGGGGAAAGAGAGACACAGGGGAGGGAGAGGAGTGGGGAAGAGAGACTCGGGGGGGAGAGGAGGGGGGAAGAGAGATGCAGGGGAGGGAGAGGAGGGGGGGAAGAGTGATGCAGGGGAGAGAGAGGAGGGGGGAGAGATGAAGGGGAGGGAGAGGAGGAGGGGAAGAGACATGCAGGGGAGGGAGAGGAGGGGGAAGAGAGATACAGGGGAGGGAGAGGAGGGGGGGAGAGAGACACAGGTGAGGAAGAGGGTGGGAGAGAGACACAGGGGAGGGAGAGGAGGGGGAGGGAGACACAGGGTAGAGCGAGGAGGGGGAGAGAGACACAGGGGATGGAGAGGAGGAGGAAGAGAGACACAGGGGAGGGAGAGGAGGGGGGAAGAGAGACACAGGAGAGGGAGAGGAGGGGGAAGAGAGACACAGGGGAGGGAGAAATGAGACACAGGGAAATAAGATGGGGAAATAGCACAGGGGAGAGAGGGGGAAGGAAACACAGGGGAGGGAGATGGGGCAAAGGAGATACAGGGGAGGGAGGGGGGGAAAGAGACACAGGGGAGGGAGATGCGGGAAAGAGACACAAGGGAGGGAGAGGCGAGCAGTGGAGGCAATGAAACAAGTGGGACTTAGCCTCCAAACACTTAGGAAATGCGGGATCGCCTTAGGCTGCAAGCAGTTGACAAAAGCGGGACTTAGGAAAAAAAATTACGAGACGCAGGACTTAGAATAAAAAAAACACGAGATAGGAAAAATACGAAGTTAACGACCGAACGGCGCAAAGCAAAAAACACGAAACAGACAAACAATAAAAAAATATATATATCACACACAGCATGGGGGAACAGCCAGGACGTCTGGGAGTGAGGTGGAACGCAAATTTAAGTCGATTTTGCCGAGCTGTGTCACTTGAAAATTGGCTAAGCGACAAAAAAAATGTTGGCCAAACAATATGAAAGCGAGGCTACACAACCCTGGACCACGCAAAACACCGCCAACCGCGTACTACTTTCACCCGGAAATGTACGAGGTACAAAATACACTATTACAAAGGACGGCAAATGATCGCGAACCGAACAACGCTATTTTACAATCCTAACTTGCAACTAACAACATTACGCTTTACACAAATAAACCAACGGTTTTCCCTCGCGCACGCAGCCTATTTCTAATGCAAAGTTGGGACATTCATAAAACTATCTCCTCAGGCCAGCAACAGTCCCACTGGATATTATATGCTAGAGGACAATAAAAAGAGATTGTTACCTCTTCAGATTGTTACATATATTAATTAGAAAAAGGTAAACTATATTAATTTATTATTTAATCAATTCATTAATTAGTATTTTAAAAAATATAGAGAGGAGCCAAATGAGGCTCGCAATGAGCGCCAAAGGTCCTTAGAGTATAAAAAGCTTAACATTGTGTGCCAAACAGCATTGCCATGTCAAATGTTATTGACCGTCATTTTTTGACGGGCGAGTCGCTCCTTATATATAACCAACAGATATACATGCAGTATACAGTAGCAAAAAAAATATTGACAGTTACTGGATATGTACTTACATATTCCATTTTTGACAAATATCATGCAGAGTGAATTAGGAATTCAGATGCTTTAAAGTTCTTAGTATTTATGGGACGTTTTGATGTTCTAATGAATGTGTCCACAGAGACTTTAAATCCTTACTGTACGCAGATGTTATGCATTAATGGTCCAATTTTAGGTACTTAGTTGGTTAAGCTCCTTATTGTGAGCAGGTGCTTGCTATTAAATCTTAATTAAAGATGTTAGCATATCTCACTGGCAAGTGCAAGGAAGGCAGTTTATTCTGTAATAGCTCTAAGAATAACTGACAGTGTGTAAAGCTGTTAAAAAGTTCATATATAGTTTTATTGTATTTTCTAATCATACTATTGCTACCAATTGTCTTCATATAACAAATTGATTATTTCTGTTAGGTTGCTCATTAAAAAGGTAACACAAAACCACAATTACTGTCCCTGACTTAATACCTTTTGAGAACAGATAAGTGAGCACCGTACCAATGAGCCTCATTCCATGACCTATATGAAGTGCTAATTCTAACTCATATAACTTCTCAGGTGTTACTTCATAGATAGAAAATGGGGTTAAGCTGCTACTTTTCAGTTACTAAATGGGGCTACTCCTGTGGGCTGGTAAACCATACATGCTACTGCTCAGGAAACTGACCGACTTAATTGACCATAGCTCTAGGGTCTAGGTACAGGATGAATAAAAATATTAGACTGACAATCTATTCTATTTTCCGAAGATGGGCCAGTCCCTATGCTTAGTGTTTCTGCAGAATATTACTGGGTAAAATTATTTCTTATCTTTCCATTCATGTTAATGAAGATGCCTACCAGATTATGATAACAAGATGCTGAAAACTACAGTAAACTTGCATGTCTCAAGAAGGCCAAGAGACCTAATTATCCCACAGAACCTCTCAGTGAACAGTGTTTCCACTGCCGCTAAGGATTCTGGGTACTGACATGCAAATGAGGTTCAAAAGATATCACTTTAATTGTCTCAGGTCCACTTAACGTAGAATCCATGAAGCACTATGGGCCCTGCTCACGGGCAGCCTTTAGAACATAGCTATAGATTAGTGTATAAGGTTCCCTGGTGGTCCAGTGGTTAGGATTCTGTGCTTTAACCGCTGCAACCTAGGTTCAATTCCAGTCATGGAATTATGAGGTCACGCCATCATGAAGCCAAGCAGGATTGGGCCTGGTCAGTATTTGGATGGGAGACCACCTTGAAATACCAGGAGCTGTTTGCTGTGGCCCTCTGGAGAAGGAACTGGCAACTCACTCCAGTATCTGCCATGAAAACCAAGTGGATCAGCATGACCCTGGACATACCAGGTGTGCCTGGTGCGTTACGGTCCATGAGGTCACGAAGAGACAGATATGACTGCATGACACAAAAAAAAAATGGATTAGGGTAAAGTACCAAAACATATGAGTGTGAGGTTGGTTCTGGCTACTAGGGAATGAGTCTGGAGAGAATCTTTCCATAAGGTGACACATTTTCAGTCTCACTTGCATGTCACTACCTAGTACACTAGTGGAACCTGCACCAGTTGAGACATGGGCTTCAATGGAAGCAAATAAGCTGCACCATCTAGGGTGTGTATGTGATAAAGCAAAAAAACTAAAAAAAACATGAAGAGGTTCCAAAAGCAGTCTGAATATAGCTTAAAAGAAAAATGTTAAGCCATGGGAAACTAATTTTGTTCCTACTAAGTAAATAAATATGTTTATAATACTTAAATCATTGAGTAAATGAGCATCTCTCACAACAGCATAAATTATTATTTTACTTCTAAACAAACTCCTGTCCTCTATTTGTTCCTCACCTATTCCTTTAAAATTTCTATTGCACATGAATTCCCCCCTATACGTGAACCCTTCCTTCTAACCCTTTTGCTTTTGGCTCACCAGTCGGATTAAATGTAATGCCAATCCCTTTTGATTATTCAAGTACCACTGCTATTGGGTTTAACCAATATTTAATTGTACACATTCTTTTGTTGAACTATGTTCATGCTCCATGTTTTTACCTTTGATTCCATCATCTTACCCATGTGCCATTTCCCCTTAACCATGAGTCATACTTCCAGAGACTGTGGATCCCACTTGTGCTTAGTTTCTGTTACATTTTTATTTTTCAGCTGCATCTTGCTGTGTTGTTGTTTGTTTGTGTTCTGTAGTGTTACTAATTAATTGGCGCATTACCACTGGCTGGACTATTGCAATCCATGACATGTTGTTTGTCTCAATCTACTTTATGTTTTTTATGCATGATGTTCCTTCAATGCACTACCCTGTTATTGTTCTTGTTCTCTTTTTATGAGCTGTCTACACAATTTTTGTTAGCTGTAGGCAAAACACATTTTAATTTCCTTTTTGTCGGTCGAGGATGAAACAATTATACTACAATGTATTTTAAATATGAAATAATATGTTATTATCATGATTTCAGTGTTTAAGGACTGATATTGCCAGTAATTATGAATATGGCCAAGGGAGCATGACATTGTTGCATTGGGATTATGCATTATTGTGTGTGGTTATATGTTGCCTGTACATAGTTATTATGTATACTAGTTATTATATATTATGAGAGGGAAAATGTTACATATAACATATGTGGAACTGTTAAAAATGCTCTGCACAGAAGTTGGCTGCAGATCATTGCACCCTCACAATCAAGACAGATGTATGTACTTCAAGTAATCCTACGTAAACACAGCTTTACATCAAGGTTTTTTCACTAGCCTGCTATAGATATCTGGTGAATTTGATCTCAAGAGCTTTGATAGTCCAAGGTTGGGCTGACATCACACATACACAAATGACCACAAGGGTGTGGTATTGGAGAGTATAAATATGTTGTTTTGATCATTCAATACAGGTTCAGTTATAGTTTTCACATATCCACAGTGTGAAACTATTTCTGTGTTTTGTATCCTGACTTGGGGAGCAGTCTTGCTGGAGGCCACTAGTAACCTGTATGCAGTATTCTCTGCCTGTACCGTTGGGCCTTGCCCTCTTCAGAAGCCATCTTTTGTGCCACAGAGAACATGAACTATACAATTCTGCTGGGGTAAGTTTGAACTAGGTTCATATAAAGCCCCCTTGAAAAAGCAGATCGTGACAGTCATCCTCTAAAGTATGATGTGTGACAATGTTATATATAGTCTTTAGATTATGGAACTCAAAAACAATAAAACTATAAATAGTGGATCTAATGAACCCAATAACACTTTTGAGAACCTTTAACTGTCTCACCATGATAAGTAAATAAGGACACATTCTACTTTACAGGTTAAGTTCAAGGGACTGTTTTGGTGTTTTTTTGTTTTCTATGAATGTTTTAACTAGGTACTAAATTAATTGTATCCTCTATAGCTCATGAGAAAGAACAGCAATAAAGGAAGAGTCTCCAGAATATGAGAATATTACTCTGGAAGCTTCTTAGAAGTAAGTGAAGGGTACATAGTATATCACAATTTAGTTGAGGAGGATAGGATAAATTAGTTAACCTAGTTAAATGTTACAGAGTAGCCTTTGTAATTCAGGGTTAAAAATACCTGATTAACGCTACCCCTGATTTGAGCTGTTTTCACTGTAATTCACTGATTTGCGCAAAACCCCACTATCTGTTTTATGGGCACTGATCCGCGCTGAATGCTCTGCTTTGCAATAATGTTGTTTTTTCCTTGTTAGACCTCATTAACGCTCCCTTGTTTCTCATAATGTGGTTAATTGTCTAATAAAATCAGCATTCATTTAATTTTTTTGTACTGTTTTACAGAACATGTCTGAGTGCAAAGAAGACCAGGTCAAACTAAAGCACTAGATTATTCTTTTTGATATAAAAATGCAGGTGCTGGACCGCTTGGAGGAAGGGCAAGTAGATATTGGGGTGTATCTGAAGTTGCCAACCTCCACAATCGGAACCATCCCCATGAATAAAGAAAAGATAGTCTTCAGCGACCATCAGCACTGCAATTTCAGCAAAGAAAATTACCCTCTCCAGGTGCTACCCACTGAACGAGATGGAGCAGCGGTTGTCTATCTAGATAGACGATGAACGGGAGCATAACATGAACTGGTAGATGTGGATGCCAAAGACATAGAGGACTTGGTACAGACTTTGGGTGAGAGCTTGACCAATGAGGACCTCCAATAACTGGCACAACAGGGTGTTGAGGATGCCCAGGACAGCAGTGTAAAGAACTGTCCAGTGAGTGCCTCAGTAAGATTTTGCTTTTTAACCATGAGACCATGGATGATGTTGTGTAAAACGATTGTGACGCTATGAGGAGCAGGAATGTGAGACGCACCGTTATTAGGGCAATGTCCTGCTACCAGCATGTGTTGGATGGGTGCAGGAAGCAGAGACAAATGTCCCTGGACCAATTTGTTACCAAGAAAGCCAGGTTGGAAGATGAGCCTGAAGCTTCAACATCTGCCACTTAAAGTGGACCGTTTTTTTGTGTACTGTTAATTTAAATTATGTTTTGAAAAAAGGTTCTTTTGAGGCTTTGATATGTTTGCAGTTTCTTAACATTTGATATATAAAAAAAAATTTAAATCTCAATTGGTCTTTTTTTCCCCTATCGTCCCTATGTTTAAATGACCCTGTTTAGAGCTGTTTGCTTAACATCTTTTTGCCCAGAACCTAAAGGGTTAAACGATATATTCCTGTACATAAAAGATGTCTATAATTATTATTAGCATAGGAGGAAGATGCTTAAATGGATGAAGATATGTAAATGATAGGCATGATTTACAAATCCCCACTTCACTATGGGCTCCATTACATGAATCCAGTAGGAAATGACTCCACTGACAAAGAAATGATCAGTCTATAATTTTAATGGTAGGTGTATTTTAACAGTGAGAGACAGAATAACAAATAAAAAAACAAGAAAAACGCATGCCAACAAAGTTATAAATTGATTTGCAGGTCAATGAGGGAAATAAGTATTTGACCCATTCGACCTAGTACTTGGTGGCAAAACCCTTGCTGGCAATCACAGAGGTCAAACATTTCTTGTAGTTGGCCACCAGGTTTGCACACTTATCAGGAGGGATTTTGTCCCACTCCTCTTTGCAGATCCTCTCCAAGTCATTAAGGTTTCTAGGCTGATGTTTGGCAACTCAAACCTTCAGCTCCCTTCACAGATTTTCTAAGGGATTAAGATCTGGAGACTGGTTAGGCCACTCCAGGACCTTAATGTGCTTCTTATTGAGCGACTCCTTTGTTGCCTTGTCTGTGTGTTTTGGGTTAATGTCATGCTGGAATATCCATCCAAGACTCATTTTCAATGCCCTAGCTGAGGGAAGGAGGTTCTCACCCAAGATTTGACGGTACATGGCCCCATCCATCGTCCCTTCAATGTGGTGCAGTTGTCCTGTCCCCTTAGCAAAAAAAAAAACCCAAAGCATAATGTTTCCACCTTCATGTTTGACGGTGGGGATGGTGTTCTTGGGGTTATAGGCAGCATTCCTCCTCCTCCAAACACAGCCAGTTGAGTTGATGCCAAAGAGCTCGATTTTGGTCTCATCTGACCACAACACTTTCACCCAGTCCTCCTCTGAATCCCTCACTGGCAAACTTCAGACGGCCTGTACATGTGCTTTCTTGAATGGGCGCTGCAGGATTTCAGTCCTTCACGGCACAATGTGTTACCAATTGTTTTCGTAGTGACTATCAGCCTTATTAAATTGCAATTCGGCAAATTCTACAGGGCTCTATATAAGCAAAGAGCATATGTTTTTTTACAGAAGTTTTTAGTTAGTGAAGACCTTTTGCATAGAAGTTCACTAAGTAAAAACTTCTGTAAAAAACGCATGCTATCTGCTTATATAGAGCCCTTTAGAATTTGCTGAATTGCAATTTAATAAGGCTGTATGGTCCCAGCTGCCTTGAGATCATTAACAAGATCCTCCCATGTAGTTCTGGGCTGATTCCTCACCCTTCTCATGATTATTGAAACTCCACGAGGTGAGATCTTGCATGCAGCACAGGCTGATGGAGACTGGCAGTTATTATGTGTTTCTTCCATTTGCGAATAATTGCACCATCTGTTGTCACCTTCTCCCCAAGCTGCTTGGCGATGGTCTTGTAGCCCATTCCAGGTCCACAATATTGTCCCTGACATCCTTGGACAGATCTTTGCTCTTAGCAATGGTGGAAAGTTTGGAATCTGATTGATTGATTGCTGTTGTGCACAGGTCTCTTTTATACAAGTAATGAGCTGAGATTAGGAGCACTCCTTTTATGAGAGTGTTCCTAATCTCAGCTCGTTACCTGTATAAAAGACACCTGGGAGCCAGAAATCTTGCTGATTGATAGGGGATCAAATACTTATTTCCCTCACCGACCTGCAAATCAATTTATAACTTCTTTGACATGCGTTTTTCTTGTTTGTTTTTTTGTTATTCTGTCTCACTGTTAAAATCACCTACCATTAAAATTATAGACTGATCATTTCTATGTCAGTGGACAAATGTTCAAAATCAGCAGGGGATCAAATACTTTTTCCCCCCACTGTACATGGCTTACATAGGGATCCCCATGGAAGGGGTTAATGCTAAGTGTCCTGGGCTTCAATGGAGATAGAAACCCCCAGTATGTTATATATTGGGGGAATCGAGATCTATAGTAACCCCAGTGGTAGATAGTGACAGGGCCCTTTGGTCTGTAGTGACCTCCATATGGAATGGGAACTATGGGGAACCATTATGACCCTCATGGGACTCCTTAAGTTGCTAATAGGCCCCCACCCTTAAAGTCAAGGGGAACGAGTAAGGGGCACCTGATATCACCCCAGGTGTTAATGGGGTCCCAGTAGACACCAGTGCTCATAAAATAGATTAGGGGTAATTGGGGAGTTTTATTAGCTTTTTATTATTGATTAACTCCTTCTCTTCTGTGATCTGTGGCAAGGAAGGGTATAACTTTAATTGTATTGAGGCCCATTACATATAAGGTTTAGACTCACTATGAGCACCTGCAGGGCTTTACAAGAATACGTAGTTGTATGCTTGATTACTTATGGCAGCCATGTAATTGCACTTTAGGTAGAAATACACATAGAGCAAGGAACATATCACATGTACCAACCACATTAGGGTTTACATGTAAGTGTTTGTTACAGCAATTTATAATAGCTAGATTTGGCTTCTGTGTTGGATTTGACTCATAAGATTTCCTACAGGAGCCATGTAATTAAGCCATAAATGCCCAATCACTTTTTTTATCCATCTGTGAGTCTTGGTCTATAAACTTTAAGGTGTTCTCCATCAAGATGACTTGTGTTCAATATTTGACAAACAAACTGCAAAGACTATAGTACATGCAAATACCTATTAAACTGAGGCTTTATTCTTGTGTGAAGCACTCATCTTGCTGTGAAAATCTGATAATGTCTCCTTAAACAGTGCCTTGCTTTGGATACAAAATACACTTTTCTTTGATTCACATAAAAAAAAATCTTTTGGGAAAATATAAATATTTAATTTATCTTATTTGCTTTGGTTACATTTACAAACGTGATTTCAAAGCATCCAAACACATGCAAAACTAAACCAATAAAATAAACATGTCTCTACATACAAACATTGCTCTGAACATTAGTTGTTTGTGATAATGTCCCTTAAGGCACATTTCCTACCTTCTTTTCTTATGCAAAACGTTAGAAGAAGTAATCAGTAACTACCGTAGTTTTGTGTTAAACTTAATCTAAAAGCAGATTCATATTTTTACTTGGTGGGTTAATAGCTGTGTTTATTACAGTCTCCTTAAAAATCAATATTAAAAGAGACTATTGAAACTGAGATACAAAAATGGCAACTCGATAATGGCTCAGATGTTGCAAGTTAAAGGGCTACTACAGGTTAAGAAAAAAAAGATACTTTGAGCCCTATTCTATTAGAAGCCCACGTAATTTTGGCTGCAGATGTTTCTTTCTCTAAATCAAGATGCATTCTATCTCCCCAAGCCCTCAAATTAGGTCCTTAAACCTAAACTTTTTAACCCTGTCCGCACTTTAATGCTTCGCGAGGGGGCACTCGCAAACGTTTAACAAGCCTATAATTTCCAACCAAGGCCTAGGAACCAATAAGAAGCATAAAGTTCTAATCAACTTGTCTGGAAAGGCCTATAAAAACCTTTGAAACTTGTAACAATTTGACTGTGTTGTAGCTAAGCAAGTTCACATGCAGGTCTAGGAGTTGGTGGGTTGGAGCTTATTAGAGAGAGAGAGAAGGAGCTGTACTGTACGTTTCTTTGCTCATTTCACTTATAATAATTATTAACACTTAATTTACACCACATATAATTACTGATATAACATAACTCACACACATAGATTAATACTTATACATAGCTATACATAGATTTACGCCACAGCTTTCTTAAAACCCCAATAGTTAATCCAAGAAATATTTGAAAAATTATATTTTTCTTGAAGTTGCTTTAATGAGGCAAACCAGCCTTTGACATATACATTTTTAAGAATCTTGATTCCTTCACCTTCTGAAAGAAAAGGAAGGTTTAGTTCCTTTTTAATTACTTCAATGGGAGTTACCATACTGGGAAAAGGGATAAATTTATATTTAAGCCTAATCTTCCTCCAGAATGTCATACCTGCATTTATAGGCCCTCATTCAATTGCAATTTGCCTAATTGAATAGGGCCCTAAATAAGCACATAACATATATTTTTTAAAGAAGTTTTTTGTTAGCAATCATCTATCCAAAAGAAAGGTTTTCACTAACTAAAAACTTCTTTAATAAAAATATGCTATGTGCTTCTTTAGGGCCCTATTCAATTGCCGACATCACAATTGAATGAGGCCCATAGTATCTAGTTTAACCAATACCTCTGATTTCCCATCTTTATGTCCAAACAATAAGAGAGAGAGATCATTCTCCTTAAAACACGATTTTTCAATTGTATACCATTGGCTCTCACTTACTTTATCTAACCATTTTATTAGGTGGGACAGCATTGTGGCATCATGATACAAATTTATGTTGGGGTATGCTAATCTCCCTTTGTTAAACCTTCTTGGTATTATGTTAGTCTTAACTCTAGGCGATTTTCCATTGTAAATACATTTATCAAACAGTCTCTGAAACCGCCTTAGTAAAAGTTTTGGAATGTGCAATGCAATACACCTAAACAGATAATTAACTTTAGGAACAGTGATGTCCCGAACAGTTCGTCGGAGAACTATTCGCGACGATTTTCGCATGTTCGCGTCCGCCACGAACGGCAAACACATGCGCTTTTCGGTTCGCCCCCTATACTTTATCATTGAGGAAACTTTGAACATCATTTATTTTATTTTATAGTTTTTTTTGTGTAATCTATGCCTGCCTGCCAGCGTGTGTGTGTGACAGGCTAACACCTAACAGCTTATATTGTGCCTATTTTCACTACTCATACCTGGTGGTGTAACATACATTGAAAACAACCATTTTTTTCCTGTAATCTAATTTCAGTTGCCTGCCTGTGTCAGGCTCACAACTTATATTTTGCTCTGTGACATAAAAAAACACTTTTTTGACTGTAATAGATTGAATATCAGTTGCCTGCCTACAGGCGTGTGTGTGAGGCCTACATCGCCTACTCTGCCAACTTTTGCCAGTGCACAGTGACACTCATATCTGGTGGCACCTTAGATTGAATGCGCAGTGCCCCAAATTTGAAGTAGGAGGTCCGAAAAAAGCATCTTTTTCCATCTCCCTGTTCCAAAAATCAATGCCATATACACGTCCCCTAATAGTGGACGTAACAGGGATTAAACCGATAGGAATAGTACTACTTAACAGTACACACCTTTTCATAACGCAGACAGAGGCAACGCAGAGAGAGGAGTCTGAAGAAGAGGAGTCAGAGGAGGAAGGTGGCTTTGAGGAGGTGGAAGACCAAACACAGCAGGCGTCCCAGGGGGCTTGTTGTCACCTTTCGGGGACCCGGTGGCTGGGTGGAGGAAGAGACTTTCAATGACATCAGTGAGGACAAGGAACGGGACATGGCTAGCTTGGTATCCAACCTTGTGCAAATGGGGAGTTTGCGGTTGTGCAAAGGGACTGTTTGCGGTTGTTTGCGGTGCATTAAACGGGGAGATTGGTCTGTTACTGTGAAGCGGGTGTAACCCTTACACTACCTGATCGATACAACATCATACCTGATGTTTTACAGCATGTTATTCCAAACAATTTAGGAATGTTAGGTGATTTATGCCCTTTATGGCTTAAAACCAGACTCTGCATCAACTATGTAATTTTCCATGGGAGTTTTGCCATGGATCCCCCTCCGGCATGCCACAGTCCAGGTGTTAGTCCCCTTGAAACAACTTTCCCATCGCTACTGTGGCCAGAAAGAGTCCCTGTGGGTTTTGAAATTCGCCTGCCCATTGAAGTCTATGGCGGTTCGCCGGGTTCGCGAACATTTGATTGAAGTTCGTGTCCGATGTTCGCGAACCAAAAATTTGATGTTCGCGACATAACTATTTAGGAAGTATCAACATTTCTATTGCCACGATTCTGCCTGATAAGGACAAGTTTATATCCTTCCAGAAATTTAAAATATCCGATATTTTCATAAGAAGATCTGGATAGTTAATTTTAATAATCTTCTGGATATTACTATCTAATATGATGCCTAGATGTTTACATTTACCGCTTTACCAGTTGTATTTATATTTCGCATCTGGTGTCTCCTGATCCCTTGTAGAGAGATTCAAAGCCAATATGCCCATCTTTATGATGTTCAGTTTATAATTTGAAATTTTACTATAAGAGTCTATAATTTGGTGAGCACTTGGTAAAGTATTTATTGGATCTGATAATGTCAAAATGATGTTGTCCGCATATAATATAATTTTATGCTCATTTTCACCTATCTTTATCCCTGTAACTAATTCTGATTTTCGAATTTTAAATGCCAGATAGTTTAATCATTAATACGAAAAACGAGGGCGAGAGTAGACATTCTTGCCTAGTACCATTCATTATATTAAATATGACTTAAATCCCGCACCTATGACATATGCTGAAGAGACTGGATAGAGGGATTTAATAGTATGGGTTGCAAATTCTTCTAACCCATGTTTTTCCAAAACAACCTCCATGTAATCCCATGAAACGACACTGAACGATTGTTCTGAGTCTAATGAGTGAAAATAGACGGAGACTTATTAATCCGGGATATCCTAATTTAAAGTTTGAAGTTCCACTTTTTTATAAATTTTTGGTAATTCAATATTTTCCAAAAATGTATATATCTCTACCGTTGTAGATAGACATGTAACTTTTGGTAAAACCTATAAAACGCTTTAGCAATGTCTTCTGGTTTGGACTAACATCCATCTTTATCTCTGATAAATTCAATTCTATTATTTGTTACTGTTTTCTTTAATTTATTGGCCAATAATCTACTAGCTTTGTTACCATAGTGATGAAGATTTTGCTGCAATTTCCAAATGGAATTATCAGAAGTCTGTTGATTTGGATTAATTTTATTACTAGTCTCTAATTTATTTAAATTTCTATATAGCCTTCCTAAAAAGAGCCCTCTTTGGGGGGGGGGGGGGGGGGTTCTGCCATTGAATCAATAAGCCTCAAACGTAGGCCTTGTGGGCATTCTACAATACACTTTTGGAAGAGACCGAATCACAATTGAGATCAAAATATTTAACTACTTCCTCTCTTAATCTTATTTTATCCGATTCTTCCTCGAATAAAGAACAATTCAACTTCCAAGACCTTGAGGTATAATAAGCCTGAGAGAATTTTAGTTCAATAGTAATCATAGCATGATCTGATATAACTTGCGGGCAGATTTCTACATTTTGAACCAGATTCAAATAATTTGCATCTAATAAAAAGTAATACAACCTGGTATATGTTAAATGTCTTTGTGGAAAAAAAAGAATATTCCTTCTCCTTGGGGTGAAAGACCCTCCAAACATCATACGATTCTTGTTTTAACAAAATATTATGACATTGCCAGTTTGGTTAATTGATGATCTATCCATGAAACTATTGTGAATCATATTTAGATCACTGCAAATCAACACAATTCCTTGTGTAAACTTTTTAAGATGTTTAATTTTCTTTACAAAGAAATGATGTTGTTTTTTATTTGGAAATTTTTATTTATATAGATTCATTATTGTGATTTTTTGATTACTTAATATAATTGCACATATTAGATATCTTTCTCTTTTATCCCTTTCAACATATTCTTCACTAATCTTTAAATTCTTATTCGGGAATATAGTGACACCTCTTGACTTAGATTGAAAACTATGCTTAATCGTAAAAACTTTATAATTCAGAATTGTATCTTCTTTCCAGTGAATCATAAGACATCGGCTTTCCCCCCTTTCCTAAATTTGGTCATCAGTATAAGCCATTTAGAGGCAGAGTTCAAACCCTGAAGATTATGAATAATTATCTTTAAAGACATAGGGCCTCATTCTATTAGCGGCCGCAGCCGTTGCGGGGCCGCAAGGACCGGCCGCAAGCTATTCTGCTATTCTATTCCCTTACGGCCGGAGGCTCCGGCAGGCTTGCCTTGCTATCTCTTGCGGCCGCTCGCGCCAGAGGAAAGACTTTGATCTAAAACGGCCGCAAGAGTTTTGCAATTCAATTGCTCCGGGAAACCTCTCTGCAAGGCTAAAAGCGAGCCGCAGCTTACTTGCAGGAAAGAGGTCTCGCTAGCACCAATTAAGCACATAAAATAGCTCAAATAAAGCCATCCTGCACTTTGAGAAGACTATAAAGGGATTTTAGGTGTTAGAAAAAATAGCACATAATTATCCTGTACTCAAATCCGTAAAATATTTTATTTTTAATATCCGTAAAATATCCATGTAAAAAGTCCAGAGTGCTTGGAGCACCTCAGACACACCCACGCCGCAGCCGGAAAATAAACAGTTAATTTGAACTCGGGTTTGGGCAGATGTGCAAGCTTGAGAGTGGGTTTCTTTTAATCCTCATGTCCCCCAATATGATCCCTAGCATTTACTGAGCTGTACAGTGCAGGCTTGAATTTATTTTTGCGTTTTTATATTTCACAGCTTACGGCCGGTTCCAAGATATGCGGCCGGCCGTAAGATGAGATCCTTGCGGGGCCGTATAATAGAATCGCGAGTTAACTGAACCCCCGCAAGGAATCGCAGCCTTACGGCCGATTTACGGCCGATAATAGAATGAGGCCCATACAATTTAATTTCCTATAAAGCTTTGTGGAACCAGCCCCCCCCCCATCCTTAAAGAGAGGCGCAAGTGATTGTCAGGATAATACAAACATAAACAAAAATAAAACATAAGTGTTCCATCCCTCGTGGGATCCTTTATCCCCCACACGTCCCCTGGGAATCCCAACATTTTAAGGTTAATCCCAGGGTGACTAGGAAGCATGATCACCCCCAGAGCATGGCTCACCCATACATCATACAATACAACATATTCAATAAAACTCTTTACTTCTAAAAGTAGAATGACACTTTAGACTCCCACCGTCCTCCCCCCGAACTTCGACGAGAACTGTTTGAGCCCAATGTAATCAAATTCTTCAACATTTGTAAGCCATTTAATGGCGAACCTTTCCAGGGAACTTTCAAAATGTTATTTAACTAAAATATCTATAAAATAACTAGCGACTATTATTCAGACACTTTCTTTTCTCATCCTATTATTTTCTCATCTTTGTCCTTTATATTAATTTAATTTTTGGTTTCTTCAATACAAGGAAAAAGTGCTAGACCAGATCAAGTTTTATACATTTAAATCTTTTTTCTACACCATCTTTAGAGAACTGTTTTCCCAAGTGCAAATGTGATTAAATCTTTTTTGTTTTCTAATTATTTTTAAATATGAACTATACATTCATTACTACTACTACTTTGTGAATCATATTAAAGAACTCTTACTGTTATGAATTTTATAATCATTAGTGACTATTATATATTTGTTAAAACTAGACCAATTATATGTGAACTTATTATAAAATTATCTCAAGCAACCATTAAACCAAGTTACATACAATAAGCCCTGAATTATTACACCAGTGTTCAAATTAATACCAATAAATAACCAATTGCCCCTTTATATAAAAACATACCAACTTAATTAACCAAAACAGGGAAATAACCCATTTAATTGTAATAATCAAACTTTCCACATTATTTTTCTTAACCTTTCTTTCAAATAATTCATACACTTCCTTAATTTTATCTATGAAAGATTTAAAGAGATTAGTAAATTTTTTCATCTTGCACATTCTCAACCACATATTTATGTTCATTTTTATAAAAGATAATCTTAGATGGCGAGCCCCATTTACAGTGCCTTGCAAAAGTATCCACCCCCTTGACTTTTTACCAATTTTGTTACATTACAGCCTTAAGTTCAATGTTTTGTTAATCTGAATTTTATGTGATTGATCAGAACACAATAGTCTAAATTTGGTGAAGTGAAATGAGAATATTATATACATAAAACTATTTTTTAGAAATAGAAAACAGAAAATTGGCATGTGCGTATGTATTCACCCCCTTTGTTATGAAGCCCATAAAAAGCTCTGGTGCAACCAATTACCTTCAGAAGTCACATAATTAATGAAATTATGTCCAAATGTGTGCAATCTAAGTGTCACATTATCTGTCATTACATATACACACATTTTTTAAAAAGGCCCCAGAGGCTGCAACACCTAAGCAAGAGGCACCACTAACCAAACACTGCCATGAAGACCAAGGAACTCTCCAAACAAGTAAGGGACAATGTTGTTGAGAAGTACAAGTCAGTGTAAGGTTATAAAAAATATCCAAATATTTGATGATCTCCAGGAGCACCATTAAATCTATCATAACCAAATGGAAAAAACAACAGCAAACCTGCCAAGAGACGGACGCCCACCAAAACTCACGGACCAGGCAAGGAGGGCAGTAATTAGAGAGGCAGCACAGAGACCTAAGGTAACCCTGGAGGAGCTGCAGAGTTTCACAGCAGAGACTGGAGTACCTGTACATAGGACGACAATAAGCTGTATGCTCCATAGAGATGGGCTTTATGGCAGAGTGGCCAGAAGAAAGCCATTACTTTCAGCAAAAAACAAAAAGGCACGTTTTGAGTTTGCGAAAAGGCATGTAGGAGACTCCCAAAATGTATGGAGGAAGGTGCTCTGGTCTGATGAGACTAAAATTGAACTTTTCGGCCATCAAAGAAACGCTATGTCTGGCGCAAACCCAACACATCACATCACTCAAAGAACACCATACCCATCATGCTGTGGGGATGTTTTTCCGCAGCCGGGACTGGAAAGCTGGTAAGAGTTAAAGGGAAAGATGGATGCTGCTAAATACAGGGATATTCTTGAGCAAAACCTGTACCACTCTGTGCGTGATTGAGGCTAGGACGGAGGTTCAGCTTCCAGCAGGACAATGACCCCAAAAACATTGCTAAAGCAACACTTGAGTGGTTTAAGGGGAAACATGTAAATGTGTTGGAATGGCCTAGTCAAAGCCTAGACCTCAATCCAACAGAAAATCTGTGGTCAGACTTAAAGATTGCTGTTCACAAAAGCAAACCGTCCAACTTGAAAGAGCTGGAGCAGTTTTGCATGGAGGAATGGGTAAAAATCCCAGTGGTAATATGTGGCAAGTTCATAGAGACTTATCCAAAGTGACTTGGAGCTGTGATTGCCACAAAAGGTGGCTCTACAAAGTATTGACTTTAGGGGATGAATAGTAATGCTCATTTGCTTTTTCTGTTATTTTCTCCTATTTGTTGTTTGCTTCACAATAAAAAAACATCATTAAAGTTGTGGGCATGTTCTGTAAATTAAATGATGCAAATCCTCAATGGTGGATCAAAAAAATGTTTCAAAAGTGATTCTTTCAGGATTTTTTCTTTAATTTTTTATTCATTAAATTTCACTTTGACATCCCTCTGGGCATCATCTTTTAGTGATCTAGGTAATGGGATTCAATATAATTCAACAATTAATGTTCCCTCTTGTTCTTCATACCTAATCATTTGATTAATTGATTTAAGGTTTAAACTTTGTAGATTTCTATGTTCTATGACTTCATTTCTTAATTTTTGATTTTCTTTCTGAATAAAATCCAATGATGTTTCTAATTTGTCTTAGCAACCTACAAGAGAGTTAATGTGTTTTAAATTATTTACAATTTCTCTTGTTAATTCCCTTTTGAATGAATATTTAAATTCTTCTAACAAGGATTTTTCTTCTAATTCAGATTTTTATTTTTGTTCTGCTTGCAATTACCGGGATTGTGGGTTCCATTTGCTCCACTATTAATTCTGTTAACTGTTCTTTCTTTTTTTATATTTTTAAACAATCTTATTTCTTTATAAGAGTGTGATATCAAGGCATATAGGAAGGTAATTTGTTATTCCATGTTTGAGTCTGTAAAATAAATCTCAATCTTTAGTTTAGTTTAGCTATTAGGTAAAACATATCCGTGTTATTTTCTCTACTCCTTATTTCACCTCAGATTTGTACCCCATATTGTTCTTGCTTTTTACTTCTCTTTTATAATTTTCCTTATCCTTTCTCTTCTGCCCTCCTCCTCCACTTATTCGTTACTGCTTTACTTGCTAATACTCTCTATTCCACTTCTTCCTATCTTTCTTTCTTTTCTTTAATTTTACCTTCCCCCACCAAAGTTTCTTATGACTTCAATGAAGTTTCTTCCATTCTCCATTTCCACACCTATGTATGAAGCGTCATCCGCCACATCTACTCACTTTTAGGTGCCAACTCTTCTTATGCTTCACTCATCCAGCTCTTCTTATGCTTCACTCATCCAGCTGCAGAGAGTGGTGTGCTGCATTCTCTTCTCTGAACCATCTCTGGAGGCACCGACCACTGTTTCCGAGGTGAGGTGGAATCAACCAACCTCCTCACGTGTCGGCTTAAGCATGATATACATGCCGATGCAGGACCTCCACACGCCTTGCTTGTCTCCTGTCAATACAGTGGGGGAAGACGCCTATATCGATTTTTGTCTGGGAATTAAGAACAGTGGTAGGGAGGAGGAATAAGGCCAGGTTAAGGCCGATAATGTCATGGTGCAATAGGACTCAGATGGAGTAAGTTAAGCCGGACAATCTTCCCTGGAATCAGGACGCCATCTCCCCCGACTTTTTCTCATACCTCACCCCTACACATATTTTAATACACAAAATACCCATTCTTGCTTTACAGAGTGGCATGGCCTGGGGTGGAGGGGTCATGTATATATATATATATATATATACACATACACACACACACATATATATATATATATATATATATATATATATATATATATATATATATATATTGTATATATTTACAATCTATATTGCATATATACATTTATAATTTGTAATATACAGGGCCTTGCAAAAGTATTCACCCCCCTTGCCTTAAGTTCAATGCTTTGTTAATCTGAATGTTATGTGATGGATCAGAACACAATAGTCTAAGTTGGTGAAGGGAAATTAGATAAAATATATGCATAAAAACTAAAGTCAATACTTTGTAGAGCCACCTTTGCGGCAATCACAGCTCCAAGTCACTTTGGATAAGAAAAAAAACATCTTCAAAGTTGTGGGCATGTTCTGTAAATTAAATGATGGAAATCCTCAAACAATCCATGTTAATTCCAGGTTGTGAGGCAACAAAACACGAAAAATGTCAAAGTGGATGAATACTTTTGCAAGGCACTGAATATACTATATATACAAAACAATGAGGCCCGCATCTTTAGCCTGTATAAGAATAGCAAATAATTCAGCACAGTACTAATGGGTAGGATTCTTGGCTAAGTTCTTATAAGTACTGCCATCATTTAAAATTTTTAAACACATCTTCAAGTAATCCTTTTTGTCCTCCAGGACGATGTGTCCCCTCTTGTCTGATGGTTTTATCTCAATGTCTTTGCTTTCAAGATCGCAAAAGGCTTTAAACTCATCTCTTGTTAAGTTGTAATCTTGATGTTTTCTTTTCTTAGCCCATCTTTCTAGTTCTTTTAATACCAGGTTTGAAAACACCTCCAAATTGCTATAGTTCCTTATTTCTGACGTATATGTAGCCTTATTTTTACATTGGTGTTTTAGTAAGGGATCCCTCATCCTGTCACTCTCTTCATTAATCTGAAAAAGAAAAGCAGATTTCGAAAAACTTCAGAATCATCAACTGTCAGACCCAGGTTTTCCATCCTTTTCTGTTCCTTTTCATAAAATTATTTCTTTAAGGCCAACTCTCTAATAAATAGATTTAAGTCTTTCACATTTTCAAAGAGACTGGAGTGAGACGTAGATATGAAGTTCAATCCTTTCGACAGAAGTGACAAATGCACTTCTGTTAGTGCTATTGAAGATAAATTAATAACCTTGTAATTTTTTGTTTCAGTTTTTAGAGCAAAAATTTTTGCCATTTTCACTATTCTCACTTCTTCCGTCACTGCTTTTTTTAAATCTTGATTGTTTTCCTCTTTAGAGCCCTGATGAAGCCTTTATGGTGAAACCGGTGGGCTTGGATTTAACAATGCCACACTATAACCCAATGCCTGATCTTGGCTGGGTATAATTAGTGATTCCGATTCCTCTATTTACTTTTGCCTTCAAGCCTGCAGCTCACATAAGAACGGTGAAGACGTAAGTCCCATGAGATACTGGTAAGGTGGTTCCGGTCTCTGCAGTATGTCTGCTTAGTCAGACACATCGTTAAGGGGGTCCTGCACAGCCCCAGGGATGTTAGGGCATCAGGTAACACTGCTTAAGGCACTCTATATGTAGGCACTTTATATGTGGGGAACATATGTATGCATCTTTATATTATGTTTTTAACCATGTGTGTTTCTTTTTAAATTGTGGTGGTATATCCAATGATTTTCAAGTGCAATGATGAGGATTACCCTCAGTAGGCTAATTGTGCCACTAGTATGGGATTATTACTATTATATATATATATATATATATATATATATATATATATATTCAATATATACTCATAATCTATTTCTATTTATAATCTAGTTATAATTTAACATATATATATATATATATATATATATATATATATATAAGTATATATATATATATATATATATATATATATACATACATAATTTGTTCATATACATATTCATAATCTATACTGCATATATAAATGCATTAGCTCCACTGATGTGCAGTATCATGTACTATCCTATCCTGGATCACGTCTCATCAGCATGGTAACAACTGTTGCTGAGAAATGGTCTCAGACTGGTCAGTTTCACACACCGCACAGCAGATTCAGCAGAGCATGTTTACTCATGTGCTGCGGACAGCAGACCGTAGCAAGATGACATATTTTGATATGAGCCATGTGACGTCAAGTGGCGTCATTCGCGGCTCCCTGCCTCAGCAAGTAGATGCGCTGGCAGGGGAGGCGCAAAAGGAGCATCTAAATGGACTTATGCCAATCAAATAAGAGGGGGGGGTCCTGGTGAGGGTGATGGGATCCAGAAGGGCCTAGGTGGCATGGGCTGGGGTGGGGGTGTGGCCACCCGACTATAAATAAATAAAAATTGAGATTCAAAAAACATTCATTAGTTTGCACTGGGGCCCCCTGGGAGGTGGGGCCCAGTGCAGTGCACAATTGCATATCAAAGGCAATGCATTAGAGCTATCATTTGTCTTGCATTCTAAAACATATCGCCTATTTTCAAGTGTAAATCTGTAAAAGTGCCGATTTAAGAATATTTTACCACAGTGGTTCTTTAAACAGAAACATTTTTCAAGATACAAAAGAGAATTTATAAAAATAGGATCATAAGTAAATGTTAGATGAAAAATCAAATACTAAAGGACCAAAATACAGCACAATAAAATAAAAGCATATCCATAAAAAATATCCATAATGTTTAAACCCTTTCAGATAGAGCTGTTGGTGTTCACAGTGGATAGCAGCTCCTGAACAGTTATTTTATCCACAAAACCCATCCATAGATGTCCCCAAAGCTTTATTTAGCACAAAAAAAAGATCACAATTAACCACCAGATTGGGAAGAGATTTGAGATTTGTTCATCTTTTTTCCTTCAATGGGTAATTTCCGAACATAATTCATTTCTGGGCCCTACAGCAAAACACATCCAAATGACCCCCCTAAAACTACCTTGTTATTATCACTATTATTTTTTTATAGCGTTAACATATAAGTAAGTACTACTCAAATAACTACAGTGATTTCAAGATACATAAAAGACATGCATTACATAAATGTAGCAAGAAGTGTCTGCCACTACAAAACTGGAATCTTTGAAACACTTTGTCCTATATTTACACTGTGTTCTTTTGAAGAACTACACTTGATAATGGGGAAACACTTATAACCAAAATTAATGGTCCATTACTTACGATATGCTGTGGGAGTTACAATTTTTGTTTCTGCACATCTGTTTCTACAGGCGGGAGGAAACATTAAATCCAAGGAAACCTTCATATTCTGCAATGGAATGTGGTAATAGAAAAGTGCCAGTGCTTTTGGTTTGTGCTAATGGAAATCTTATTTATAATGATACACCCTGCTAAAACAAACAGATAAAAAAAACAATGGTAGTCCATGGTAAAAAAAATATTGAATATAATAGTTAATACATTACAACTGTATTTGTTTATTCTCTGTAAATATATTGTACACGTGTAGTTCTTCAAAGGAACGTATTGTAAATATATAACAAGAGCACTCTTTGAAGAGTACCAGTTTGTCTCGCTGTTGATCATAAATGAATATAATTCTCACAAAACTTATAACAGAACAGAAGTGTCATATACGTTGAATATGATTCTCTAGGGAAGTAAGTGTGCTCAGAGCTCTACCAGGTGTATTGGCGGTAGTTGTAGCCCAAAAATGAGAGTAAAATCAGCTATATTTTCAGGGTTACTATATCACTAAATATCAGTAACATTTAATTACAATAAATGTGTTTGTATCCGTCTTTAGTGCTTTTACGTTAAGAAAGTTGGAATATTACAATGGCCCTTGAAAATACCTATCACTGATTTTCTCTGACAGGTCTTCCATTCACCTTCAGCATTTCCTAACATGGACCCATGGGTATAGGAACTGGAGGGGATGGGGGCGACAAATCCCCCCAGATATTTTTATGTTTGTATGTATGTGTAAATAAGCTATTTTACGGCCTGTGTATACAATGAACTGTATCCCCCCAAAATTATTATGGCTCCTACAACCTTGCATGGACCACAGATTACAACACGCTTGCTTATACTGACACACTGCTTATGAATAACTGGTTTACATGTAAAACCACCAACTCCACCCATCATGTATGAGATATTTTCCAGTATTCCACTTAAATTACCAGCTAAGAAGTCCTGTAAATATTTATTTTAACAGAATGATGACCTTCACTCCTATATACAGCTCTGACCTAAGCTCTCCTTCAGCTATGTCATACACTCACAATCTGTATATAGTGCCTATACTATTATTTATTACATTTCAGATGTTTTGTTGAAACAAAGACAGCTTTGTTTATATACATCATGTCCCGGTTCTATGTAAAGTGATATAAGACCACCGGGAGATATTAACTGACTTCTTCCAGTTTAATCAGCAGCAACATTGTTTGTCTAGATAACTTCATTTTGAAATAGAGCAAGTATTACGGTATACCATTGTATTACATAGTATCTACGCAGTGGCAGATAAAAAGTGCACACGCGAGAACACTTTGTACACGTGTCATATATGAACATATAAATCACCAAAGGAAAACAACAGTTAAGTCCATCTAGTATGCTCATTTCTCTATCGAGTTGTCATCACACTTTGCAAGCTCACAAAGCGAGCTTGAGAATTGTGTCCCTCATAAAGCGAGGGACGCAGTTCGGCCGCAAATGCAGACCTCGCAAAGCGAGGGGCAGCCTGGGCAGAGGTGGAGGCTCTACAACGCCTCAATCTCGGTAAAAAACAATTCAGAAAAGCGTGACTTTAAAAAAAAAAATACGACCGGCAGCACTTACAAATAATTACGAGGTCGCAAAAATACCAAGTTAACGGCCAAAACGCTTACATACAAAAACAACAAAAACACTTAAAAATAGAAACAAAACATAAAAAGAAAGTCACACACAGCAAGGGGAGACAACTAGGATTTCTGGGAGTGAGGTTGCACACAAATTAAAGTCGAATTTAAGGAGTTTTGGCACTTGAAAATCGGCTAAGAAAGAAAAGAAATGGCGGTCGAAAAAAATGAAAACGAGGCTGCATGACCCCAAGGCGTGCAAAACACCGCCAAGGACGTACGACTTTTTTACAAGCAACAAGTGCAAGGTCTTAGAAAAAAAAAAGACCTGCAGGACTTAGAAAAAAAAATACAAGGTTGCAAAAATACAAAGTTAACAGCAGAACTGCGCACATCGAAAAACACGAAAAGCACAACAACAAAAAAATACAACATAAAACAAACATCACACACAGCACGGGGGACAACCAGGACGTCTGGGAGTGAGCTTGCATGCAAATTTAAGTCGCATTTAAGCAGTTTGGGCATTTGAAAATTGCTTAAGCGACCAAAAAAAAATTTGGACGAAAAAATTAAAACTAGGCTACAGGACACAGAGCAGCGAAAATCCCCGCCAGGGACGTACGAGTTTCCCAGGAACGTAGGAGATACAAAATATACCATTACGACGGACAGAAAATGCTAGCGAGCCAAGTAACACATAGAAAAAAGCCGCAATTTTACAACATTAACTTGCAACTAATAACATTAGGGTTCTAAAATGCTGCTTTACCCACCTAAACAAAGAGTTTGGCCTCACGCACACAGCCTATTTACACTGAACACTTGCCACAGTACTAACACTTTCTCCTCAGATGATCAACAGTCCAACTGTACATTTTCCGATGCAGGAAAATACAAATAGATTGTTAGCTCTTCAGGATATTGATTACTGCATATTAAATGTAAATAGGGTAAGTATATTAATTTATTAATTCATATTACTTTATCAATTCACTGTACTCACATTTTTTTTATATTTTACACTGTACTTATATATCTGTCTTTGCGATGGGCGCCAAAGGTGATTGTTGCAAAGCAGGACACTTGAAGTACACTAGGGGAGAGGCTCACAATGAGCCCTAAAAGCGCTTAGTGCGGGCTCGCAATGAGCGCCGAAGGTCCACAGAGTTGCAAAACACTTACATTGTGTGGCAAACAGCATTGCCATGGCTTCAAATTGTATTGCCGGTTTTTTTGACAGGCAAGTCGCTAGTGTAAAAATAAAATATATTATTTGATCCTAAGCATTATGTTGAGTTTTATATCTAGTAAAACTTTAAGGATTCAGCTTGGATGTTTTTCTATATATCCAACACCCTATTCCCAAAGTAACAATTCTTCAAGTTAATCTAAAGATTTGGGGTACTTAATATAAAAGCATGCCTTAAAGGTGGGCTTAAATGTATTATGCAAGTGAGCTGGGTTATTAATGCATCTGATAGAGGAGAATTTATAGTGTCTTAATAAAATTGTTTGCATGAAAGAATTCCAAAGTAAACAGTTAAACTATTACCGTGAAATTTGAAGAATTTCTTGCATTTGCAAAGAGTTTTCTCACAATGTTGACACCCCATGAAATTCCCAGGGAATATTATCATACATTGTATCATTTTGGCCTAGGGATTGTGCAGACATGCTCAGTTAGCAACTGAAGTCTGCCCTACAGTGGCAAGTCACATGATTTACAGACACTTTCCTTTCCTTTAGCCAATCAGCAACTTTTATATTGGCACATTTTTTTTAAGTACCCGATATGCGCAGTGTCATTGCTGGGGGTGTCTACATCAACCCCAGCAATTTTTTTTTTTTTTGCAAAAAAAGTTTGCATTTTTTCATGCAAACATTTTTTGCTAGGTGGGTTATGATGCATTCTACAGAATGCATTCATAACCCACCTCACTTGCATATACCTTTAAGAGTACCTTTTCGCACTATATATCAATGAGATTACATGAATCCAAAGAAGATCGTGGGTTTATTTAACCCACAAAAAAAATCACAAAATGTGAAGAGTTAAGTTTTAACTCATCTATTTTACAGTATTTGTAGTCCTATATTTAAAGTATGCTCTTGTGAAGAACTACACTTGAGAATAAGCAAAATTGTTTCGGATTATAATAACAATATACTAAAATACATTTTAATAAGAATTAGCTACTATGGAGTCTATCATTTTGGTTTCTTCAGATCAATTTCATGAGATTGGAACTTGCCTTTGAAAGCAGAGGAAACTTCTATATGCAAAACAGCAAAGTGGCATAAACAAAAAAAATAAAATATAAAGCTGCGTTTATTTTCTACTGTGGCTTTCTACAATATTTTGTGCATTATTACGTTATTCAAAAGACTATATCGGAAAAAAATAAGCGGTAATTTAAACTATCATGCTGTAAACTTCCTATTTTTATTGTCAAAATTTACCACGTGTCAGTGGTGTATAAAGTGTTTTCTTTGCACTGAGCCTCTGGGCTTGGGATTATTCTGTGCTGGTGATGCCATGTTTAGCTCTGATATATTCACGGTACTATAGTGGTGTTTTTTTACTGTACTGTAGTACTTGGTGCATTGTCTTTGTGAGTAAAAGCTTTCTATAGTGGTTATTGTTATGTTAAACATGCCTGATATTTGCATGTATTGCTGTAAAAATAGTTTTGTGGTAATTGAAGCTATACTGTGTAACCTATTTTATGGAGATGTAATCAAATCAGTGCTTTGCAAAGACAGGTCTAAGATTCTCTTTGTGGAGCTAACACAGTGTCTAAATTACTTTATTTTAACTATGGAACAATTTATCATTGAAAGCCTTTTGTGTAGAAATGCACCCATATAATAACCAACCACATTGTGCAACAGTTCTAAATAATAAGGTTAACTTGGCCTTCTGATCTAGAGACCATATTTATATTAGCAACTAATATTGTTTAATGGCACCATAGTTTGATTACTTTTTGTTAAAGTGTTTTGTTACCATTGCTCTGTTTGTGGCTGTCTGATTTAATTACAAAATGCTGTCTGCTCCAGCTGGTGAGGTGTGGCCACAACCCTTTGCACAGACTGAGAACAAACCCTGTGTTGTGACCATTAAAGCCACATGTTAGGCAAAGCCAGTCATTTATTACTAGAATTTATAGTTTTAAGTTACATTTTTATGACAGTTTAATTAAGTACTTCTGTGTACTTACTTACTAATTGACTTCATTGACATCCCTTAAAATACCTTGTGAACACCCATTATAGTACAAAATAAAAGAAACCACTTCATGTACAACTCTAGGGGCCACATACCATCCATCTCTAGAGAAAATATGCAAAATAACAAAACATTTACAACCTTTACTAAATTAGGGTACCCCTCCTTGCATTCAAACACCCACCAAACCTAAACGAAAAACTGTTCAGCAGAAGACTGGTCAATTAACAACTGAACAGAAAAAATGGAACCAATCTTTGCCATAGAACTCTTTGTATAATATACAAGGACATCTATAAATATGACACAGGGACACATAAGATTAGGACCTATAACATCAGTATGCCACATTCATGTACATCCTACAATGTGAAAATTATTTCCAATACACCCAGGAGAGGAAATCAACACAAGTGAAATAAACATGATCACATTCTTCAACACTAAAAGGCTTAACATGGACTTCGGCATTCTGCTGCATTATGAATATATATATATATATATATATATATATATATATATATTTATATTTATATATATATCACATATATAGTTGTGAGCAGAAAAATGTTCGTAACTCAATGTTAAATTTAAGCAGCCTGATTGGCTATTGTTGTCGGCAGCGGCGGCGTGATTGGTTGCTAGGTTCACAGCTTGCTCTGTGATTGGCTGTGCGGTTGCCTCGGCAGAGAAAGAGACAGAGGAGGGAGAGGGGGAAGAGACACAGGGGAGGGAGAGGAGGGTAGAGAGACACAGGGGGTGGGAGAGGAGGGAGAGAGACACAGGGGAGAGGGGAGAGACACAGGAGAAGGGAGAGGGGGGGAAAGAGACACAGGAGAGGGAGGGGAAAGAGACACGGGAGAGGGAGGAGGGAGGGGGGGAGAGACAAGGGAGGGGAGAGTGGAGTGAAAGAGACACAGGGGAGGGAGAGGCGGGAGACACAGGGGAGGGAGGGAGAGACACAGGGGGAGGGAGAGGGGGGAACGAGACACAGGGGAGGGAGAGGAAGTAGATGGGGTACAAGCTTGCAATGAGCGCCTCCCGTCACATAGAGGGGGGAAAGGTAGACGGAGGAGAGAGACAGGGGGAAAAGAGAAACAGCGAAGGGAGTAGAGGGGGGGGGGGAGAAGCTTGCATTGAGTACCTCCCATCAAGTAGAGGGGGGAGAGGTAGAGGGGGGAAGAAGCGTCCTTTATAGTACTGTATTTTGTACCTTGTACAGTCCTGTGTGAAAGTGGTAGGTGGTTCGCGGTGTGTTGCGCGGTCCAGGGTTGTGTAGCCTCATTTTCATTTTTATGTTCCCCCATTTTTTTCTCACACTATCCAATTTTCGAGTGGCGAAACTCTTTAAAATCAACTTAAATTTGCGTTCCACGTCACTTACAGGCGTCCTGGCTGTTCCCCCGTGCTGTGTGTGATTTTTTGCGTTTTGCATGTATTTTGATTTTCGCGGTTCGGCCGTTAACTTCATATTTTTTTTCTAAGTCCCGCGTCTCGTAAATAGTTTTATTTCTAAGTCGCGCGTTCGTCAACTGCTTGCAGCCTAACAGCCTTATTGAATTGCGAATGGAGCAATTGATTATGGCTGTATATAAGCACATAGGATATTTTTTTTTACATAAGTATTAAGTTGGTGAACTTCTATGCAAAAGCAAGCTCTTCAGTAACTAAAAAAGATGCTATGTGCTTATATAGAGCCCTATTCAATTTTGCGAATGGCAATTTAATGTCAGGCATTGAGCGCCTTTGGCCCTCATCGGCCAAGTGCTGTGAGTTGTAGTGACTTAAAGGCTCGCCTTGCTACGTGAGGCTCATAGGCGATGAGTGCCTTTGGCGCTCATCATCACCCAAGTGCTGTTCATGTTAGTGCCTTAACGACTTGCCTTGCTATGCGAGGCGCGCAGGCGATGAGTACCTTCGGCGCTCATCGCCTAAATGCTGTGCTGCGAGTTTTAGTGCCTTAATGGCTCGCCACGCTGGCGAGGCTCGCAGGCAATGATATGTATTAACCCGTTGTTTGCCGGGATCAATACAACACGGAAATTACACATTCAAAGAATAATATGTTTATTGCAGATTTGTGAGCTTGAGACTGTTGTGCAATAAATTCTAATGTCTTACATTGCTTTTCCTGTCTTTTAATGTACAGTATTGACTTTTTATTTACTTTTACAGTGTTACAAACAGGTGTTTAATCCCCTTGCGAGTTCTCTCTAGCACTTGGAAGTATTTCATCACTTTCTCCGTATTTTTCAGTGTATTATTGATTTTTTTATTTGCATTTACAGTGCTACGAACAGGTGTTTAATCCCCTTGCGGGTCCTATCTGGTACTAATATAATTTTTTGCAACATTTGCCATTTACGCGTGCAAGAACAATTACGGCCTTGAGGAATTATAGTAATTGAATAGCGATTTGCAATTTCAGCGATCGTAACTGTGAAAGATCAAAGGCTTTGCTGGAACGAGTGCCGACATTTAAAAATCCCGCCCGTAACCTCATAACTTATTTGCAGGCTCGCAACAAGACACCCAATTGACTAGCAAAATATTTTGGGGTCTCTGTTTACGAGCTCCAGTAACTACAATTTGCTCAATTGAATAGGGGCCAATGGGTCTTATATTTCCTTCAACCCTAAATCAGCACAAAAAGTCCTGTGTAATACTCCATAGACCAAGAGCATGTAGTGATCAGTAATATGATTTTAGTGAGGATATTTAAGATGGTGTCCTGACATTTTTATGATTATATGTGTAGGGGTGATTTGTGATAGGAAATGGGCTAGTTATAACAGCTGTGAATAGTAGCCAAGTGCAAGGCATTTTCAGAATGTACTAAAAATTGTCCTTCACCATGTTTTTTTTATTATATTTTCAGTACTCTGTGTTAAGTTTTCCTTGTTACCATAAGTCATAACACACTACTGTTAAAAATTCTGGCAAGGATACTATACTGGCAAGGATACTATGCAACATTTATTTTAATTAGCCATGCAGTACCTTCCATTATATATGCTGCTCAACATAAGTATGCATTCCTCTATTCTGCCATACCCACTAACACAGCATAAAAGCCACTTGGAATGTGATTTTCTTGGCACAGTGATATTTAAATTACCAAAGATATTGTCCATGGTAGATTCAAACAAATTATCTCAAAACCCCACTCACACACCTGTTGTTTAGTGTGCGTTTTTTTTTTTTTTTTGCGTCGTTCATACGTTTCTGACTCTCTGTGACCTCATGGACCGTAACAAACTAGAACATAGTTATGTCCATGGTCATGCTGATCCACTTGGTATTCATATCAGAGATACTGGAGTGGGTTGCCAGTTCCTTCTCCAGTGTGCCACAACATACAGCTCCTGGTATTCCTAGATGGTCTCCCATGCCAATATTGACCAGGCCCAACCCTGCCTTGCTTCAGAGTGGTGTGACCTCTTGGTTCCTTTACTTGGAATTGAACCACAGCTCAACAGTGGTGGAAACATTGAGTTCCTAACCAACAGAGAACCCTCAGATACTACGCCTCTATATGACATACTGCTAACTCCCACAATGGCACTTGCTCGGGCACAGGTAAGACTTGTGTGTGTGACTTCTGATTGCGTCCATGGTAGGTTGCCTGTATACTTTCTTTATTTTTATTGTCCTTTTTTTTGTTTTCTAGTTTGTATTAAAGCATTTTAATGGACCACTGTAGTTCCAGAAAAAAGCCATGGGTATAAAAACATTTTTAGAGAGAATGTGAACATTTTAAAACTCTGTTTTTTAATAAAGTTATCCATTTACTCTTTGTTACATCACTCCTGACAGCAGGATTATGATGAGGGTGTGTTTTTATCTTTCAGCTGCGGGGTGGACGAGGAACCTTTTCCTACTTTTTCAAGCTCTTAGTCTGACTAAAAATTGTGAGAAATATATTTGACATTACATGGCAGTCCTTTAATAATGCTAATTATAGTACAGAACTCACAGACGGTATGATTTACTAATATAAAGTAACATAAACATTAAGGGGATGTATTAGTTACCTCCAACTTCACTCGTCCTTTTTGAATGAAAATATATAAACTGAGATTTATTGTTAATACTATTACAGAAAAAGTATCCTCATTATGCAATTCAGTTAAACAATAACTCACACAGCACTTGAAAGACCACTGTAGTTTAAGAAACACTGCACTTATTTGTACAATAAAAATAAAAAACTATCAATGTGAAAACCATGAAAACATTTTGGAGAAATACCAGAATGTATGAAGATTCTAATTATGTGTAGAAGATTCCATCTTGTATTTGTTCCATCACATCCTGACAGCTGGAGGGGTATAATTTTATCTTATCAGGAAAGGGAGGAGTAGGCAGGATATTTCTTTATATATATATATTGCACATTTGTCCTTTTAAAATGCAATACTTTATATCAGTAGTGATCATTAATTTGCAATGAGGAAATTGTACAATATGTTATATACAGAAGTATACAACAGCACAGTGAGTAATATGCTATTTCCTAACTCCAGTAGATTGTAATCATATCTTTGCTTGGATCAATATTAAGCCTCACCTTTAATCTGTTCTGTATATAAATGATCCAGTTGTATTTGAAAGAAGCTTGCAGTCATAATACTTTTTATCTTGTTTAGTCCACTAAATTAACTCGATTAACATACATAAAATGTGAAACCTTTATTAAATATGGTTAAAAAGACATATTTTTTGAGTACCAAGCACCAGCATAATTGCTTTACCTCTCCTATCTCCAGGCTTCTATTTTTGGTTACGGCTCTGCACAAAATGATTATAGACCAATGAAACCCTTTGCTTGCCAGAGGGGAAAGAAAAACATCTTTGCATTGCTATTCTATCTGGCTAAGCCTTTCTATATTATTATAAAATATTTTTTGGAGTATTGTCTGATTATGTGATATGGAATAAAGCTTTAGGCTTGTTAAAAAATATATTAATTGTTTTTAAAGTATTATTCTGTATTCAGCATTTTTATTTTAAAAGAGATATATCAACGATACAGAGTTCAGAAAACTTTGATTATAAGCATAGTGTTGTGTATTTAGATAAGATGTCCAAAAAACTGTAGGGTTTTTGCTAATTGATGAATTGCTTCAAACTGTCTGGATTTCCTCAGAGAATTTGTAAGAAATATACACTTTGAGGGGAAAAAATGTTACTGTTTGTTTATACTAACTTGCCCTAATGGCTAACTTCTTTAGAGGTTACTTGTATAATGTATCCTTCTACTAAGCAGACAGACAAAAATGAAAGCAGTTTTGGAAAGGAATCACATGTGTTGGAAGCATCACATCTACCATATTGAACAGCTCAAAATCCATCTGAAGTCCAGGATAACATCAAGAGAACTTTTGTTTCAGAATAGACTTTTAGGATGGTCACATATGCTTAGAGCGAATTACCTAAAAAAATGTCTGTATTGCTTACATTGTCATGCTTGTCCACTATAGTAGACTTTTGAGGTTACATGCAATGTTTGATGTTATAGAGTACATAAATATCCATGAAAGTCAAGCGTAGTCAAAAATATATATCGCTGTTTCCAGGAAATGGATTGCACAAGTTCAGACATACCAGACATTTGTAGTTGGCTTCCAATAGAATAACGGATCCACTGTTCAGGGCAGTAACGTAAACTTGTAGGTTCTTTTAGTGTCTAATCCAAAACTAATAATCATGAATGAATGAATTAATCATGGGTTTCAGTAACACTAAAGTGTGCATTTTGTCTTTACCAAAATAGGGATAAATATTTTGCTGTTCAACATAATGTTTAACGTTTACTGGAATATTGCTGCAATGCATTCTTTTTAAACATTAGAAAGGACAATGAAGTTCACATAATTCAAACTTGAGAATTGCTCAACAAAACACATCGCTAACGTTGCAATCAAATAATGGGTCCTAGCCAAGATGAAATTATGATGATTTGCCTAAAGGTTTATTATGGAATGTGAATTGTGAACTATCTTGAGAGACAAAGAGTCCCATGGAAGACACGTAGACAGCTAGACTGTTCATCTCAAATTTGTTTTTCAGATTATGCTGACCCTCTTTGGGAAAATAATTTCAATGTTGCCAAGTAATGTTTTGAATTTAGATTTGCTCATCTCTTACTTTGTCAGCAGGAAAAAACATTTGCACAGGAAAGCATACACATTGTGTTGCTGATATAAATATATTTTAATCACTCTTTAACAGTGTATGTGTATATGATTATCATCAATCAACACTACATTTTCTATATACAGTGTGTAATAAAAAAAAATAAAAAAAATAATATGTAATTTAAAGATCATGTACATAAACGTTTTTGCCACAATAACTTTATAACTCTGCTCTGTATCTCTTCTTTATTTGGCAAGCAAACTTTTTTGTTGAAGGATATATTTATTAATATTAGATTTACACAAACATTGCCATTGCTCAGTTTTACAACTTTTTTCCTTTTCCTTATGTTTAATTTATTTTACAATGAATATTATGAATATGTACTTTTGAACATATACAATTTGACCCTTTATTCTCATTTACACATTCTTTCTATTTGACACCCAGGGGAGCCACTGAGCTTTTGGGACTATAGTACCTTAGGCTGGCATGGATTGACACTGCTTAATTCTTCCCCTTTCTTAAGGATGACTCCATGGCTGCCTGGACACTTGGACTGTTACCGCCATTTTGGTTACTTATGTTCTATGTTGTTATTTAATATGTAAGGTTTATTCATGTTTGTATTTACTGTTGTATGAATGGTACACAGTCAAGTTTAGTCTCAAACTAATGTATTCTCCCTAGGGGAGTTTTAATAAAGCATATTACCAGGGTTCCCTGGGGGAAGGGGTCACAAGTTACAGGCTACTCGGTTGAGGGGATTTGAAAATCATCCAGCGGACCAAGGGGAGGGCTGGCAGATGCCAGATAACAATGGGTATTCAGTTAGAAAGGGTCCGGTGAAGATAGGCTTAGCCACCATTGTCCTAGGGTGGAATAGAGATAATACTACTTTAAGGGCCAGCCAGATAAGCTTGCAATTAGTAACCGCACGCTGTCTGGGGCTACATCTCAGCATGAGCTCTCAAGTAGGATGCCAGCTGGGCACGGATTTGCAACCGCTGTCAAACCTAGCACATAGACTTCAGTGGGGCTGTGGGGGTGAATAGATATGTCAAAGGGCTTGTTAGACTTGTCAAAATAGAAACATGAGGTCAAGGGGATCAAGTGATTATCACAGCATTCCTTTGATAGTTTGTTTGCTAGTTAAGCCCTATTGCCTATATTCATGCCTATGGCACCATAGATGCCTATGAGTGGGGAATTCTAAAATCTATATTTAAGTCCTGACCAACCTTGAAAGTGAGTACTGTAAGGTCTCACCTTACCAAGAATAACTGAACCCATTACCATCTCTATACCTTCTTCATGTCAAACTGTTAGATGTACAGAGTCAGAATCCCCAGATGAATTCTGCCCTAACATTTAAGTGTAACTTGTCCCTGTATATAGTGTGGTCCTACCCAGACTGATATGTCCAAATTCCTCTGACTCTGCAGACGGATACTATCCACTGCTAGGTGTTACAGAGTTGGATACCCAAGTGTGTTCCACTACCTTTGCTGTAGGTAACTTGTCCCTGTGATCATGGGCACAACAGCCAACCACAAGCAGCTCATGGGGTACCCTAATGGTGCTGATCACTTCCGTTAGCACCCACCTGCAAAAGGGGGTGCTAGGCCCCAGTATTGGGAAGCTGGGTATAAAATCGGGGAAACTTTACTAATATTTTAGTGACTTAGACTCCAGTAAGGGTGAGTGTGTAAGGTCATGTAGGCAGTCAGACAAGGTGCCTACCCTATTGTTCTGACTGGTCACCACCTGGAAAGCACAACAAAGGATTGATTGATTAAATTACTCAGGGTCCAGGACTACCTAGGGTCATCACGGAGGGTTACACCACTTGATGGACAGGCCTCCCACGTGGACAGGGTATCGGGATTAGAGATTGGTTAGAATAATGTTTACCCAAATGGGGTTTTGGCTGCGATAGTCTATGCTTGAGTGTCATGCTGTGGGAAAGAATGATCCTTGCTTGGTTTTTTGCTACTGAACCTGCTTGGAACTAGTTGCTATTGCTAACTATTACAGCCATGATATCCTGGCCTCCCATTGGTGCTCTTGATTCTGCTCTAATTCCTGCTATCGGTTATATCAACGGACCCCACTATTCTACTGGGTTGGTCTGAACTAGGTTCTTTCCAAGCCCAACCAAGCAATACATTATGACAATTATTCCTTGTATTCTCAGCATTCATATGTATGGACTTAGAGAACATTTTTTAACTTGCTCTTCCTAATACCTAAGACCTAACAGATTAATTGTCAATCTAGAACATATAACAGAAGATGATCTACAATATTGATTTAAAAAGTTGCTGATCAATTTTTCTACTTTTAAAGATTGGTACTTAAAAGTTCCTAAGCATTTTAGATTTCCTAACTAGTCCTGGGAAAAGATAGATATAAGCTTGCGTAATGGTTTAAAAAGTTTCAGGCATATATATAACTTTCCTGCAGTAACAGCTTTTCTTTTTGTATGGTGAATCAAATGCACAGCTGAAATCATGTGTTTTCTTTACTCCTAGGTATCCCTTCTTGCCTTATTTTTCCAAGTAGTTTTTCCGAAGTTATTTCAAAGTGTGAAATTACTAGTACTTTCTCAATTACGTGTAAGTCAAACATCAGTTTCACCCTCAGAAAATCCACCAAGAACAAACCAAACTGTTGTGGGTGTATAAAAGATGAAACTGCTGAAAAGTTTCTGAATCTTCTATTCTAAATGTTACCTCTACACAGTTACAGCACTGAAAGTGTAAATAACATTGATAGGATGATCGTCTATAAAGTTATATAATAAGATACATAAAGATAATCTGCTAATGGTTGCTCAACTGAAGTAGGACCCACAGGATGGAAGTAGAAAGTTAGACCAACAGATCCAATAGCTGAAGCCACTGCCCATCACAGAGGTCAGGTCACAGGAAGAAATTGAGCACAATGAAAATCACATCCTCAGAATATAACTCAATGCTTGGACACAGCCAGTTTTAGCTAATAGCTTCTTATAATCTGCCAAGTTTTGTGTCAAAATCGATGCTGATAGAATGTACCAAGTGATCATGCAAGTAGAATTGGCTTTGTTTGGTTTTGTAAATTATGGTCAATGGGTTGAGCAATACTGATTTATTTTTACTCCCCATAATATGAGAGGAGTAAGATGCTCCCCTACATTATGAATCATTTTTAAAATATGTTTTTTATGTTTTAACACAAGGCAGTAAGTACTTACGGTAATTCAAAATCTTACATTCAAGATACTTTTTCACAAATTTTTCACTGCTATTTAATAGGTTCATATTTAAAGACATTTGATGCAATTGGAGTACCATTTATGCGTCAGTTGCTATAAAAGTAAATATATAAAGTTCTTCAGAGAGGTGTAAGTCAAAAAGTGCTTTATTTTTATTTATTTTTTTGGTGTTCTGACATTGGTAGTTACAGCAGACTAGCACTATAAAGTGCCTACTCTTGTAAAAAAGCAGCTGTTATTTATATTCAATAAAAAGAATAAATCATAAAGACTGATTTAACTTGTTTATTATATTTCATTCTATTAAAAGTTAATTAAACCTGGTATCTACAGTAACAACCACATTATATTAAGGTTACACAGGGCTACACAGTAAGATAAATATAAAAAGTCAAGGTAAAAAGATGTCATAATGCTATGTGAATGTTTTTAATAGTTTCTTAGCAAGGACAATAATACATATCAATGTATGCTGATTCTCAATTGTGAATGAAGATCTGCTTAAGAATACTGTACATAAAGATGATATTTGTATACATATAAAATTAAATATATCTCAATGAATTTTGCTGGAACCATAGTTACCAACTGGATATCATTTTGTTTATTCTTTTTGTGTGTGTGTTTATTATTAAATTAGTAGGTGGTACATTCAACACACTGCAGTATATATCAGTAGTATACAGATATACAGATGTTATAGCACATCTAGAATAGGATTTATTCCTTTAGGTATATGTGAAATCTATATCTAGGATGTTTTACTTCCTAATTAATTGACTTTTAGAATTCAATTTTGATGTCCTATTTGGATATTTGATAATGTGAACATTGGTATCACATATATAGTTGTCGTAATTGTGGGGTTGCCAAAAGTTGTTGGTAACGCAATGTTAAAATGGCAGGTCCGCACAGCGAGCCCCGCGACTGCGGCCCCCGCAAAGTGAGGGCTGTGGTTGAGGCCTGCCAATGAGCGGAGAAGGCGCTTATTTTGCTGGTGGAGATGAGCGCCACAGACCCGCGGGACTTAGGCAAAATTACAGCTCATACTACTTAGTACAAGAAGCACGCAAATGGACTGTGGGGCTTGCAAAAATATGACTTTAACGGCCAAACCGCTGAACTGGAAAGACCGTCAAAAATACACAAATTTGAATCAAATTAACTTACATGCTCACACATAGCACAGGGGGAGAGAGCCAGGAAACCTTTGAGTGAAGTTGCAAGCTAATTTGAGGAATATTTTGAGAAAAAATGGCGAGCCGAAAAAAGCGAGCCCGAAGGATGTAAAACGCGGCCAAAGGACGTAAAAAGAGGACAAAGGACGTAAATATGAGCCCTAAGCACTTAATGAAAACCAGTAACACTTAATACAAGGCAGTAACACTTAACCCAAGGCAGTAGGCCCCTAAACTACACAGGGCTATAAAGTACACAGGGGGAGAGGCTCGCAATGAGCGTCTTTGTCTTTGGCGCTCATTGCAAGCCATGCGATGAGCGCCAAAGGCACTCATCGTGGGGGTCGCAATGAGCGCTGAAGGGGACCATTGCAAAGCAGGAAAGGTGCGGCTTGCCAAAAACGGCAATGAGCGGCAAAGCCACTCATTGCACACCTCATTGAGAGACACGCAATGAGCGCGAAGGTGCTCAGTGCAGGGCTCGCGATGAGCGCAAAAGGTGCTCAGAGGGGCCATAGCCTTGCATTGTGTGGCAAACAGCATTACCTTGCTTAAAATGTTATTGCTGTCATTTTGTGATGGGCAAGTCGCTAGTATATATATATTTTCCATATAATGTATGTGGAGTTGGCACATTTTTTGATACATATACATTTACAGTATTTTATTTCAAGTAATAAAAGTTATATTTTAGGATATTTCCCTGGGTTAGAGTGCTCCTAATTAAAAAATAAACTGTGTTGTACTAATGTTTAACAATTATTAATTTCTTGGGAGGCACCTGCATCACTTATTGCATTTAGCCTTTTGGGTGTAGTGAAACAGCTATTTTTATTTCTTTATTTGTGGCATAGAACAAAATATCCAAGTCCACAAATTAGCCAATATACATACTGTAAATTAAGTTGGTGCAGAAAGCTAGAGATTGTGTGCTTCCATTATTTATTTTTGTTGGTGCAATGGAGAGCAATATGTTAAAAAGAAGAGAGAGTGGAGGAGATGAAGGGTGCTGTGGAGGAAGGGGATGGAGGAAAAGTGGTAGATGAATACAAAGTCATTTTACAGAAGTATTACACATTAGTAGTTCTGTCATATGTAATATTAAGAGATATATGGTTCACAAATTACCCAAAAATGAACTATTAGTTGGCTCCAATTTAGGTAGCTCTGTTTTATTTGCAATATAACTAACTGCCTATACTATCAAAATCATTGGGGAAGATAATTGTAATCACATATAATAGTTGTCAAACTACGAATCGTCGTCACGCAAAGCGAGGGATGCAGTTCGGGCCGCAAATGCCGTCCCTTGCAAAGCGAGGGGCCGCATTTGCGGAAGGTGGAGGCTCCAACATCTCATTGCAGGAGACTCATTGCAAGCCGCAAATGCTGATGGAGGCTCTACGGCGCCTCACAAGCGGTTACAAACACCCACAGAAACGGGACTTTAAAAAAAATACATCTAACACGCAATCACTAAATACGGACTTACACAAAAATATACGAGCCCCGGGACTTAAAAAAAAAACATTATGACCTCGCAAAAATACGACCTTAACGTCTGAACCGCGCGCACCTGAAAACATTAAAAAAAACTAAAAATACACACAAAAAAGGCAAAAAAAGCTTACCCACAGCAAGGGGGGGGGGGGGGGCACAACGAGGACAACCTTGCAATAAGTGCAAAAAGCAGATCAGCGCCAACGTTACAATGACAGCAGAAGCGTCTGATAAAAAAAGTACAACAAGCAAGAGCCTCGCAATGAGCGCCATAGGCACTCATTGCAAGCCACAAGATGAGCGTTGAAGGCGCTCAGCACGAGGCTCGCAATGAGCGCCGAGGGATCTCAGACCACCAAAAAAATGAATGTCTGTGCCATTGAGATGTTTTAATATTATAATTGCCGCAGATATTGTTTACCAGCATCAAAACAGCTGGTATAATAAATAATAGATTAGATTGCATAGTGCATGCAAATACGTTTATGGAGATGCATGGTAAAACCATGAAAAAAAAGCACTGAGTCCAGTATACAGAAAGGTTACCCGTAGTGTTAATGTATTGGGTATTCAAGCTATGATGTTTCTGGATGTGCATAATGTATTTTTACAATTAAGGAGATCTTTTAATTTTCTATAAACATTTTAATTATATGACTTAATTAATTTTATCTTCTTCAGAATAATTGTAATATGAAATCTAGACTTCATTAATACAAAGAAGCCTCTAGAGTAAAATATTTTTGCCTTCTTTAACCCTGCCCCCCATTTATCCTGTTCTCTCTCATATCTGGTGCCATGTTTTACAATGTCTTATGCTGCTACAGACAGTGGCATGCTTTGTGTCAGCATGCAACTTGAAACACTGGTAGCGTGAAGTCTCCAGAAGGCTAGTGAATGTCAGGCAGGAGGCTTCTTAGATTTAAGTGAAATGTCAATTTTATATAACAATTAGATTGAGGAGGGTGACAATTAAGTAATGTAGATAATACTTTTATATAAACAAACAACGTCTAAAGAGTCCCTTTGAGTGAAATGGCTACAAAGCTGGTACCTTGAAAATTATCTGAGGCTAGCATTTTGCCAAATTCATTGATAGTGAATGCCAAGGTCTTTTTTCATATTTACAAAGTTTGTGATGAGAGTGGACTGACAACAAACCTATGAAATTACTTGGTTGCATAATAAATTAGTAGAGAGTTCAGAAGGTATAGAGACCATTAGGCGAATAGATTAGATAAGATTGCAGTGCTGAAGAGAAAATGAAAAGCTTAGTGAATAAAGTGAGCATTGAACATTCATTGCATTCCTTACAATACCTGACTCTTGACCCACTGTCCACAAGATCAAAGTCATTTAAACTGAACCATATTTTTATAGTTAGGAAAGTCATTGAAACGTGTTGTCTTCACAAAGCATGTGTCTAAATCAAATATAAAAAAATTCTAAAATAATCTGAAGAGAATCATATTCAGTTACATTTTGTAAATGTCCAAGGAAGGGACATCCCTGACTGGGCATAGAAGAGAGTGCTAAGTTATTTGTGAATATGCATTCAAAAATAATAATAATAATAATAATAATAATTATGGAGTTTTCACTTCAGATTCAAAATTGAGTAGATACTTTGCATTAACAACTAGGGCCCATGGTGTCATGATGGAAAGAAACACTGGTAGAACGCATAGCTTGACGAGTACTGTAGAGACTGTGAAGAGGTTGTAAATGTTGAGATTTCAAAGCCCCAGGAAAGTCAGGGAATCAGGACATTATCATTTAGTCAGTTCTCTAATCATTCAGCTATACAAGAAAAAGTAATAAGTTAAACTCTAACCCTACACCATGTCCTTATTGCATCCAAGCGTCCTCAGGCGGAGATCCTGAAACCAGCAACAACTCTGACTCTACGACCTGTCCTTATCTGCATCCAAGCGTCCTCCAGCTGAAATCCTGAAACCAGCAACAACTCTGACTCTACAACCTGTCCTTATCTGCATCCAAGTGTTCTGCAGCTGAGGTGATTCTACTGTTACAATGCTTTTCACTGCTAGACTTAACTGTAATAATAGTTCATTGTGTCTATTAAATGCCCTAGAATTATCCTCTGTTGATCTAAGCAAAGTCGTGCTTGCTCTGTTTGTCTTCCCATGCACCTCCCCCTCTTGCACCCCCCACCCTCTCTCCCTTTGAAAATGTCTTAACTCCCCAATATCTTCCTTTCTTCTACAGACCCTGAACCTAGCGACAACTCTAATGCTACACCTTGTCCATATCTGAACGCAGTTGCCCTCCCACCTACCTCTTTGACACACACCCACCTTTGATTCTTGTTCTTTTACCTGCATTTCCCACAGTTGGTACAATCACATAATAAACTCTTGACTCTCCTCACATATCCTATTCCCCCTACTCCTTGTAACCTTATTTCTGGCCTATTCAAATCCTTAACGTTTTACTTCCTGTCCAGGTTTCCACTTTTCCCATTTCCTTTAGATTGTAAGTCTGTGAGTTTTCAGTCTTGGAAGGTGCTTTGAAAAAAACACTAAGTACCCAAACTTTTAAGCTCAAAGACAGGGCCCTCCCTTCTTTCTGCCATTTGTTGATATTGTATTTTTCTTATGCTCAACCCTTGTACAGCGCTACGGAATATATTGGTGCGTTACAAATAAAAGATAATATTAATAATAATATGATGGTGTGACATATGATGTCAAATAGGATGATGTAATCTTCGACAGCTTTTACAACTACTTCCCCCTCCATCAACCTTTGTTATTTCCATTTATGATTTTAAAAATAGAACTGTATGGTTTTGTAATCCATTCTGTATGGCTTTGGATGATTGTAACTCCAATATACTGTTGTAAAACTTACGGGAAAAAAACAAACATTTTAAATAAGATGTGCATTTAAGAAAATGTGCAGATTTTATTTTGAAAATGTTTAACAAATTATCCTGAAAGCAACACATTCTGAAAGGCAAAAGTAAAAGCAACCAACATGTACCATAATGTTTCCACTACTGTTCTGACAGTAACCAATATTACATATGTTTTACAAGTTTCTGAGAGGCCCAGGGAAATTAAAAGCAACGTAACCCATGGGTCCAATGCTAAATATTTATTTAACAGATCATTTTTAAGACACATAACATCTGTCCAACAGGTTATGGCAGGTCCATGCACTTGAAACCTTGTGTCTGTATCCGGCAGCCTCTAAGTCGATGTACCTGTAAAATATCCAGCAGTTATATTTCTCTGAGACAACATTTTATCAACTATTTCTCTCAAAACCTTTTTTTTATATTTTATACTGTTTCTTTTTATTCTTTGCCTTCAGTCAAAATCTTGGCAGAAGCATATATTAAAAATTAGAAGTAATGTGCAAGTATATATATATATATATATATATATATATATATATATATATATATATATATTATATCAGAAATACAACAAAATAAAATAGCTCGTTAGAACACATAATCGCTCCATAAAAATTATTTTGAAAAGAAAGCTTGCTCAATGCAGTGTCAATGAACATGAATACTCCTTACTTAATAAATGATATCAGTGCTAATGCAATCTATAACTAATCCAATGTGACAATCTGCTAATAAAGTGCACAAGATTAAAAATCAACAAAAATAAAATGTTTTGTTATACTGTATAAATGTAGGCACATAATCTCTTACTTTTTTATATTTTATTTAGAACATTTAAAAATACATTTGATTGTGACGGTGTTAATGAAGCAATATTGTTATAAGTACAAAAATGAAAAAATCTCTCATATTTTTTAAATATTGTCTGGACAATTTGAATGTTTTGTTTCTGGCATTGTATCAGGAATTCTTTGAATACGCTGGTCTCTCCAGACAGAACTGTTTGTTCAGGATTAAAGTCTGGTTTACCAAACATTGGGCACATCATTAATACTCCTTTCATTAGAGGAATTATCTTAAGTGACTGACAAGAATATTGGAAGAGCACTTTTCTCACTATGCTATAATACCATATAGAATACAGTAAAGTATATATATTAAGGTTTCTATAAAGTAATTTCAGAAGATCAAAAATTTAGAGACTTATTATTGCCTGGAAAGATACTACAACCCGGCAGCCCTTAAATTCAAAGAAATGCAACCAGATTTTTGCCAAAAATATAATGGTTCTATATTTAGCATCAGTTAGGCTTTTTCAAATCAGACATCCCTTCTTTTGAAAAGATTATAAATCTCTTCTGTGTCAACTGGTTACTTTTTGTGGGGAGATAGGGATTCTATAAGAGCCTATCTCCCCCCATAAAATCCAGATGGATTCCTCATATTTAAGAAGATATTTAACGCTAAAATGTTTATTATCCTCTCATTTGAAAGAAGAGATTGCCTTATCAAAATAGGTCTCTTATACGTATGAGGGCGTGGGTGGGAGGTAAGACATAGGAGCTCACTCCCTTTTAAAGGGATTTGTTGAATTGGTTGTCAAGTGATCCTCAAGATTTTAGAGATCATTTCATATATATATACAGTATATATATATATATATATATATATATATATATATATATATTGTCTACCTCAAAACTTATCGAATTTGGTATTCAACACGTCTGTCTTGATGAGCCAATTTACATTACTCCTTATGGGAAAAGTACCACTGTATCTATCTATCTATCTATCTATCTATCTATCTATCTATCTATCTATCTATCTATCTATCTATCTATATGTATATATATATATATATATATATATATATATATATATATATATAAATATATATATATATATATTTATATATTTATGTAATTCCAAGAAATACAACATTGCACTGCATTCCAGGAACCTGGGTAGGAGCTTGCAAATGAGCGTGCAAACTCTTGACTCTTGTAATCCAATATCATTTTAAACATGGATCCCTTTAAGTATATGCCTGCTGTATTACACAGCTTTATGTGAAGCCCAGGAAGGATTATGTACAAGTCAAGAAAACTCCCAAAAGACAGCTGATTTGAGCTTAAATGGGTCTTATCAGTGTGGGGCTGGTACCTGGCTTGTGTAGTAGGTTTAACTAATGGTGGACAGAAGAGTGATCTTAGCTCCACCATACAGTATTAAAGTAAATAAATAGTGCATTTGTGTCTCCATTTGTATGTCTAAAATAAGTTAAAAAAAAACATATTTCCTGCTTTTATATATATATACTAGTGACTTGCCCGTCAAAAAAAGACGGCAATAAAATTGTAAGGCTAGGAATGCTGTTTGACACAATGTTAGGTTTTTGGTCGTCTGAGCACCTTCGGCGCCCATTGCAAGCACTGCGTACGTACCTCGTACGTGCCTGTGTAAAAGTCTTATGTGCTTGGTGGTGTTATGCGTGTTTAGGGGTTGTGTAGACTAATTTTCGTTTTTTTCTGCCTCCATTTTTTTTCTCGCTTAGGCGATTTTCGGATGTGGAAACTTGGCAAATTGTGGTTAAATTGTCGTGCAACCTGACTCCCAGACATCATGCCTGTCCCCCCGTGCTGTGACTATTGTTTGTTTGGTGGTTTAGTTAATTTTGGTGGTGTTATTGTTGTTTTTGTATGTGCGCGGTCGGCCATTAAGTTCATATTTCTTTTACCTCGTAATATGTTTTTTTCTAAGTGCCGCGGCTCATAGTTTTTTGTGTAAAAGTCTTTTTTGCTTGGTGGTGTTATGTAAGTTTAGGGGTCGTGTAGCTTCATTTTCGTCTTTTGCAGTCGCCCTTTTTTTTCTTGCTTAAGCAATTTTGTGTGTGGAAACTCAGCAAATTGTGGTTAAATTGACGTGCAACCTGACTCCCAGACATCATGCCTGTCCCCCTGTGCTGTGAGTGTTTTTTTTTTGGGGGGAGTTTTGTTAATTTTGGTGTTGTTATTGTTGTTTTTGTATGTGCACAGTTCAGCTGTTAACTTTGTATTTTTTTGACCTTGTATTTTTTTTTTCTAAGTGCCAAGGGTCGTATTCTTTTTTTTGGTAAGTGCCACTTTCCTTTTTGCAAGTGTTACGGGCCGTAATTTTTCACGCAAATTTCTGTTGATGTGTAGTTCTGCGGGTCATAGGGATGCTCATCTCCACTAGCGCAGTGCCTAAGTCGTACGGGGTCATAGGTATAAGCGCCTACGGCGCTCCTTGCCTGGCCGCAACCGCGAATGATTTAGCTTAAGGTTGGCAAAATAGTAATAGAAGCCCTCCACCATATAGAGAACAAGAGTACAGTAGTACAGAAAATAAATAGTACATTTGTGTTCCCATTTGTCTAAAAACAAATATATTTTCTTTCCATGTTTTCCTAGAAGTACTTATGGCACTCCACTCTTGGAAACTGGGCAGGGACATGCAAATGAGCCCACAATGCATTTTCAATCTTAAATCCAAAAACATTTTATATTGGCTCATTTTAGGAATATGTTTGCTGTATTACACAGCTTTAAGAATAGCATAGGATGTTTTATGCACAAGCCAGGAGACCTACCCACAGATGGTACTGTTTCAATCTTAAAATGGATCTCATCAGTGTGGGGCTCCTAGCTAGTGCACTGGATTTTGCGGGCAGGCTATTTATCACAAAAATTATTTAGCTTATGGTTGGCAAAAGTGTGAAGGAAGTCCTCCACCGTACAAAGTACAGTAGTCCAAAAATAAATAGTACATTTGTTTGCATGTCCCTACCCAGTTAGCAATAACTGTACTTCTGGGAAACCTGAGCAGGAAATAACTTTTTATCTTATTTTTAGACATTCAAGTTGGAACACAAATGTACTATTTATTTTCTGTACTACTGCTTAAAGCTTTGCAATACAGCAAGCAGGGGTGTAGGAACTTGGGGATGGGGAGGACAAACCCCTTCTCAGATTATACAGTATGAATAAGGGACACATAAAATAGTGAAATTAAATATAATCATGCAATACTGGAGAGCTATGGAGCAGTATGTCTCTTCCAGGAAAACGCTGACCAAGGAAAGCTTTTGACTTCCTCACTTTTTAATAACCCTGGGAGGATGCAATGAGCAGCCAGCACTCAGAAGGCTACCTGGCCAGAAGCTGCAGGAAAAGTATTTGCACAAAGGTACATCAACATTGCAACTGCAAATTGCTAGTATAGTTTTTCAGGCATGTGTTTTTGCACCACAACACCTGACTTTTGCATTTATTTTTTACTCCTATGAATTTGGGTCTTTCCAACTCACTTCAACATTTTGTTCTTTATTCTGTTCTTTTCCAGTTTTAATTTTCCCCTTCTTACTTTCTACATTCCCTCTGAGCTTTCAACTTCCTGCTCAAGAAAATTGTGGGTTGGTTGAGGTGCTCATTGCGAGGCCACGGGGCCCACAAGATAGAGGGGGGAGAGCCTTGCATTGTGTGGCAAACAGCATTGCCAGGCTTCAAATTTTATTGCCATTGTCAGTTTTGGCGGGCAAGTCTCTAGTATCACATATATAGTTGTGAGCATACGAATGTTGCTAACGCTCGCAAGAACTGCGTCCCTCGCAAAGCGAGGGATGCAGTTCGCTCCGCAAATGTGGACCCTCGCGAAGCGAGGGGCCGCATTTGCGGAAGGTGGAGGCTTCAACGTCGTCTGTGTTTGTCCGCAAATGTGAACCCTCGTAAAGCGAGGGGCCGCATTTACGGAGGTGGAGGCTCAAAGGCGCCTCACATGCGGTTAAAAACACACACACGCATGACTTAGAAAAAAAAAACGACCTTGGAACCAACCTTAACGTAACAAACACCCACACGCACAAAAAATACGACCATAACGGCCGAACCACGCGCACCTAAAAACAGTCAAAACACACCAAATACTCACAAAAAATACATAAAAAGCTTACCCATAGCAAGGGGGGGGGCATCCAGGACCTCTGAAAGTGAAGTTACACCTCCATTTAAGTCTAAATTCCCGAGTTCAGACACACGAAAATCCCCTAAGCGAGAGAAAAAATGGCAGCCGAAAAAACCCAAAACGAGGCTCAAAGCCCAGGACTGCACACACACACGCGACCTCGAAACAAACCTTAACGGAACAAACACCCACACGCACAAAAAATACGACCATAACGGCCGAACCACGCGCAACTAAAAACAGTCAAAACAAACCAAATACTCACAAAAAATACATAAAAAGCTTACCCATAGCAAGAAGGGGCACCCAGGACCTCTGAAAGTGAAGTTACACCTCCATTTAAGTCCAAATTCCCGAGTTCAGACACACGAAAATCCCCTAAGCGAGAGAAAAAATGTCCGCCGAAAAAAAAGGAAACGAGGCTCAAAGCCCAGCAACGTACAACTTTTACCCAAGAAGGGATCTGAGATAAGCTTGGAAACCTGCATTAACCCCACGGAATCCGAGATAAGCTCGGAGACCTGCATTAACCCCACATTAACCATCGCAGTGGGGGTGCCAATCGCACGCGATCGGGGACCCCGGCTGCAATGAAAATTCTAAATTCCTTAAAAGTCCCGTTATAAAAGAAAACAAATATACACTATCACCCTGTCACTCATGGGGGTCAATACAGACCCCCATAATCACTTAATTAAACCCCTCACTAATGGGGGTCAAAACAGACCCCCATAAACCCCTAAATAACCCTGTCACTCATGGGGGTCAATACAGACCCCCATAAGCACTTAATTAACCCCCTCACTCATGGGGGTCAATACAGACCCCCATAAACCCCTAATTAACACTGTCATTTATGGGGGTCAATATAGACCCCCATAAGCTCTTCATTAACCCTGTCACTCATGGGGGTCAATACAGACCCTCATAAGCCCTTCAATAACCCTGTCACTCATGGGGGTTAATACAGACCCCCATAAACCTTCATTAACCTTGTCACTCATGGGGGTCAATACAGACCCCCATAAGCACTTCATTAACCCCCTAACTCATGGAGGTCAATATAGACCCCAATAAGCCCTTCATTAACCCTGTCACTCATGGGGGTCAATACAGACCCCCAGAAGCACTTAATTAACCCCCTCACTCATGGGGGTCAATACAGACCCCCATAAGCCCTTCATTAACCCTGTCACTCATGGGGGTCAATACAGACCCCCATAAGCACTTAATTAATCCCCTCACTCATGGGGGTCAATACAGACCCCCATAAACCCCTAATTAACCCTGTCACTCATAGGGGTCAATACAGACCCTCATAAGCCCTTCCTTAACCCTGTCACTCATGGGCATCAATACAGACCCCCATAAGCCCTTCATTAACCCTGTCACTCATGGGGGTCAATACAGACCCCCATAAGCCCTTCATTAACCCTGTCACTCATGGAGGTCAATACAGACCCCCATAAGCCCTCCATTAACCCTATCACTCATGGGGGTCAATACAGACCCCCATAAGCCCTCCATTAACACTGTCACTCATGGTGGTCAATACAGACCCTCATAAGCCCTTCATTAACCATGTCACTCATGGGGGTCAATACAGACCCCCATAAACCCTTCATTAACCCTGTCACTCATGGGAGTCAATACAGAACCCCATAAGCCCTTCATTAACCCTGTCACTCATGGGAGTCAATACAGACCCCCATAAGCCCTTCATTAACCCTGTCACTCATGGGGGTCAATACAGACCCCCATAAACCCCTAATTAACCCTGTCACTCATGGGGGTCAATATACACCCCCATAAGTCCTTCATTAACTCTGTCACACATGGGGGTTAATACAGACCCCCATAAACCTTCATTAACCCTGTCACTCATGGGGGTCAATACAGACCCCCAGAAGCACTTAATTAACCCCCTCACTCATGGGGGTCAATACAGACCCCCATAAGCCCTTCATTAACCCTGTCACTCATTGGGGGTCAATACAGACCCCCATAAGCACTTAATTAACCCCCTCACTCATGGGGGTCAATACAGACCCCCATAAACCCTTCATTAACCCTGTCACTCATGGGGGTCAAGACAGACCCCCATAAGCCGTCCATTAACACTGTCACTCATGGGGGTCAATACAGACCCCCATAAGCCCTTCATTAACCCTGTCACTCATGGGAGTCAATACAGACCCCCATAAGCCCTTCATTAACCCTGTCACTCATGGGAGTCAATACAGACCCCCATAAGCCCTTCATTAACCCTGTCACTCATGGGGGTCAATACAGACCCCCATAAGCCCTTCATTAACCCTGTCACTCATGGGGGTCAATACAGACCCCCATAAGCCCTTCATTAACCCTGTCACTCATGGGGGTCAAGACAGACCCCCATAAGCCGTCCATTAACACTGTCACTCATGGGGGTCAATACAGACCCCCATAAACACTTAATTAACCCCCTCACTCATGGCGGTCAAAACAGACCCCCATAAACCCCTAATTAACCCTGTCACTCATGGGGGTCTATATAGACCCCCATAAGCCCTCCATTAACCCTGTCACTCATGGGGGTCTATATAGACCCCCATAAGCCCTCCATTAACCCTGTCATTCATGGGGGTCATTAGAGACCCCCATAAGCACTTAATTAACCTCGTCACTCAGGAGGGTCAATACAGCCCCCCATAAGCCTTTAATTAACCCCCTCATTCATGGGGGTCAATACAGCCCCCCATAAGCCCTTAAATAACCCCCTCACTCATGGGGGTCATTACAGACCCCCATAAACCGCTAATTAACCATGTCACTCATAGGGGTCCATCCAGACCTTAATAAGCCTCTATTTAACTGCATCAGCCCTATAAGGGTATATTATGACCATTATGGGCCTGTTACAACCCAACATTAACCACATAAGTTCCATGACGGTCGTCAAGGACCATCAGGACACTAAGTATAAACACTACACTGCACTATACCCCCAATAAAACATTAAATATCAAGTAAACACCCTCTACACTAACCTATTAACACCTACACTACTTAACTACCTACCCCCTAATAACCCCCACCACTATTACAGAAAATAAAAAAGCCTAATGTCACAAAAAATAAAAAATCTACATTACATAAAATAAAAAACCTAAGTCACAAAAAAAATCTACATTACACAAAATAAAAAAACCTAAGTCACAAAAAATAAAAAAGGAACATTACAGAAAATAAAAAAACACATTACAACCCCCCCCCCCCACTACAGAAAAAAATTACACATCTGAAAAGGAAATACATATAATACATACAATACAATATAATACAATACAATTAAATAGAATACAAGACACCCCTATCTAATATACAATACATCCTATCTATATAATATATATCCCCCAATCTATCTATATAAATATTATAATCTAATATACATCCTATCTATATAAAACACATACCCCTAGCTAACATACAATAAATGCTATCCATATATAAAATAATCTAATTCTAAGCTAAAATAAAATAATTAAGACCACTTACCCTTGCAGATGTCCATTCAGATCAGCCACCTAGGGAAAATATAATAAAAAAAATGAGTGCAACACGTTTACAGTAAATACTAAACATTTTAAACATTCTAAATATTCTACTCACCTTTCCGGCATGTCCCGTCCTTATTCTTTTATTCTTCTCTGTTGCGGCATCTGTTAAAAAAAAACATAACATTAATACACATTCATAAAAATAAAAACAAAATAAAATAAACATAATCTACATTTTACTTACCTCCTTGTGATGTCTCCGGCCTCCTCTTCCTCCTCTTCTGCCACGCCCTGTAAAAAAAAAAAATACTTACATCCTCACTCACGGCCATCCCCGACGCTAATGAGGCTCCCGGAAACTTTTCCGGAAGAAAATAGGCAATGGCGCCTTCTGATTGGTTGAAAACGCTGTCTATCAAATTCACCCAATCAGGGGGTGCCAATGTGCAAGCTGATCAGAAAGGGTTACACCCTAAAATCCCACTCTGATTGGATAATGCACCTGTCAATCTTTATTTAAACCAATCACAAGGCGCAGATGCCTTCAGCCAATCACAATGGAATACACCCCCACAGGGTGATTGGCAGGAGGCATCTGCGCATTCTGATTGGTTGCACTGACAATAGCCAATCACAATGGAATACACCCCCACGTACTGATTGGCGAAGGATTTGCGCATTCTCATTGGCTATTGTCAATGTCAATCAGTATTACAGCCAATGGGAAGGCACAGATGTCTTCACCAATCAGTACGTGTGGGTGTATATCATTGTGATTCGCTGATGGCAATAAAGCCTTCGGATTGGTTCAAATAAAGATTGACAGGTGCGTTATCCAATCAGCGTGGGATTTGGGCGTGTATCCCTTTCTCATTGGTTCACAATTGGCGTCTTCTCATTGGCTGAATTTGATAGACAGCGTTTTCAGCCAATCAGAAGCCGCCATTGCCAATTTTACACTGGAACACTCCGTAAGGAAGCTTATTAGCGAGGAGACATCCGCCAGGGCAGATGTGTGTTATTTTTTGTTTTTTTTGTTAAAGAGCGCGGATGCTTCCGGGGCACAACACGAGGATGCCGGAGACATCGCGGGGAGGTAAGTATAATGTAGATTGTGTTTATTTTACTTAGTTTCATGTTTATGTATGTGTGATAATGTAATGTTTTTTTTAACAGGGGCCGCGCCGCAGAAGCAAAGATGGAGGAGGACGTGACATGCTGGAACAGGACATGCTGGAAAGGTGAGTATAATATTTAGAATGTTTAGAATGTTTAGTTATTTTATGTAAACGTGTTGTATTCATTTTTTTAATCTTTTTTACCCTAGGTTGGTGATCTGAAGAAACATCTAAAAGGTAAGTGGTCTTAATTATTTTATTGTAGCTTAGAATTAGGGTTGCTATATAGAGATAGCATGTATTGTATATTAGATAGATAGGGGGATGTATATTAGATAGATAGTATTGTATATTAGATAGGGGGATGTATATTAGATAGGGGGATGTATGTTAGATAGGGGTGTATTGTATTGTATTTAATTGTATTGTATGTAATTATATTGTATGTATTGTATTGTATGTATTGTATTGAATGTAATTGTATTGTATGTAATTGTATTGTATTACATTGTATGTATTATATTGTATGTATTGTATTGTATGTATTATATGTATTTCCTTTTCAGGTGTGTATTTTTGTTTTCAGTAGTGGGGGGTGGGGGGGTGTAATGTATTTTTTATTTTCTGTAATGTTCCTTTTTTTATTTTTTGTGACTTAGTTTTTTATTTTATGTAATGTAGATTTTTTTATTTTATTTTTATTTCTGTAATTACAGTGGTGGGGAGAGGTTATTAGGGGGTAGGTAGGTAGTGTAGGTGTTAATAGGTTAGTGTAGAGGGTGTTTAGTTGATATTTAATGTTTTCTTGGGGGGGTATAGTGCAGTGTAGTGTTTATACTTAGTGTCATGATGGTCCTTGAGGACCGTCATGGCACTTATGTGGTTAATGTTGGGTTGAAACAGGCCCATAGTGGTTATAATATACCCTTATAGGACTGATGCGGTTAAATAGAGGCTTATGAGGGTCTGGATAGACCCCCATAAGTGACCGGGTTAAAATGGTGTAGTGCTTACACTTTGGCACTTATAGTGTATTTACATGCGTCCATTAGTGTGTTTGAGGGGTCTATATAGTTGAGGCACACAGTATACTCACATTGTGTGGCAAACAGCATTTCAACACTTTCTTTTATTGACCGTCATTTTTTGACGGGCAAGTCGCTAGTGTATATAATAACAAGGAAAACATTGGGACATCTACCAGCATAAACCCTTATGTATGTATCTCTTGCTTCCTTCTGTCCCTTTATCCTTTCTGTCTCTCTCCCTTTAGCCTCTCCCCTCCTCTCCCTCTCCTACTCTCTAGACCTTTCTCCTTCCCTTTTTCTTTCCCTTCCCATTTTCCCCTCTCTCCCTCCATTCTCATCCCTTTTCACTCTTCTATCCTCCGTTGTCTACCTCTGCCTCTTCTCCCTGCCATCTCCTCACTGTTGCTTTTTTATTTTCTATTGCCCCCGCACATTTTCTTTCTGCTTTCCATATTCTCCCTCTTGTCTCTTTCTTCCATTGTATTTGACTCTTTCCTTCTCTCTCCCTTGTCTGATTATTTTGTTTTCTTTTGTCTTGCCTCCTCCCTTAAACATAGAAACATCGATTTGTCGACGCGGAGGCTGCACAGGCTCCCTGGGTCAGCCCGCATCGTCTCGTGACCCAGCGGAGCCTGTGAGGTAGCCTCAGCCAAAAGGAAGCGGCGGGGGCGGGACTCCCGCCACATTCGAGCGCCGGGAGTCACTTCGGCGCGTTCTCCATGGAAAACGGACGGAGGTCTGAGGGCTCCTGCATAAAGTATCAAAGTAGGAGGTTTAAGACTGAGATTACACCCCAGATATAAAAAAAAGCACATAAGCGGCAGAGTGAAAGTGTCTGCAGCGTCTGGTGTGTGTTTTGTTTCTGTATTTTCACTGTCCTCGCGATATGTTTTTGTTTGTCTTGGGGGGGTCTTGTGTGCCTGGGGTATGGATGCTTTTCAGCTAGAGGCCTTGATGGCTGATGTAAGGACCCGGGCCTTAAGTCAAGGGGTCAGGTGGGTGCAGGACAGGCTGGGCCCTCCCATGCCTTCTGTAGGAGGCCCCCATTACATTGGACAGGCTCAGCATGCAGTTGCTGGAGGCCTAGACAATATTGGGGGTGCCACTGGGCTTGTCTCCCATCCCTTTAGTGCAGAGCCACTAGACCACCGTCCAGTGGATGACCAGGCCAAGGGCGATAGGAGTAATACGGGGCAGGTTAGCCAGGACCCTTTACCCCTCAGGCAAGAGAAAGCTGGGCCCACGGGCGGTGAGGGTGAGGGCCTAGTACTCCGGCCACCACCAGTCATTTTGCCCAAAGGGTCCCGGCCGCGGCAAAGGACAAAGAACACCCCTTTACCAACCCAAAAAGGGGGCACAGGGGGTAATAAAAAAGCCAGGAGCCCTAAAAAAGCTCCTACAGATCCCCAAAGTGCCGACCATGCGGTCCCCTCTAATCCCAATAATAACAGCACTTCTGGTGCTTTGCAGGGACGCAGCCACGGTGGGAAAAAGGGACATGGCTACCACGCGTGTGAGAAGAGACAGAGTGGTCAGCGAAATGAACTGCCAGGACAGCATGGTCATGATCGACGACATGCCCGTAACAGCAGCGATGGCGAGGCCAGTGCGCCCCACCAGAGCTAGGAAGACCACAAGCAGGTACAGTCCACTGCTATTCACCCACACCCCCTTAAGACGACAGAGGACAGAGACTGAGGGTGTTACGGTTAGGCCACAGCAAAAAGTTACTAATCCTGACCCACAGGTAGAATTTGCGACGCCCCAAGCAGTGTCAAGGGTACAGAATGCAGGTGACCACCACCTGTCCTCAGGGGAGGAACAAACAGTATGGGTATGGGCATGCAGGTCACGGAGAGCTAGTGACTGTTCCTCTTGCACCCATAGGTCTGGAGGGCGATCAAGATCGAGGAGCAGGAGATCCTGCCGATGCAGCTGTGTCTGCGGATCAGAGAGAGGACAGAGCCCGCGGAGGGCCAGACGGTCAGAATCCCCGGGGCGTCTGGAGAGACGTAGGGACACCCCGTTGGCAGTATCTACTCCGAGGCTCCCAGAAGCAGGTGAGGTCCCAGCAGTTGCCACACACAAAAGGGGGTCACACAACATCGCGGTAAGCGAACAGGAGATGGGTGCGTGGATAGGGGGACTAGCCAGAGGGGCATGGTCCGAGCAGTCCAACAGCGTAGGCAGTGGGGAGCCGGCCGCGGTTATGGCGGCACCAGGCCCCCGGGTATTATAGGCGGGCCGGGCCCGCAAACAAGCAGCACCAATGCAGTAGCCTCAGACGCAGCCATGAGACCAATCGTCTTGTGCGCGCTGGACAACCTGGGGGCGCACCTTCCCCAGGAGGTTAAGGAAAAAATATGGAGGAGGGAATTCGTCGAATTGTTCTCTCTTCTTCCCATGTCCAGACAGATGGACTCAGGAGAGAGGAGTCTACGAGAAGGAGATGACGGAGGCAGGTCTTATAGGAGGTTGCCCAGAACCTTTGACACGTGGCTACAGGCCTTTTGCGTGCTATGCGAACTACACCCTGAGCAAGGCTCGGGGCTGTTCGTATACATAGACGAGATACGCAACGCCCACAAAGTGTACGGGGGCTCGGCATGGTGGTGGTACGACGAGGAATTCCGCCAGTACCTGGCATCTAGGCCAGCAATGGCATGGAGCAACAAAGCGGTGGCATACTGGCTTAACATTATGATACTGATGCGAGTCATGCCGCCCTTTCGTGCTGGAGCAGGTGGGGTCAGGAGCCCCACCGCCACCCCGGCTGCATGTCTCAAGACCTGTTTTGCCTACAACGAAGGGGTATGTAAATGGGCCCCTAACTGCAGGTTCAAGCACGTGTACTCCAACTGCAGCGGTGAACACCCCCTGGCCAGATGCACCAGGTCAAAGGAAGGCGGCAGAACAGAGCCCCCTGCCAAAGGGCAGGACGCCCATACGCCTCCTCGGCATGCTGCCATGGCAAAAAACGTTACGGTAGAACGTCGGGCAACGTTGCCGTGGCTCGCCTCCTGGAAGCGGGTTTCCAGGAGGGATTTAGGATCCCACACACAACAGATCCGCGGGGGTCCACAGCACCGAACTTGTGTTCGGTGCCGGAATTCCCGGGGTTAGCAGAAGCTTAGGTGCACAATGAGGTGCAACTGGGGAGGATGGCAGGGCCATTCGCTCTCCCCACCCCCATCAGAGACCTTATCGTTTCCCCTCTAGGCGTCGTGCCCAAAAAAGAGACTGGTAAATTAAGATTGATCCAGCACCTCTACTACCCAAAAGGCGGGTCGGTGAACGACGGTATCGCAAAGGATCAATCAGCCGTATCCTATGAATGGTTCGACCGGGCCGCTGAAATGGTCAGGTTTGCCGGCGCAGGGTCGCTCATGGCAAAAGTTGACATTGAAGCGGCGTTCAGATTGTTACCGGTGCATCCATCGAGCCACCGGCTCCTGGGTTGCTACGTCGATGGCAACTATTTCATCGACCTATGTTTACCTATGGGGTGCTCCATATCATGTGCCTACTTCGAGGCTTTCAGCTCATTCTTGCAATGGGTTGCGCGCACGGAAGCTGGCTACAAGAGCATCACACACTATCTGGATGACTTCCTATTCGTTGGTCCAGCAGGGCAAGACACCTGCCATTTCATTTTGGAAGTGTTCACCAAAATCTGTATGGATTTTGGGGTGCCACTGGCCCACAAGAAAACTGAGAGCCCCACGATGAAATTGACTTTCCTGGGGATTCAGATAGATTCCAAGACAATTGGAATGCAGTCTTCCCCTGGAAAAGGTGGCGGACATGAGAGCGGAACTCTGTGCGCTAACAGGGGCACGCAGGGGGACCCTGCGATGCTTATAATCCATTATTGGAAAGTTTAACTTTGCCTGCAGGATTATCCCTATGGAAAGGGTATTCTGTAGGAGAATGTCACTCGCTACTGCGGGCGTCATTAGGCCGCATAACTTCATAAAAGTGTCCCGGGCCATCCGGGACGACGCATAGGTGTGGTCGGTCTTTCTGGCCGATTTCAATGGATCAGAAATTATTCAGAAAGGGAGTGCTACTAGCGCCGATCTGAAACTGTTTACCAGGGGGTCCGGAGCAGTCGGGTGCGGCACTTATTTTCAAGGAAAATGGTGCGCCGCGACATGGCCAGACGAATGGGAGGTGGCAGGTCTTACAAAGAACCTGACATTCCTTGATCTATTCCCCAAGTATTGTTAAGATGAATAGACCTTATAGCCACAGAGTATGAGATTAATCAAAGGTTATATACTTAATCCTAAAAAAGTAAATTATCTGTCATAATACAGTACATATGTAGAATCTTTTTTTGTTTAAATTAAAGCTCACACACAAAAATAATATGCAATAATACATACATTAAAAATAAATGTTCTACATCATTTTATGCAAAATAGTTTTTTTTTTAGTATTAACAAATAGTTTTTTTTAGTATTAACTTTATAACCAGTTTTTAAAAACTATTAAAAGTACCCAAACTGACTTCACCATGTATTTTTTCTCTTCCTTTTTTTTGCAGGGGTGTAGGAGCCAAAATAATTCTGGTGGGGATACAGCTCATTGTATACACATTCTGTAAAATAGCTTATATACACATACATATAAGCATAGATAAATCTGGGAAAATTTGGCCCCCCATCACCCCCAGTTCCTACACCCATGCTTTTTTGACCTCTGCTCCAAATTATTTTTTTATTAAGCTGACTTACTCTACAAGATCTGTAGGATAGCAGCTCATCAGTCATTCCATACTTGGACTTTGATATCATTAAAATTAAGGGATAATCTGTATTGCCTTTGATATTCTAACATGTTGTTTATATTGTGTAGAGGGCCACTCATGTATGTTTTATTTATGATTGTTGGTTGGCCTAAAAACAGCATCATATGGCATAATGGGTGTCAAATAGCAGTTAACACACTATTGTAGCCAATAATACTACACAGTATTATCATGAAAATGCCTTTCAGAGACATAGAAGTGTTTATTACTGTATACATGTGGAATACATGAATGAGTAACCAACTGTCAGTCTTCTTGAGAGACAAATATATATTGCATATTTGGTAAAAACAATTAAAAAGCTTAGTTGACATTTGCCTTTCTGTATATCAACTGGGCTGGCTTGTGTTCTACTGGCCTGTTCTTGTAATTAATTGGCTTGTCTCATTCCTAAACTTGACGAATAAACTGTGTAGATTGTTTGCTTCAACTACATATCTTATTATAAACAAATGAAACCCTAATTTATGAGCTCTGCAGCGGTCCTTTAAGATTCCAAGGTCCACAGCCATTTGACAAAACGAATATGGCAGATATATGAAGTAATACAGAAAGCAATTCCACTGTCCAAGATTACATATAACTTCCAAAAATAGCTAATAAATTATCAGTTTGCTATAATCGAGTTTAAAGAATAAAAGTCGCTGCAAACTGACAAACCCTACGTGGATGCTGCAAGTTATATTTACCAGTTCAATACCTTGGACTTTCTCATATGAATTCAGTTATACGTTCCATGTGTGCTATATTTGTATTTGTTTTGCATTGAAGATTTTATATCTTTTATAAAAATAACTTATTTACAAAGTAATATTAAGGCATTTATTAGCTTAATTCTCCAAGTTTATAATTTTGTAACATACGGGCATATATACACTTTACATTTAAAGAAAAATACACCAATTTTAAACCACCATCTAGCCCCTATGTAGAGAATCAAGAGCACATGGGAAATTAGACCATAATCAGACAAAAATAAAAGGCAATATTTTATTATTCATAAAAATAAAAAACAATTTAAAACACCATGTGTCTCAATGGATAATCCATGACAGGTTATAACATCACATGTGCATTGTCAATATACATTACATCAGCTGTTTATATGAGTAAACAATAGACTCTTGAAACATGCAAACAAACTCTATGGCCTTCATTCTATTATCGGCCGTAGGAGATGCGGGGCCGCAAGGACCGGCCGCAAGCTATTTGCCTATTCTATTCCCTTCCGGCCGGGGATTCCGGCAGGCTTGCGGCCGGTGCCTTGCTATCCCTTGCGGCCGCACACGCCGGAGGAAAGCCTTTGATCTTAAACGGCTGCAAGAGATTCGGCCGTAAGAAAATCCTGGTTGCTATTCAATTGCTCCGGCAACCCTCTCTGCAAGGCTAAAACCGAACAGCAGCTAACTTGCAGCAAAAAGGTCCCACAGGTACACAATTAAGCACATTTTAAAGCCATAATAAAGCCATCCTGCACTCTGAGGAGACTATAAAGTGATTGTAGGTGTTAGCATTAATAGCACAACATTCCCCTACACTCAAATCCGTAAATAATTTTTTTTTTATGTCACATATCCATGTAAAAAGTCCAAAGGGCTTGGAGCACCTCAGACCCACCCACGCTGCGGACGGAAAATAAACAGTTAATGTAATCTTGGATTTGGGCTGATGTGCAAGCTTGAGAGGGGGTTGCTATTAATCCTCATGCCCCCCATGATGATCCCTAGCATTTACAGAGCTTTACAGTGCCGTCTTGAATTTATTTTTGCATTTAAAGATTTCTGAGCTTACGGCCGGTTGCAAGATATACGCCCGGCCGTAAGGGGATATCCTTGGGGCGCCGTATAATTGAATTGCAAGGTAACGGGACCCCCGCAAGGAATCGCAGCTTTGCGGCCGATTTACTGCCAATAATAGAATGAGGGCCTATATCTCTAAATGAAAAAAGTGCTGAAAAAATAAGGTGAAGTAAACATATAAAGTGCAAGTTCTAGTGTAACCATAAATGAAAAGATACACAGTGTGCAAAATATAAAAAATAATCAGACTAAATCATACATAAAATGTGCAGTAAAGGGGGACCCTAAACTTAAGTCCCTACAGAGATTGCTATGGTGGCTTGTGGCGCCCGTTACTCTACTCCCTCATGGGAAAAATCTATTCTAAACTATAATAAAGCAAATCCCTCCATACATGTTACGGCTGCTGGGGTCCACCAATTACCCTCTGTGAACACAATTCTACTCTGATCTCCTACAATTGCTGGGATAAATAACACACTGCAAAGTATATAAACAGCTACAGTATATAAACAATGAGAAGCTGCAATAAAGATAAATAATGTTACCAAAAAGACAATACTATCAATATAATAAAAATAATTTCCCTTGTTAAGTTGCCAATAACAGTCTTTGCTCCTCTGTGGTCAGACAAACACACATGCTGCAACCAATGATGACGTCATCACACTGAGACACAAAGCAGCCGCTGTGCATGTTTCGCTCAAAGCTTCATCCAGGGCTGGTAACAGGATGGATAGAGGTGCAGTTTATATAGGGTGAATTTGTGTCAGCTGTTAAATTAACTCATTATGATCCTGGTTGCCACTCAGATCAGGTCTATAACAGATACATTCATCTGTGATTAAAATGTAAATGGTGAGCTTTATAAAAAAACTAGCTACTAAAAATGGAATTGTAAGGCAGGTAATACAGTTTGGTACACAAAATAAGTCTTTTGGTTGTGTGAGTACCTTCGGCGCTCATTGCGAGCCTGTTGGTTGGTGTATTTTTGGCTATGAGAGCTCCTTTTGCACTCATTGCAAAGTTTGAGCTTTGGGCCTTTTGGCGCGTATTGCGAGCCTCTCCCCTGGTGCAGTTGTGCTCATCTAAACATGTTGCCGCTCATTGACGAGGCGCACGCTGATCGCATTTAGCGTTTATTGTACATCTTTTTTTTTTTTTTTATGTATTTTTTTATGTTAATTAATTAATTTGTAAAGTTATAAATTAATATACTTTACCTATTAGTAATTAGTAATTAATATATGCAGGAAGCAATACAAGTGGATTTACCTTACAAGTAAAGGCTGATAAACTGCAGAGTGCACTAATTGTGCCCAGGTGAGAGGGGTGTGGCTTGACTGTTAAACTTGTATAAAAGGTTTGTGAGCTGGTTTGGGGCCTGTTTACAAGTGGATTTACCTTACAAGTAAAGGCTGATAAACTGCAGAGTGCACTAATTGTGCCCAGGTGAGAGGGGTGTGGCTTGACTGTTAAACTTGTATAAAAGGTTTGTGAGCTGGTTTGGGGCCTGTTTACAAGTGTATTTACCTTACAAGTAAAGGCTGATAAACTGCAGAGTGCACTAATTGTGCCCAGGTGAGAGGGGTGTGGCTTGACTGTTTAACTTGTATAAAAGGTTTGTGAGCTGGTTTGGGGGCCTGTTTACAAGTGAATTTACCATACAAGTAAAGGCTGATAAACTACAGAGTGCACTAATTGTGCCAGGTGAGAGGGGTGTGGTTTGACTGTTAAACCTGTATAAAAGGTTTGTGAGCTGGTTTGGGGCCTGTTTACAAGTGGATTTACCTTACAAGTAAAGGCTGATAAACTGCAGAGTGCACTAATTGTGCCCAGGTGAGAGGGGTGTGGCTTGACTGTTAAACTAGGGAAAAAGGTTTGTGAGCTGGTTTGGGGGCCTGTTTACAAGTGGATTTACCTTACAAGTAAAGGCTGATAAATTGCAGAGTGCACTAATTGTGCCCAGGTGAGAAGGCAGAAGTTAATATAAACAGGAGAAGGGGAGTTTAAATTAAAGGAGGGACATCAAAGAAAAGGGAGGGCAGATTTATAGTGCAAAGGAGGAAAACTTTATATAAATATATTATTTTATATTCTTCATTTTTCCCACTGAAATTTTGTAGACAATAATAATAATTACGAGTCAGTCCAGTGGCAACCTTATTAAGTGTACATCCTGTCATATGTATGCAATACTGGAACAGATGATCCAGGGTCCATACCTCTGTGAGAGGTGTGAGCATGTTGCCTCTCTGGAAGCTCAAATTGGAAATCTGGAGAGGAGAATTGCAGCACTTAGTGATATTGCTCCACTGGAAAGGGGGTTGGTGCTCACTGAGCACAGTTTAGCTGGGCCTAGCATGGAAGGTGGAGCTGGGGCTAGTGAGGATGTCCAGCGAGGCAGCTGGGTTACAGTTACAAGGGGAATCAGGGGGAACAGGAGGAGGCAGGCCAGTTCTGAGTTGGCAAACACCAACAGATTTGCCAGATTGAGTGAAACTGTTGGGGATGTCCATTCAGGGCGAACAGCTCTACTGGAGCAGAGGGAGGGCAGAATAGGCAGAACAACAGACAGGTTTTGGTTGTAGGGGACTCTATTATTAGGAAGATAGACAGGGTGATTTGTCACCCAGATCCCAGCAATCGAACAGTTTGCTGTCTCCCGGGTGCTCGGGTTCGTCATGTTGTGGATCGGGTAGACAAATTATTGGGAGGGGCTGTAAATGAACCGGCGGTCTTGGTACATATTGGTACCAATGACAAAGTTAGTGGAAGATGGAGTGTCCTAAAGAATGGTTTTAGAGAACTAGGTAATAAGCTGAAGGCAAGGACCTCCAAGGTAGTATTTTCTGAGATACTACCAGTGCCACGTGCTAGCCCAGGGAAGCAGAAGGAGATTAGGAAGGTTAATGCGTGACTAAAGATGTGGTGCACTAAGGAGGGGTTTGGCTTTTTAGAGCACTGGGCTGACTTCTCACTTCGGTACAATCTCTACAGTAGGGATGGATTGCACCTTAATGATGAGGAAGCTTTTGTACTAGGGGATAGGATGGTAGAAAGGCTGGAGGAGTTTTTAAACTAGTAGGTGGGGGGGGATGACTAGATATAAGTAAAGGGGTAGAAAGTGTAGAGGGTATAAGGGATGAATTAACAACTCATAGGGGAGGAGATGGGGGAGGGGTAGTATAGTCAATAGGGAGGTAGTACTAAGTAATTCAAGTACAGTGGCAGGCACGTTAGAACTACAGACTCATAACATAAGGTGTATGCTTGCTAATGCCAGAAGCTTGCCAGGAAAAATGGGAGAGTTAGAATTATTAGCAATTAATGAAAAATGGGATTTAATAGGCATTACCGAAACGTGGTGGGATGAATCTCATGACTAGACTGTTAATCTGGATGGTTATAACCTATTTAGGAAAGATAGAGGCAATGGTAAACGAGGAGGAGGGATTTGTCTGTATGTTAAGCCTGAATTTAAGGCTATAGTCAGAGAAGATATTTATGGTGGACCTAGTCATAAAGTTGAATGTTTGTGGGTAGAGTTAAATAGCGGAGCAGCAAATTCCAAAAGAATATTAGTAGGAGTATGCTATAAACCCCCAAATATAGCTGAAAGTGAAGAAATACAATTATTGTTACAGATTTGAAATGCAGCTAAGCACGGGCAAGTTCTAATAATGGGAGATTTTAATTACCCTGAAATAAACTGGATAAATGAGACCTGCAGTTCAGCTAAGGGGAGCAGGTTCTTGATTAGACTCAGGGATCATTATCTGGCCCAGGTTATACAAGAGCCTACTAGAAATTAAGCTATCTTAGATTTACTCATCAGAAATAATATTGATAAAGTATCAAATGTTGAAATAGGGCAACCTTTGGGAAACAGTGATCACAACACAGTCTCATTTGAGATTGAATTAAAAAAAAAAAACATTTTAAGGGGCAAACAAAAACTCTTAATTTTATAAGGGCAGATTTTAACGGTCTAAGGGCAGCAATACAAAGTATAAACTGGGACAGAGAACTGATAGGTAAAAACACTGAACATAAATGAACAACATTTAAATCCTTACTAAATATACATACACATCGGCATATACCGTGTGGGAATAAAAGTAAAAGGAGTAAATCACAACCCATGTGGCTTAACAATTATTTAAAGATCAAGATACAGAGTAAAAAACAGGCAATTAAATTATACAAACAAGAGGGGACAGAGACTGCTTTACGGGAATACAAGGAAATCAACAAGGCTTGCAAAAGCGCGATTAGACTGGCTAAAATAGAAAATGAAAAATGTATTGCAAAAGAGAGTAAGACTAACCCTAAAATATTTTTTAAGTATATTAATGGGAAGAAGGCGAGGAAGGAAGCTATAGGAACATTAGAATGTGAAACAGGCTGTCTGAAAATTAGTGACCAGGAAAAGGCAGATGAGCTAAATAGGTTATTTTCTTCGGTATACACAAGGGAGGTGCAAATGGTTGGGACACTGCATCATAATGGGGCTACACTACCTTTGCCAAATAATTGGTTAACACAGGAAGTAATCCAAAAGAGGTTGGAAAAAATAAATGTTAATAAAGCCCCGGGTCCTGATGGAATACATCCAAGGGTACTAAGGGAACTGGGTTCTGTAATAGCCAAACCATTATATTTAATTTTTCAAGATTCACTCAACACAGGGTCTCTACCAGATGACTGGAGAAAAGCTGATGTGATACCTATATTTAAAAAGGGAGCAAGAGCAAATCCGGGGAATTATAGGCCAGTGAGCCTCACTTCTGTAGTGGGGAAGCTTTTAGAAGGGTTAATAAGGGATAATATACAAGAACATGTCTATTTGAACAGGATTATAAGTAGGAGTCAACATGGATTTATGAGGGAAAGGTCATGTCAAACAAATCTAATTAGTTTCTATGAGGAGGTTAGTAGGAACCTGGATCAAGGCAACTCAGTGGATGTAGTCTTTTTGGATTTTGCAAAGGCTTTTGATACAGTGCCACATGGGAGACTATTGAGCAAACTAAGAGATACAGGAATTGCAGTAAATATCTGTTCATGGTTTGAGAGCTGGCTTAAAGACAGGAACCAAAGGGTTATTGTAAATGGAACATACTCCGATTGGACTAATGTGGTAAGTGGGGTTCCTCAGGGTTCAGTATTAGGTCCTCTCCTTTTTAACATATTTATTAATGACTTAGAGGTAGGATTGGAGTGTGGGGTCTCCATTTTCGCTGATGACACAAAGTTGTGCAAGGTAATTAAATCAGATAATGATGTGCTTTCCCTCCAAGGGGATTTACATAAAATTGAGGAATGGGCATCTAAATGGCAGATGAGATTTAATACGAATAAATGTAAGGTTATGCATCTGGGAAGGAAAAATAGCGATGCAATTTATAATCTTAATGGAGCAAATCAAGGTGTATCAGATATTAAAAGGGATTTGGGTGGACAACCACCTAGGTAACAGTGCTCAAAGCCAAGCAGCAGCTGCAAAGGCAAATAAAATATTAGCATGTAATAAGAAGGGTATAGAAGCCAGGGAAGCAAATATAATTCTGCCACTATACAAATCTCTAGTACGCCCTCATTTGGAATATGGAGTACAATTTTGGGCACCACTTCAGAAAAAGGACATTTTAGAGCTGGAAAAGGTACAGAGAAGGGCAACAAAACTAATAAGGGGAATGGAGGGGCTAAGTTATGAAGAAAGACTAACCAAATTAAACTTATTTTCTCTAGAAAAAAGGCTTCTAAGAGGAGATATGATTACCTTATATAAATACATGCAGGGTCAGTATAAAGATTTGTCAGGGGAGTTTTTTGTGCCAAGAGGTTTTCAACTGACAAGAGGACATCCCTCGAGGTTAGAAGTAAAAAGATTCCACCTCAAAGAAAGAAAGGGGCTCTTCACAGTAAGGGTGGTTAATCCTGCCAGAGGAGGTGGTGACAGCGGATTCGATAGATAACTTTACAAGGGGACTAGATTTATTTCTAATTAAAAAGGGAATTCAGGGTTATCATGCATAATTAGAGAGACAGTATTGATCCAAATTTTTTACATTTCCCTTTGAGACAATTGGCTAAGTCTCGTTTGTGTTTTTTTTTTCTATTTGCCTTCCTCTGGACTAATTACTACTAATAATAAAAAAAACATTAAATAATTGATTAAAAATTAATTAACAACTAAAGAATTAATAGTTAATCCGCATATTGCAGATCAGAGGAGATCTTAAAAGGTTGACTGAAAGTCTTTTTTCAACCTTAAATACTATGTAACTATGTAACTATGTAACTACAGTTGATATAAAAAGTCTACACACCCCTGTTATAATGTCAGGTTTCTGTGCTGTAAAAAAATGAGACAAAGATAAATCATTTCAGAACTTTTTCCACCTTTAATGTGACCTATAAACTGTACAACTCAATTGAAAAACAGACTGAAATCTTTTAGGTGGAGGGAAGAAAGAAAAAAAAAGAAAAAGAATGTGGTTGTATAAGTCTGCACACCAAACTATGGGCCTCATTCTATTATCGGCCGTAAATCGGCCGTAAGGCTGCGATTCCTTGCGAGGGTTCAGTTAACTCGCGATTCTATTATACGGCCCCGCAAGGATCTCCTTTTACGGCCGGCCGCATATCTTGGAACCGGCCGTAATCTGTGAAATATAAAAACTCAAAAATAAATTCACGCCTGCACTGTACAGCTCTGTAAATGCTAGGGATCATATTGGGGGACATGAGGATTAAAAGGAACCCACTCTCAAGCTTGCACATCTGCCCAAACCCGAGTTCAAATTAACTGTTTATTTTCCGGCTGCGGCGTGGGTGTGTCTGAGGTGCTCCAAGCACTCTGGACTTTTTACATGGATATTTTACGGATATTAAAAATGAAATATTTTACGGATTTGAGTACAGTATAATTATGTGCTATTTTTTCTAACACCTAAAATCCCTTTATAGTCTTCTCAAAGTGCAGGATGGCTTTATTTGAGCTATTTTATGTGCTTAATTGGTGCTAGCGAGACCTTTTTCCTGCAAGTAACTGCGGCTCGTTTTTAGCCTTGCAGAGAGGTTTCCCGGAGCAATTGAATTGCAAATCTCTTGCGGCCGTTTTAGATCAAAGGCTTTCCTCCGGCGCGATCGGCCGCAAGAGATAGCAAGGCACCGGCCGCAAGCCTGCCGGAGCCCCCGGCCGTAAGGGAATAGAATAGCAGAATAGCTTGCGGCCGGTCCTTGCGGCCCCGCAGCGGCTGCGGCCGATAATAGAATGAGGCCCTATAACTGGGGATGTAGCTGTGTTCAGAATTAAGCAATCACATTCCAAATCGTGTTAAATAGGAGTCAGCATACACCAGCCATCAATTAAAGTGCCTCTGATTAACCCCAAATAAAGTTCAGCTGCTCTAGTTGGTCTTTCCTGAAATTTTCTTAGTGGTATCCCACAGCAAAAGCCATGGTCCACAGAGAGCTTCCAAAGCATCAGAGGGATCTCATTGTTAAAAAGTATCAGTCAGGAGAAGGGTACAAAATAATTTCCAAGGCATTAGATATACCATGGAACAAGTGGAGAAAATATGGCACAACAGTTACATTACCAAGAACTGGAGCTCCCTCCAAAATTGATGAAAAGACAAGAAGAAAACTGGTCTGGGAGGCTACCAAGAGGCCTACAGCAACAATAAAGGAGCTGCAGGAATATCTGGCAAGTACTGGCTGTGTGGTACATGTGACAACAATCTCCTGTATTCTTCATGTGTCTGGGCTATGGGGTAGAGTGGCAAGACGAAAGCCTTTTCTTACGAAGATAAACATCCAATCCAGGCTACATTTTGCAAAAACACATCTGAAGTCTCCCAAAAGCATGTGGGAAAAGGTGTTCTGGTCTGATGAAACCAAGGTTGAACTGTTTGGCCAGAATTCCAAAAGATATGTTTGGCGCAAAAACCACATTGCACATCACCAAAAGAACACCATACCCACAGTGAAGCATGTTGGTGGCAGCATCATGCTTTGGGGCTGGTTTTCTTCAGCTGGAACTGGGGCCTTAGTTAAGATAGAGAGAATTATGAACAGTTCCAAATACCAGTCAACATTGGCACAAAACCTTCAGGCTTCTACTAGAAAGCTGAACATGAAGAGGAACTTCATTTTTCAGCATGACAACGACGCAAAGCATACATCCAAATAAACAAAGGAATGGCTTCACCAGAAGAAGATTAAAGTTTTGGAATGGCCCAGCCAGAGCCTAGACCTGAATCTGATTGAAAATCTGTGGGGTGATCTGAAGAGGGCTGAGCACAGGAGATGCCCTCGCAATCTGACAGATTTGGAGTGTTTTTGCAACGAAGAGTGGGTAAATCTTGCCAAGTCAAAATGTGCCATGCTGATAGACTCATACCCAAAAGACTGAGTGCTACAATAAAATCAAAAGGTGCTTCAACAAAGTATTAGTTTAAGGGTGTGCATACTTAAGCAACCATATTATTTTATTTTTATATTTTTTCTTTGCTCTACCTAAAAGATTTCAGTTTGTTTTTCAATTGAGTTGTACAGTTTATAGGTCACATTAAAGGTGGAAAAAGTTCTGAAATGATTTATCTTTGTCTCATTTTTTTACAGCACAGAAACCTGACATTTTAACAGGGGTGTGTAGACTTTTTATATCCACTGTATGTAATATGCTGAAGATGGTGTATTTGAGTTTTGTGTTGATGTGTAGTTCCGCGGGTTGTATGTATGATGCACAAGTCGTGCAGGGTTGTAGGAATTAGCGCCTACGGTGCTCATCTCCACCAGCGCAGTGAGCGCCTTTGGCGCTCCCTGCCTAAGTCGTATGGGGTTGTAGGGAAGAGCGCCTATGGCGCTCATCTCCACCAGCGCAAGGAGCCTGTATCAACCTATAAATCTATTCTAACTCATTTTTAATGAAGCATATAAATCTATACAAAAAAATATCCCAGCAATTGTAGGAGATCAGAGTAGAATTGTGTTCACAGGGGGTAATTGGTGGACCCCACCAGCCGTCACATGTATGGAGGGATTTGCTTTATTACAGTTTAGAATAGATTTTTCCCATGAGGGAGTAAGTGACGGGCTCCACAAGCCAGCATAACAGTCTCTGTAGGGATTTAAGTTTAGGGTTCCCCCTTATTGCACATTTTATGTATGATTTATTCTGATTATTTTTTATACTTTGCAGACTGTGTATTTTTTAATTTATGATAACACTAGGACTTGCACTCTATATTCTTACTGAACCATATTTGCTCATCACTATTTTTATTTATAGATATACAATTTGTTTGTATGTTTCATGATTTTTCTTTTAGAAGTGAAAGTGATTTTAGGTCTTAGAATTAATAGCACTACATTCCCCAACTCTCAAATCAGTATAAATAAATACTTTATTTCATGTTCAATCTTCATCCTAAAGTTCTATGAGATTCAACCTCCAAGCCTGTATGACTTTGGAATCCAACCTCCATATTTCATTGAAGTCCTATGGACGTGAATAACGATTTACGGGCTAGGAGATCATTCAAGCCCGTAGGACTTTGGACAAAAATTTAACATGAAATAATGTATATATATATTTTTTTTATTGTTTTAGAATACAAACATTAAAACATTTATGCAAATCGTTGTCAATATACAGTATATTAAACAAATACTCCAACATACATACATACAGTGGCTTGAGATACCATAATGATATATCCTTGGTTGACGCAACCAAATTGATATATCGGTTCTTTGTTGATTAATATTTTTTATTTGTAACTGTATTTGTAACTTGCATTTTTATTAGGATTCATCTTGTTTCTTCTTTCTGCTTTAAATAATTGAGCATATAGCACCCTCAAAGGTAGCCCTTTCTTTTTTTCTTTTGACACTGCATCTTAATCAAAATCCCTCTTAGGAAAGCTTTATAAGCATTCAATAATGTACATCTTGATTTCACTGAGTTATTATTCTGAAGAAAGAACTGCTCAGTTTCCTTTTCCAATAATTTTATATCTTTTTCTGATTCCAACATTGTGTGGTCCAACCTCCAGGGTTTCAGAGGGAGCTTAAAATAGTCAACTGTAAGATCCAAATTTACTGATGCATGGCATGGTCGGTCCATTCCCTAGAGCCGATTTCAGCTTTTAATGCTCTCTTAAGAGTCTCAATATCCACTCAAATATAATCTATCCTAGAGTAGGTCTGGAATCTTGATAAAAAAACACGTATAATGCCTTTCATCAATGTGCAAATTTCTCCATATATCATATAGTTGAAATTTGGCCTTAATAAGATAAAAATCTTTAGAGTTTTTTTTATCAAAGATGAGTGGGGCCTTGGGCTATAAGTGGGATTTTTGTCCAAATTGGGATCTGCTAAAATGTTAAAGTCTCTACATATTATTATGGACCCCTGAACCACTTTCTTAAACTTTCTTAATACTCGTTTCAAAAATCTTGTCTGATTTTTATTTGGAAGATACAGATTCAAAATGGAATATTTCTGATGTTGTATTAATCCAGTCCAGATCACAAAGCGCCTCTCCAAGTCAATTTCAACTAACTCTTCAACATATGATAATGTATTACTGAACAAAATCGAAGTTTCTCTGGCTTTTTTTTTATACGTAGAATTATAAATAGTAGTATATTTTTTATTAACAAAATTAGGTACTGCTCCTTCTTTTCTTTCCAATGCGTCTCTTGCAGATAACTTATGTCTGCATCTTCTTTAAATACATTTTTAAGCACAAAGCTCCTCGTAGCCGGACAGTTCAAACCTTGGATATTCTGTGTAATTATTTTTAGAGTCATTTTAATTATGTTTTATTGCACTATGGTTCAGTCTCTGTTCCTTTACAAACTTTTCCATCTCAATCCATAAACAATACAAAATATACAATACATTTTTAAAAACACATACCGAAAACTTTTCAATGGCGCATCTTTCCACCTGTCTTACCACCCCATGGCGGAGAGCTTTCTTAAAATGTGTCATTGTCAGATGCTTCCATCTGAAGGCCTAGGCCACTGCTCCTTATTAGTTATCATTTATCCTTTTTAAAATATTATTGTTTCTACATTTATGTTTTCCATAATTTGTATTTTTTCTCTCTCTCTCTCTCTCAACACCGACCTCCTTTGTTCCTCCCATTTTTTCCCTTCCCTTCCATTCTTTCCTTTTATTTTCCCTTCTTCTCCCCCTTTTTAGAATCTATAACTGTCAAGTCAATCAGGTGTAAGGAAGAAGGAGATGGTACTGATAATGATAAAACGGCTCAGTAAATCTCTTTTCATTAAGATTACTCAAAGGATTTAGAAAAAAGGTTGCATCATTTAATTTCAACCTAAATTGTATTTTTATTTATTTATATTTTTTATTCTGAGCTTAAAGTGCATTTTCGTTTTTATGCTAATTTCCTCATAAATTGTGTAAACATAAAGCTTACTTTGTAAAATTTATGAAGCCACCATTAATTAATAATTTTATATGTTTGTACTTATTTATTTATTCATATCTTTTTACTCATTATTCTTCGTTATAATCTTTTCATTTTTTACCCTTTTACCTTTATATATATATTTATATTTTAAAGTCAAAAACTTTCTTATATATTAAACTTATATAATCTATTTTCTTGTGAATATATTTAATCAATTAATAAATTGTGAAAAGTTTGTGTAAATTTCCGTGTGCTTAACTTTCTCATCCTCCCTTCCTTCTTACCCTCTATTATTACCCATTTCTTCCCCTTATCGTATATTATTTATTTTCTTCTCATTAGCTAGTACAAGCAGTTCTACTCCCTCTCCTTCTCCTCCTAAATGCAAAATCTTTTATCTCTTGTTCTTTCAGATTTAATTTCCAAGACTTTAGCAAACTTTCTCTTCCCTCCACATTGCTAATTATGTGCTTCTGATTATTTAATGTAAAATTTTATTTAGGGGGAAATCCCAATTTGTAGGGAATCTGTTCTTCTCTTAAAATTTTAGTAATGGGGAGAATTTGTTTCCTTTGTATTAATGTATCTCCAGATAGATCTACAAAGATTTTTATATGTTCATAAGGAGGCTCAAAACATGATTTATTAAAAGAGGTTTTCAGAATTGCATCCCTATATGCCATATGGTGAAACTTAACTATGACGTCTCTTGGAATATCTTTGTTTAACATTTTAGGTAATGGTATTGGATAGTATTTATCTATAGGAGGTTCTGAAAAACATTATTAACTAAACTCAGGAAGAATGTTTCTATATAGTTTACTGTGGGCCTCATTCTATTAGCGGCCGTAGGAGATGCGGGGCCACAAGGACCGGCCGCAAGCTATTTGCCTATTCTATTCCCCTCCGGCCGGGGATTCCGGCAGGCTTGCGTCCGGCGCCTTGCTATCCCTTGCGGCCGCTCACGCCGGGGGAAAGCCTTTGATCTAAAACGGCCGCAAGAGAATCGGCAGCAAGAAAATCCTATTTGCAATTCAATTGCTCCGGGAACCCTCTCTGCAAGGCTAAAACCGAGCCGCAGCTTACTTGCAGGAAAAAGGTCCCGCTGGCACCAATTAGGCACAAAATATAGCCCAAATAAAGCCATCATGCACTCTGAGGAGACTATAAAGTGATTTTAGGTGTTAGCAAAAATAGCACAACATTCCCCTATACTTAAATCCGTAAATAAATTATTTTTTAATATATGTCAAATATCCATGTAAAAAGTCCAGAGGGCTTGGAGCACCTCAGACCCGCCCACGCTGCGGCCGGAAAATAAACAGTTAATGTGAACTCGGATTTGGGCTGATGTGCAAGCTTAAGAGTGGGTTACTTTTAATCCTCATGTCCCCCAATATGATCCCTAGCATTTACAGAGCTTTACAGAGCTGTCTTCAATTTATTTTTGACTTTTAAGATTTCTGAGCTTACGGCCGGTAGCAAGATTTATGGCTGGCCGTAAGAGGAGATCCTTGCGGGGCCGTATAATTGAATTGCAAGGTAACGGGACCCCCGCAAGGAATCGCAGCTTTGCGGCCATTTTACGTCCGATAATAGAATGAGGCCCTAAGTCTTTATATCCCATTCTCTCAGAAATGCCTCTAATTCTGATGTTATCTCTTTTTTATTGCTCAGCCGTTCTTAAATTCTGAGGTTTTTTTTAATTTTTGCAATTCCATTTTCAGCTCATTAAATCCTCATTATTTTTAATTAACTTTTCCTGAGCCTGCTCTATTTCTTGAGTTTAAATGAATATGCTTCCTATTTCTTTAGTATTGCTGGCAATTTATTGAGTAAAGTCTTCTTTTATGGATTTTTGGAATGCTTTAAATGTATTAGAAATGTATTAGAAATGTAGTAGAAACTGATAATATCTCCTCTGTGATGTCATCGCTAACAATTTCCTCTTCAAATCTTGCATTTCCCTTTTTATCTTCTACAACTATTGCGGACCCCAAAAAAGACTGAGAGGATACAGACATATTTATTTTCTTCTTAATACCAGATTTATCTGCCGGCAAAAATAAATCAGCTAATGTCTTTACTCGTTTAGTATTCTTTTTACCAGCTTTACCTCTAGAGGAGTAAGTATTGTGCTTTATCCTAGCAGATGTATCAATCCAGTAAAGGGAAAAAATACATTAGACCATTCCCAATATTATATTATTACAAATAACTATTCAGTATATTACCTCAGAATTTCCGACATAAGTAACAAGTCTGTGTTAATTCAGGTAATTATGACTGTGTTACTACACAAAAAAGTGCAAAAATAAATACTACACACAGTCTCTCCTCCAGTCACCTCTGAATAGAAGAGTGACTCAAAAGAGGGAATGTGTGTATCAACCTATGTATATAGACAGCATATCATCCAAAACTCCCTTGATTTTGCATACATAAATTGTCTAATTAATGTCTAACTAATGTCCAGCACCTACTGAAGTTCTGAAAACCAGATTATAAAAATACTAATGTCACAGTTCTCCCAACATATTTTATAATCTCTATCGTAAACCTCTGTTTTTCAAACTCATAAAAAATATATTGTCACCAAGTGGTTATAAAGAGTCTTCTGTTTAGCGTTAAAGAAAGACAAAATGTCTCAGCCAGTTCAAAAAAGCTTTGTATACTGAAATCCGATAAGGCTTTTGCTAAAGGTTTCTATAAGATGTAGTCTCATGTACTCTGTGTAAGTCACCCACTGGAGCCCGCAGGGTTATAATTTACTCAGTCATCAGAGTATCTTCCTCTAATGAGATTTCAGCAGGGCTAACACAGGGTGATCTTGTAAAACTCTGGAGCTTCCAACAATATCACCATAAAGAATTCTTCTATTAATACTTGCTCCAGATGGCATGGAACAATAGAAAAACTTCATTCTGTGATACACAATTGTGTCTCAGAGATTAATCAGCTTTGATCCTCTCCTCTGTCTCTCGGATGCCGCTGCTCCTCTCTCACAGGAACCAGCGCCAAATAATATACACAGGAAGGAAAAAGAGACTGGTCTGCATCTCAGGCTTGCATCGAGTTCTTTGGCCTTCTTTGCACTGGGTTCCTGTCTGTTTAGAGCCTTCACCCACAGATGTCTGTACACCTGTCACCCAGGCTGGTTGGCGTCTCCATAAACAGGAACTCTTCCGGTGGGCTCCCCAACACATCTCTTGCAATCCTTACCACGAAAACAGCAACATTGCCTGTAACAGGACCAGGGGGCATTTATCAGGTAACTGTGTCTCAGAAGTGGATCGCTTCTAAGACTCTCCCTTGTCTTCTAAGACTCTCCCTTGTCTCTCGGATGCTGCTGCTCCTCTCTCTCAGAAACCAGCGTCGAATATCAGACAGGGGGAAACAAATTTAGTAAGACAAATCAGCACCTCCAGCTTCTCATCGTTTAGCTCAGCTTGCTCTCTTTGTAAACTTTTCACCCACGGGTGATATGGCGTCTTCATAAGCAGAAGCTCTTCCAGGTCTCGAGGCGCGCCAGGGACTATTTTTACAATCTATTCCTCATTATCACAGTGCTGGAGGAAACATTTTCCTCTGAAAAGGAGCAGTGGCGTTGTTAGCCTGGCTAGTTCAACAGAGAAACTAGCCCCTTCCTGGGCGTGGACATGAAATAAAGTATTTGACATTGGTGATGTGCAAGCTTGAGAATATTGTGTTTTTAACCCTAAAGTCACCCATTGTGTTCCCCATCAGTTACAGTGCTGTCTTGAATTAATTTTAGCATTTACAGTGCTCCGAGTTTGGGGGCTTGAAACACGAGTTACGGCCTTGCGGCAGCGATCATGTTCAAGACCATGAATGCTTACTGCTGATAGCATGGTTTGTGATCAGCGGGAAGGAGGGCCAACTTGCTCGCTCGGCCAATTGAATAGCAGCGTAAACGTAGGGCAACGCAGGGCCGTAACCCGATCGCAGCAAATCATCGATTTGCGATCGAGTTACATCCCGCAATTGAATGAGGCCCAATGTGTACCTTTACACTTACCACCAATAGTAAGATTAACAGTGTATACTAAGGATTGTGAAATACTCTCTGGTGGGTTCTTTTTTCTGCATTGTATATTAACAGGGTGAATCTACCCATATCAGTTATTGCTTATTCTCTTTTTCATTACACCATACAGTATATACATTTTAACATAAGTATCATTATCTTTCAGTGTCATTTCAACGTTTACAAAGTTTAAATTAAATATAGGCTCTAATTTTTAGCTAAAATACTTAATTTTGATTTTATGGTGGCAGGTATATGCTTTTGTTACTTACACAATGGTAGAATGACAGGAACATAGATTCGCAATTACTTCAAACTCATAAATTTGGCTGCAGGTGTTTTTTTCTCTAAATGTTTAGATGTATTCTATTGACTCAAGCTCACAATTTACCTCCTGAAGCTTCAACCCCGCCTTTTTAAGTAGGATTTTAGAGGGTGTGATCAAATGGTCTGACAATATTGAAACAAGCCCGTAATTTACTTCTTAGACACAGCCAACAGTAAATGAAACCGTCATCATGGCGTCAATAAAACATGGAAGTTAGACGTAATCTGCAATCGGAAGCTAAGAATTAATTAGTCCCAATAAATAATATTTGACCTTATATCTCGCAATCAAGCAATCTATAAAGTGCATTAGATCATGGGTTTTATGATACCTATTAACTACTTGAGGCCAGGGATTGATATTACTCAGAAGTAACAGGTAAAAAAATGTTTTTAATTGCAGATTTGTGTGCTTGAGACTGTTGTGCAATTAATTCTATTTTTTCCCCATGCTTTTAAAGTACAGTATTGTGTGTTTAATTGCTAAGACTAATGGAGTTCTAAGACCGATTTTTGGGGCTTTGGCTAGCCCGTAGTGATTGTGGGCAAAACTCGTAATCAGATTGAGAATAGCTAATAAAATATGTGGCAATATTAAGAGTGATTTTTCGCGTGTATAAATGTATGAATTGGACAATAGAATAGGGCCCATAGTCATTTAACAAGAGGAATGAGTAGAGGCAAGCATTAGCAGGATAACCCTCCTCATCACACTCCAAAGCAAGCTAGCTATCCAAGATGGAAGTTCCAATGATACACGCAGAATCTGCTAGGTTGTCTAGAATACTATTATGTACTTTAAACATTATGCCCTTGATGTCATCGAACCTAAAATCCACATATATTCAATTAAATGTAGGAATATTTACAATTTGGAAGATAAGCCAACAATTTGTGCTAACTGCATTCCTAGTCACATAAACAACAGATTTTCTTTCTCGACGTGGCCAGCATTCTTTGGCATGTACATTTTAATTACCAAGGGCAATGATCTCTTTACAAGCAATGTTTATGTTATCAGTAATATACTATATTATTTTCTTTATGATGATAACTAATGAGTTTTGAAGATAAATGTTATATTTACAAAAGGTCAAATACTGATTTAGATTAGTAATTCTTAATCCTTTCTTAAACACTTTGTCATGAAGATTATTATTGATTTTAAATATACAGATTTTCTAAAATGTGCAGATGTCTAGAATTTCATAGGTTACAAGGCCAGACAACAAATATGCAACACATATAGCTCTAATCCTTTATTGACAGCTATTTCCATGGTCTGTATTGGTCAATTATTATTATTATCGTTTATTTATAAAACTCCAACATATTACGTAGCGCTGTTCATAAGTTAAGTTCCAGACAAATATAAATACAAATTAACACATAGAAAAGCAAAGAGGGTCTTGACTTTGAGCTTGGACTCAAGTGTCCATAGTGCTTTCTCCAAAACACCCTGCAATATTGAAATTCTCAGACTTACAACCTAAAAGTATTATGTGCGGTAAAGAAGGGAGAGAGGTGATGTGCATGCTAGGGTGGAAGGGGATACGCTTCTTTAAAGAAATTTGTTTTTAGTGAGGTTTTGAACGTTTTGAGGCAGGAGGATAATCTGGTGGAGGGTGGCAAATTCCAGAGAATAGGGGCAGCACAAGAAGATAAGACTTGTAGAAAGAAGAAGGTCATTAGCAGAACGAAGAATGCGGGGGGAGTATTTGTAGATGAGAGCAGAGATGTTCAGGGGAGCACTATTGTTAAGGGCTTTGTAAGATAATAAACACGCCAAGCTAAACACTGATTACATCTGGTGCTGTAATTTGTAGCCTTAAACCCACCCAACGGAGTGTATTAAAATGTGTACCTCAGTCAGAAACACAATTATAATTATTATTTTTTAAAATATATTATCAGGAACAAACATCTTTATAATCAGAAATAACAAAATGTGTTGTAATTGTGACACTTTTAGTTGTAGTACAATTTTTAAGATGGTGAGCCCCTGTGTTATATTATTTCTCTTGGTTGACATATATTTATATTGGTGTGTGTGTGTGTGGGGGGGGGGGGGCTGCCCATAGCTCTCTAGCTTCTTTAATATTCTGAGCAATGCTATGGAACTTTACCCACTAACTATCACTAACTATTACCATCTGAAGAGATCTTTGACCCCAGGAAAATAAAACACTGCCTCCACTTCTTACCCATCTATTTTCAGGAACTGAAGTTGAGGTTTGCCATGATCTTCATCATGCCATGACATTTTGCACTCTCTACCTTCACCCTCATCAACAGACATTTATATCTACTTGACTTTCAGCCATCGGAGAAGTATTGTCCATGTGACAATATACAACCTTTCCTGGTTTTGAACCATATTGTTGTTCCATGTTCCATTCTGACCGTGGCTTCTTGGTCCACATACAGATTCCTCATTAGGCAGATGAGATGATCTGGTGCTCCCATCTCTTTAAGGACATTTTTTGTGACACAGTCAAAGGCTTTAGAATAGTCTATGAAGCAGAAGTAAATGCTTTTCTGGAACTCTCTTGCTTTCTCTATTATCCATTGGACATTGGCAATTTGATCTCTTGATCAACTTCCTCTGCGGAACCCGGCTTGCACATGTGGTAGTTCTTAGTCCGTTTATTGTTAGAGCCGAGCTTGTAGGATCTTAAGCATTACCTTGCTGGCATGTGGAATGAGTGCAATTGTTTGATAACTGGATTGAAGATTCATCATCATGGCATATTTGATGCAGAGGTTGAAAAACATCTGACCAAATGGCAACAGTGGTTATAATGGGTTAAAGAAAAACAATATTTCACACCATTTTGAATAGAGACAAAATTGTATACTAGCTAGATATTCAGTTTTGTAAAAATCCTTAAGGAAAAATGTAGGACAGGTTAATGGTTATTGCATTGTGCTTAGCAGTTTTCTGCATTATAATATACTAGCAACTTGCCCATCAAAAATGATGGCAATAAAAATTGAAGCCTGGCAATGCTGTTTGCCACACAATGGGAGCCTCTCCCCCTCTACTTTACTGGCCTCGCGATGAGTGCCTTTGGCGCTCATTACGGGCCTCACAATGAGCACCTTTGGCGCTCATTGCGAGTCTCTCCCCCTGTATACTTCCTCCCCTATGTCTCATTTCCCCCTCCTTTCCCTCCCTTGTGTTTCCTTTCCCCCTCCTCTCCCTCACTTGTGTCTCCCCTCCTGTGTTTTTACCCCCTCTCCCTCCCGTGTCTCTAACCCCCTCCACCTCCTGTGTCTCTAATCCCCTCCCCTGTGTCTGCTTCCCTCATGTGTCTCTTTCCCCCCTCTCCCTCCCATGTGTCTGTTCCCCCTCCCATGTGTCTCTTTCCCCCCTGCCCCCCCCTTCCCTGTGTCTCTTCCCCCCCATTTCCCTCCCATATGTCTCTTCCCCCTCCTCTCTCTCCCATGTGTCTCTTCCCCCCCTCTCCCTCCCCTGTGTCTCTCCCCCCTCTTCTTCCTCCCCTGTGTCTCTTCCCCCTCCTCCTCCCGTGTCTCTTTCCCCCTCCCCTTTGTCTCTCTCCCCCCTGTGTCTCTTTACCCCGCACTCCCCCCTGTGTTTCTTCCCCCGTGTCTCTTCCCCCCCTGTGTCTCTCCCCCTGTGTCTCTTCCCCTCTCTCCCTCTGTATCTCTCCCCCCCCCTGTGTCTTGCCCCCCTCCCCTTATGCTCCACGCATGCGCAATGCACTTTGCACATGCGTGACTAAGGCCGCGCATTGCGCATGTGCGCTATCCGATCGGCTTTGCAATCGGAGCGTTGTCAAACTGCGATTTGTCGCAAAGCGTGACGATGAATGGCAGTTTGACAATTAGAATATGTGATCTGTATGTGGCATGCAACTCCCTCAAATTTAAAGGAAAGGAGGTAAAAAGATTACAGGTGGTATACTTAAAAGCTACTGTAGTGCTCATACACTAGTGTTTCATTTAGTTACTCATTACTAATAAAATCAGTATTTGTAAACCCCAAAAATCAATGTAGCTTCTAAAACTGACATTTGAACATTATTGTTTTAGACTCCAGCATACCTTTTGCTATCAACCCTCTAGTAGCTACTTTGCATTGTTTATCTGCCTACTTCTCTGCTTTGGCTTTTGTAGGAAAATCTACACAGCTCAGAAAAAAATGTACAAGCAACTTCTGAAAAAAACCCTCCTTCAAGCTACTGCATGAACACTGCAGTCAGAGGTGCTTTAACCAAATGAGATACAGCAGAAAGAGTAACATTGCTCTGACTAAAAAATTAAAACACAGAAGTTACACATTTGAAAAAAAAATAGTATTTGAGTTTATCACATTGTATAGATATATATTGTATAATGCTAATGTATATTGTGCTCAGATTTGGGGAACAGTATAATGTGTTTATAGTAAATTAAAAGTTTTATATGTAGGGTTAAAAGACCACTGTGGTATTTTTTTCTATATGGTTTTTAGTGGGCAAAAAGTTCTTAGAAAGGAAAAATCTAAACAGAACCTTTATATCCTGCAACTTTTATATGCAATTATCCTTTGCTGTATGCTTTCATTGTGTTTTCTTGCCTGCTACTTTCTGAGTTAGATATATTCTCGTAAATGAACAAGTTTCCTATTAGCGCTGCTGGGAGCACTGGCATTAGTTACTGCCACGGTTCCACTGTGCAGATACAAACTTCCTGTGTATTCAAAGTTTCCTCCCACCTCATGAAGTTGAGCCACTGGAAGCACAATGGCAGATTCTACAGCAACATAAATGTATATAAAAAGTAATACATTAGTGGCTTTATTTTTTCCTATTTACATTCATGTTTACACATAAAATGTCAGTACAAGTTACATGTTGCACTGCATATTATTAAACTAAAGGTCAATTGTCTAGTGTGACTAACGGCACAGCTGATTTGAAGTATACAAGGGGGCAAATGGAAAAAATAGATTGAGGGTACATACACATTGATGATGGTAATGGGCCACAGGAAGCAAATACCTAAATTCACCTATGGCTTTGGGACAGATTTATTTTGATTTAATGGAAATATTGTGATACCTCTTAGTTACAATTATCCTGGTAAGTCCATTAATAAATGCAAGGCTATGTATACTGAAAGAAGCATTTGCTGTTTCCCTTATGTAAGTATATTACTTGTGTCTCTCATTGACCTTGTCCTTCTGTTCAAATACACAAACAGTACATAGAAATGTTATAACAAAATATTGTAACTAGTAAAACAGCTCTGAAAATAAAATGTCGATTTTAAAACAGATGGTATTGCCTTTAGCAAATTACAATACAATAGCTGTATTATATGTGATGAGCAACTCATGGCTGACTCAACATGGATGTCCATTTTAATAAAACATGTCTCATGCCTTTGTATAGATAAATAGTTCTAGCACTGGAAACCAAGTGAAAAATCTTATTTTTTAAAATTAAGAATATTTCGCATTTATGGATATTTGTTAACAGTTTTTAGGTAATCCAGTTCATCTTTACATCTTCTTGTGACCGTGTATAGCTTCTTACACTTATCAGGTTCAGCAAAGACCAAAAATCACAAGCAGATTCAAATGGAAAAATGCTGTTTGTTGCAACTGAAAATAATCAGCGGATTTATTTGGATTCTTTAGACAGTCAAAGGGAAAAAATTTGAATTTATTAGTTCAGTAAAACCAAATATAAATATTTAGAGAGAGATTGAAATGTATGGTGCATATGGTCAATTAATCATCTAGTGCTAGTCAGACTCCTGCCAAATCAATCCAATCAATCCAATTAAATGCAATAAAAGTTACAAATACTGCATTTAAAAATAATTATAAAGCAATCTACAAATGAAAATTATTTTACTTTACCTGATGGCAATTAGTGGTTTTATGAATTCAGAAGGTACTTTCCAGGGGTGTATGAACCAAAATAATTCTGGGGGAGATACAGCTCACTTGATACACAGAACACTTTAGAGCATCTATAAGCATACATACACACAATGAGACATCAGGGGGGGTCCCCCTTATCCCCCTCACCCCCCCCCCCCCCCCAGTTCCTACACCCATGGTTCTCTCACATTTCTCCCTCAATCACACTCCAAAATCTATTCATCAAGCAGTCTAAATGTGTCTGACACTCAATTACCTCTTTCATTGTCAACTTTTAGACAATGCTGTGGCAGCAGATTCAATAAATAACTTGAAATTTGGATTGAATATATTTTTGAATAAATATGGCATTCCTGGATAACTGGAGAAGGAGTAAGGAAGGATTGGGATCGCCAGTGTCTGGGGTCACGAACAAGTTTAAAAATGTTCCTCTTTTGAGGCAATTGGCAATATTTCAATGTTTGTTTTTCTGTTTGCCTTCCTCTGGATCAATTTATCCACATATTACAAAGATCAGAAGAGATCTAAAATAGTTGAACTTGATGGACTAGAAGTCTTTTTTTCAACCTCAATTTCTATGTAGTTATGTAGCAGGGCCTTCATCTCCTCCTGTACCAATGTATACAAACAAATGTGTTGTCTATTCATAGTTATACTATCTTAAAATGAATGTTGAAATTGTATCCATATGTGTATTGTAACCCTACTGCTATAGAATCTGCTGGCGCTCTTCAAATAAAATAATATTAATCACCAGATAAAAAAGAAGAAATACCTAAGTTGACACACGACTTGCAAAATGAAGCAAGCATGCATTAAACTCCAAAAGATACATAGCTCTTTCAGTAGTTAAATGTACTGCTAGAATTGTATATCTTAAGATTTACAGGAAGCAGCACTCTGAGTAATTCAATAACCATATTTTTATTTAAGTGAATCAGCATTTTGGTCCCTCGTAGGGCACTGAGTATTGATCCTCCACAGCAAATGTTTGTTTATTCAATTTGCTGAAAGTGTTATTCTTTTATTGTAGAATAGTGTTCATGCAGAGACTTTATGAAATGTGCAGTATTATTCCTTAGTCTTTGCATGTTCAGCCAGTTACCATGTCCAAAGTACAGAGTTTAAATGAACCTACTTGGTATGGATTACGCCATTGTAACCTAGAGCATCCCCAGGTGTAATCCTTCTGTTAGAATGCCCACCTTTAATGTGATGCTTACCAGGCATTCATATTCAGGGTTTGCCTTTTAAAATATATTAAACTTGACTAAGTCAATGGGTTCAGATATTTTGCATCCAAGGGTATTCAAGTGACTTTGATCTGTGCTTGATCATATTTACCTGAATTTTTCAATCAGTCATTATTGACAGGATCCTTTCTTAGTTAGAACTGTTTCATTAAAAGGGTAGAAGAGATAAGATTCCAGTAATCACAACACAATGATTCTGATATCAGTAATATGCAAATTAATGCAAAAACTTTTTTGAGAAAAAATGTTGAATTTCTAAAATCAACTTTATTGCGAGATCCAAGGACAGCATGAATTTAAAGCAAGAAGATTATGAAAGGCTTTTGATACAATGCCAAACGGGGTGCTATGGTACAAAATAAAGGATGTAGGAATTTAAGTAAAACACTGCACATGGATAGAAAAACTGATTAAAAAATAAGAAACACAATGGAGCATACTCAAATGGAGCTGATGTGATAAAAGCGGTACCACCAGTTTTAATAGAGAATCCTCTTCTTTTTAACATGTATTGCCAAGCAGCAGGTGCAAAGTTAAGAAAAATATTAGCAAGGAGACAGAAGGAACAGAAGCAAGTATAAATCTGTGCTTTATAAGTATGTAGTAAGACCTCACTTGGAATTTGGAGCACAATTTTGGAAACCACTTCAAAAAGGGCATTGTAGAGCTAAAAAAAAGGTTCAGAGAAGGGAACAACATTAATAAGGGAAATGGAGGAATTGAGCTATGAAGAAAGGCTAACCAAATTCCATTTATTTTCTCTCTAAAAATGGTACTGAACAAGGTGATATGATTACTTATATAAATACATCAAGGATTAGTATAAGGCTTTTGTCAGTACAATAATAATAAGAAAAATAATTTAATCCTGAAGAAAGAAAAGGGTTCTTTACATGACTATCAGATTGTGGTTCAATAAATGGAGTTGGATACATTTAAAAAAAAAAAAAAAGGCATACAAGTTTATGCCAGTTAATAAGAATGTGTAGGATACTTATCCAGGGTACAATCCAAGTAAGTGTCAGGAAGATGTTTTAGCAGTAGACTGGTTAGCAGTAGACTGGTCATATCTAGATTTTAGTAAATAATTTGATACTGCCCCATATAATAATCTAATGTTTAATCTTCACAGTTTGGGATTGTATTCCAAGATAGTTAGTTGGCAAGACATGAGCTGAAGGATAGGTTTCAGAGAATCATTGTTAATAGCGTACAGTAAGAGGATGTTACTAGTATCCTCATGGCTCTCATGGAAATCCTGTAGAATGATTCAATTGGACATTGTTATTAATGTTGAGCATTTTGAAGGATTTAAGGATTGTGCGCTGGAAAATGTTCAAAAGGCTAAACTACATGCTCCACATTAAAAAAGTATAGTCAGATTCAGTCAAATAATCGGGGGAGTTTGTGATGTCAGATCAGATAAGATGCATTGTTTTATACATAGACTCAGACTTTGGCACAGATTACTGGGGCCAGATGTTAATGAAAGGCCAAACTTTGCATAATCCTACAACAGAAGATTTCAGACCAGATGGTCTGATTTCAGAGCCAATAGTGGAGGAAAGGGCATAACCAGAGTTTGGGTAACAGACTGAGATAAGTAACTAAAATCCTCAGTACTTATGCTCAGTCAGCACTTCTTCATAAACAATTAAGGAGGTCACAGAGAAAAAGGAGGTCAAGAGAAATCTTCTAGGAGAACCTATTAAGTATTTGTGAATTCATTGGATACGATATATAGACATTATGCTATACCCTGAACATGTGCATACTTTAGACGTCAGGTAGCAATCCAGCACGTGCAGCAAGTGCAAAGCACCAGAGCTCCCCACAAGATAAGACCTCCTGCATCAAGTATATAGGGTTTCTTCATGTATCAGGGTAGAGGGACAGATAATAATTTCTAGTGTTGGAAGTGTTGGTAGAGATTTTTTATGTTTTGGTGAGTCTATGTGGTTAGAGAAGAAATCGTAAATAAATAACTGGAATTTGCTTCAGCGCTACGGAATATGTTGGTGCGTTATAAATAAATGATAATTATTTGCCTTGGTGTTTTCTTCCCTCACCACCTTCACCTGCCCTCATACAAAATATATTAGCTTCAAGCTTTGACACTCTTGCTTCTACAACTACAGGCCAACACCCTTACTCTCCTCCACAACCACGGTACACTAAATAAACATGCTATTTTGAGGTGCTCCCACACTGCTGGAGTAAAGTTTACACTTCAGCAGATTTCCTCCATTACAAATGAATTTTGTGGTGGGGAGGTTTTAATATGACTAAATGGGATCTCAATGTGTATCATACAGAGAAATGTTTTTCAAGTTAGTCCAAAGATGGTACTGGTTACCCGTTGAGCTGAATAGAATAAATGGAGGTAATTCTAAAATGTGCTGGAGAGGTTGTGAGAATCCAGAACTCATTCCCATATTTGGTGGGAGTGTAGTTTGGTACAGACATTCTGGGAACAATGTATACTACATCTGTCAAAAATGTTAAATGTGATTTTGACTATGGATCTAAATCACTTTGTCCAAAAGGTTGTTAATCACTCATTGTCTTCTTGTCGTAAAGTAGCTTTCAATTAAAAACTGGAAGCAGAGAAGAATTCCTACATGGAAGGATGTTAAACTAATTATGTCAAGGAATAGAGAATTGGAACAATCAAATAATACCGAAAAAAAATCTATTAAAGTGGCAAATTGGTACTGACATAAGAAATAGTTTGTTAAAAAATAATGGAAACAAAATGTTTATAAGAATAAGATCTGAAAATGTTATCACCCTATGCATGAATGAGGATATGATGAGGTGTGTTTGTGTTAGTTGGAAACTTTGTATTTGATGTATGGGTATTTTTTATTGTTGTTTTATGTTGTATGTATTTTTTTATGTCTATAAAAGCAAAATAAAAGAATTTAAAAAACTAATGTATTTTGTGCTACTACTTCTCTGCCCTCAATCTCTTCAAACAACACAATTTTTCATCATGCATGTCTAATTTTCCCTCTAAGCATCTGTACACTGCATTCATCACTCTCCTCTGTTCATCTCCTACCGCTTCCTGTCTCACAGTAGAAGACGTTGCCAGACACTTTACAAAAAATTTGAATCTAAAAAACAAACTCAAAAAGGGTAAGTCAGAGGCACTCATCAGAGAACAAACCAACCTTAATAGGTTAGTTCCTTAGCCATGATAAGCCACTCTGAGAGCAACCTCTTTTAGCTCACTTGTGCCCTTCACAGGGAGAAATATCCTGTAGTATATCAGGCTGGTCCCACTCAAAAGAGTGACCCAGCTCCGAAATACCAGGCAATTCTACCCTGAACAGGAGAAACAGCAAACCCCAGACGTGTTTCGGCCTTTATGGGCCTCGTCAGTGAGGTGCAGCTGAACTCCCTAACTTATAACAACTCTCACACGTATTTTCCCATCTTCCTTAAAATATGTTTTATTTACATCTATATTTAAGAAACCTTCATCTGCATCCAACTATATTTCTATTGTTCCACCTCCTTTGGCTTCAGAACTACTTGAACAACTCTTCTACAACGGGTTATCCTAATTTATTTTCCGAAACTTGCTTCTTGACCTATTCAGTCTGACTTCTGGACCAAACACTCCACAGAAACAACTCTACTAAAAGTCACTTATGACCTGCTCACCATCAAGTTAAAGGGTCACTTCCCTGTCCCAATTCTTCTAGATCCCTCTATTGCCTTCAATACAGATGACCATCCAAATTCTCCACTCCCTTGGCATCTGTGACAAAGCTCTTCAAAGCTCCTCAAAATACCCCTCATTGTTAACAATGCCATCACCAAAATTTAAACGCATGACCCTAATATATAAAGCCCTTAAAAACAGTGCACCCCTTATATCTCTGCCTTCCATATACTTCCCCATACTTCCCTGTTCTGCTCATTACCTTCTTCTTTCCTTCTATCACTACCTTCTCTCAATCTGACTGCAGGATGTTTCTAGAGCTGCACCTTAAGAAAATACATATTTTTAAAGAAGTTTGTCACCTCCACCCTTAACATATAAAAACTGCATACCAAATTGCTCATACACAACGTACAATATAACACCCCCACTTGCAGCAGCTTATTGTCTTGATCACTGTCATCTGGCATCTGTTACCCTAATGTCTCCCACACCAACCTTACGTTTTATCTTGCAAGCTCTTTGAATTATGGACTTCAGTCCTGTCATGCGAAACTGTCTTTTACCCTACTGTATTGTATTTATATTTGAAATGTTATTAGAATGTGCTTATACCTTTGTAATCTACAAGCAATTTATTGTAAATTGTAAAAAGCACTACAGAAAATGATGGAGAGCAATAATAATAATCATAGTTCATATTTTCTGGAGCTCTGTTTTGCAGCATTGTCAATGACATTGGTGCATCCAGTGTGTATGCTGAAGAAAATAATATAATAAATATGTTACATTTTATGGTTCTGTTATTTTTTTCCCATTCATAAGTATACAGTGCCTTGCAAAAGTATCCCCCCCCACCCCGCCTTGGCATTTTCCATGTTTTGTTGCCTCACAACCTGGAATTAACATGGATTGTTTGGGGATTTGCATCATTTAATTTACAGAACATGCCCACAACTTTAAAGATTTTTATTTTTTATTTTGAAGCAAACAACAAATAGGACAAAATAACAGAAAAAGTCAATGTGCATAACTATTCACCCCCCCCCCCCCCTCAATACTTTGTAGTGCCACCTTTTGCCGCAATCACAGCTCCAAGTCGCTTTGGATAAGTCTCTATGAGCTTGGCACATCTTACCACTGGGATTTTTGCCCATTTCTCCTTGTAAAACTGCTCCAGCTCCTTCAAGTTGGATGGTTTGTGCTTGTGAACAGCAATCTTTAAGTCTGACCACAGATTTTCTATTGTTTTGAGGTCTGGGCTTTTACTGTGGGGATGGTGTTCTTTGGGTGCTTTGATGTGTAGGGTTTGCGCCAGACATAGCGTTTTCTCTGATGGCCCGAAAAGATAAATTTTCGTCTCATCGGATCAGAGCACCTTCCTCCATACATTTTAGGAGTCTCCCACATGCCTTTTCGCAAACTCAAATCGTGCCATTTTGTTTTTTTTCTGAAAGTAATGGCTTTTTTCTGGTCACTCTGCCATAAAGCCCAACTCTATGGAGCTTACAGCTTATTGTCGTTCTATGTACAGATACTCCAGTCTCTGCTGTGGAACTCTGTGCTGCCTCTCTGATTAATGCCCTCCTTGCCCGGTCTGTGAATTTGGTGGGTGGCCGTCTCTTGGCAGGTTTGCTATTGTGCCATGTTCTTTCCATTTGGTTATGATAGATTTGATGGTGCTCTTGGGGATCGTCAAAGATTTGGATATTTTTATTGTAACCGAACCCTGACTTGTACTTCTCAACAACATTGTCCTTTACTTGTTTGGAGAGTTCCTTGGTTGTCATGGCAGTTTTTGGTTAGTGGTACCTCCTGCTTAGGTGTTGCAGCCTCTGGGGCCTTTCAAAAAAGTGTGTATATGTAATGATAGATCATGTGACACTTAGATTGCACACAGGTGGACTTCATTTCACTAATTATGTGACTTCTGTAATTGGTTGCGCTAGAGCTTTTTATGGACTTCATAACAAAGGGGGTGATTACATACGCACATGCCAATTTTCTGCTTCGAAAAAATTGTTTTATGTATATATTTTTCTCATTTCACTTCAACAACTTAGACTATTGTGTTCTGATCCATCACATAAAATTCAGATTAAAAAAAAAAAAGAACTTAAGGCTGTAATGTAACAAAATAGGTAAAAAGTCAAGGGGGTGAAATTTGCAAGGCACTGTACATTTGTTTTAGATTGTCTTACTTTTATTGGCTATTAAATTCTAATTTTATATTTTAGCCTAATTGTATTTATGTTTCTCCTAGTAATATCTGTGACACTCTCTATTAGTCATATAAATTGTAGTTATTTGCTATTTGTAAAATGTTGCTTTCAATGTAGCACAAAATGTTTTTGTATTGGTTGAGTATTTTTAATGGACTTGTGTGATATTCCTAGTATTTTACAAAAGGACGCTTTCAACATTCTCAACTTTATATAACTTCTGAATAGTGTTCTGGGAATAATGGAGGGATTTTTTTATAGTGTGGATCTCCGACTTGCTTGAGTATGCTTTTAGTTAATGCATCTGTAACTGTACACAGAGGAAAAAAAATAAACTCTACTTCTGTTTTTGTAATTATGAAACCAACTAAAGAAAAATATTGAGTAGATAACATAATATATTATTTTGTGTCTTCACATGTCTAAAGGGATGGAAAAACTATAGTAGGGCTTTATTTTCAGATGGAAAAATACAAACTAAACTATAGAAAAATAAAACACTTGGCTTGTATTGATAAATGGATGTAGCCGTCCAATACCACGACTGTCAGCAAAGTTTAACAAGCTAAAGAGTGACATATGTGTCTAATGTGATATCATGCATTATGCTATTTTGAGATGATTTGCATTCTCTGTGATTTTTCTTATTTTTTGTGGGAATTTATAAAGATTTTGTGTATGCAAATTTGGAGGCTCCAGTATGTGGTTTTTGGATTCACAGCTTAAATTTTAGCCAGGATGATAAATATACATGTCTGAAGCATATGTAGTCTCTTCACAGGCAATTAAACCGCACTGTACTTGTATTTTACAAAATAAAAATGAATAGGGCTATAGTTGAGTGAAACTGGTAAAAAAAAAGTGATTGCTATTGACCTTAGGACCGAAGCCCGTAGATGCAACTGCGGCCCTCGCAAACCGAGACCCGCAGTTGCACGACAGCAGTAAATTACGAATTTAATGGCCGAACCATGGAACTGGAAAGACCAGAAAAAAAACAAATATGCCTCCAATTAACTTACACACACAGGTTGCAAGTTAATTTGAGGAATATTTAGCATTTTTTCACGATTGAAAATCACCTAAGCGAAAAAAAAATTGCGGCCGAAAAAAAGTGCCCAAAGCCAGTAACACTTAATGTAAACCAGTAACACTTGACCCAAGCCAGTAACATTTAACGCAAGGCAGTGACACTTAACCCAAGGCAGTAACACTCATCATGAGGGCCCTAAACTACACAGGGGGGAGAGGCTCCCAATGAGCGCCAAAGGTGCTCAAGCGCAAGGCTTATAAAGTACACAGGGGGAGAGGCTTGCAATGATCACCGAATGTGATCATTGCAAAGCAGGAAAGTTGTGGCTTGCCAAAAATGGCTCATTGAGGGGCTCGCGCTGAGCGCCCAAGGCGCTCATCATGGGGCCTGTAAAGTACATGGGGTAGAGGCTCGCAATGAGCGCCAAAATTGATCTTTGCGAGCCACGCAATGAGCGCCAAAGGCACTCAGTGCGGAGCTCCGATAAGCGGCGAAGCTGCTCAGAGGGGCCATAGCCTCTCATTGTGTGGCAAACAGCATTGCCAGGCTTACAATTTTATTCCCGTCATTACACAGGTGGAGAGGCTTTCAATTAGTTTTATTACCATAATTTTTGACGGGCAAGTAGCTAGTATCACATATATAGTTGTCAGTGTTGGGAACGCTTACGATGTTGGTCACACTTTGAGGTCCATAGGACCGCAACTGTGAGCCTCGCGAAGTGAGGTGAGCCGTTAACCAAGCGGGACTTAGGCTGCAATGAGCACCAAAGGCGCTCATTGCACTATGAGCCTCAAAAAGCAAGGCCAGCAGTTGAGGCACAGGACTTAGGCTGCAATGAGCGAGCCCTGCAGCCTCTGAGCACCTTCGGCGCTTAACGTGAGCCCCACGCTGAGTGCCTTAGTCGCGCATCGCATGTCCCGCAATGATCGATTTTGCCGTTCATTGCGAGCCTCTCCCCCCGTGAACTTTACAGGCCCCACGATGAGTGCCTTTGAAACTCAGCGCGCCCCACATTGAGGGGCTATGCCGCTCATTGCCATTTTGGGCAAGCCACAACTTTCCTGCTTTGCAATGAACACCTTTGGCGCTACGATGTTGGTCACACTTTACGGTCCATAGGACCACAACTGTGAGCCTCTCGAAGCGAGGTGAGCCGTTGACCATGCAGGACTTAGGCTGCAATGAGCACCAAAGGCGGTCATTGCACTGCGAGCCTCGCGAAGCAAGGAGAGCAGTTGAGGCATGCGGGACATAGGCTGCAGGGCTCGCGACCCGTACGACTCATCGGCAGTGGCGCAAACAGGACTTACGACCCATACGACTTAGGAACGAAACCCGTACATGCACTGTGCGGCTCACAAAAATCTCAGTTTAACACCCAAACCACGGAACTGGAAAGACCTGGAAAAAAAAAACAAATATGTCGCAAATTAACTTACATACTCACACACAGCACAGTAGGAGAGCTAGGGAGCCTGTGATTCAGGTTGCAAGTTATTTTGAGGCATATTTGTCGTTTTTTTACAAACAAAAATCGCCTAAGAGAGAAAAAAAAACGCAACACAGCGGAAACGAGGCAGAAGGATGTAAAACTAGCCCGAAGGATGCAAAACTAGCCCAAAGGATGTAAAAAGTGCTCAGAGGGCCCATAGCCTCGTATTGTGTGCCAAACACCACTGCCAGCCTTACTATTTTACTCCCATCATTTTTGACAGGCAATTTCCTAGTAGTATAATATTTGTTGAATTTTGTATTTATAAAGGTTTAACGTTAATTGAAGTTATTCTATTAAAATGTCTTGAGACGGAATGAAAAACAAACAACAGCATGACTATGGTTTATTGTGCATCTGACACCAATTTGGTTTTGACAGAAAGTAGCTCTATAACATCAACAATTATTTTCTAAAAATTAAAGGGACTTGGTAAAAATTAAGTTTTTATGTTTAGTTTATTCTTAAATAACGATATTTTAATTAAATTATAAAAAAAATTCTAAAGTTAATAATTCCTGAGAAATTCAGCATTGTCTGTGCTGTATTCTGAGCTACTCCTAAGTATTCATTCGCTCATTTGATTTGCTATTTAACATAACAGTTTGTCTGTCTTTTTTGTGTAAAAAACAATGCCTCCATTATTATCACGCAGTTAGATTTTCTCACTCTTATCAAGCATTCTGAGTCACAAATTAGCATATTGTACCACACATTAGCATATCAGAGTCGAATAAAGATGAATATGCTACGTTGATCTACTGTAGAGAAAAACGGCTATTACTATGTGTTGGAAGTTGTTAATGATCTTTAAGATGCAAACAATATCCTTTTATAGTGACGGTGTTCCTTTAAGGTATTTTGGTTCTTCTTATAAAAAAAAAAAAAGGTTTTGTTTTAGGGGCTTCATTCTGAAATCAGTGGTCAAATCAGAAAAAAATGCAAAAAATCCTAATATAACAATACAGATTAAATTACGTTTTTCAGTTGGATTTAACCTCCCTGGCGGTCTGGCTGTGGCTGTGATCCCGAGCATGGCTCTGTGTTGCCGCTTTAGGTAATGAACATTAACCCCGAGCCACGTTCGGGTCACCGATAAGGTGGTTTATCAAAAGTACTCTACATGTAATAAAATGTAGGTCTGAAGGAGTTAAACCCTGAGGCAATTGATTACAACCCTTCAAGAGATGGGAACTGAAAAATGGGTGTAGCCATTTTTGCACTTCAGTGTTGCAGTGTGAGAGGTAAGCTGAGATAAATATATGCAGAGAGTATTTGAAGCTGAAGAAAAGAGAAACCCCAAGTGTCACATATTTGGACACATTCTGGAAAAACTGTGAGAAAGTCAAAACTAACCAGAGTAGGCACTTTTTGATGTGATTGAAATGTCTAATCCTGCGTTGTGAACAATAATGGTTATGTTTTGGAGCTCATTGGTCAAGGTGCAGGACGTAATGATTTGGCTACAGCGACATTGTGAAGTACTTGAACCTCCCAAAATTAATTTAGATAGATATGGGTTCTTTGATGGTTCTTGGACATTTAAGATCCATCTGTACTTCAAGCAAAGTGTCTATACTTATCTGGAGTGGAACATGTAGAACAACAACAGAGGAAGATGAGAAGTTTTTGGAAATGTTGTCATCCTTGACGGAGGAGTCAAAATCAGGACACTCTGACTAAAAGGCACTATTAATGGAGTATTAATGCAGTATTAAGTCTTTGTCAGCAAGAGACGAAGTGTATGATTACTGCTTAAAAAGTGGCGATGTTCTTGCTGCAAGAGACTGGTTTAAAAGGACCATTTGAAATAAGAAAAGCTAAAGCACAGTATACAAATTGTATGTCCATATGGTCTAGCGGACAAGATTCATTTGATGGTATAGCCATCTGTTTCAAGGGATGGGACTTTGAAATAATCAAACAGGTAGTATTGATTCCAGGAGGGTGTTTAATAGTAGATATTAAAAGACAAGATGTTTAACTAGGAATAATTAATGTATGTGCACCCCATACAGTCATTGGTAGAGCAAATGTGTATAGAAGTGTTAAACCATTTTTATGTACCTCTATGCAATTGATAATGGGGGGTGATTTTAATTGTGTGGGCGATACAATTGATATTTTGTACCCTATTAGAAACGGTAGTGATGTGCAAACTTTAAAGAATGTAATTAGGAATTTTGGTTTGAAAGATGTATACCATGAAATTAATCCTACAAGGCCAGGTTATACTTTATGTAGAAAAAACACAGCTAGACAAATTGACAGAATATATGTAAGTACAAATCTTGATCCTTCCAGTGTGTTCGTGAGCCCTGTATGTGTTTCTGACAATATGGGTCTAAAAGTTGAGTTTGTAAAACAAAATAAAGGATGTGGAAAACATATTGGAAACTAAATAATGCATTATTAGAAGACATAAGGGTTAAATCTGTGGCAGATTACTGGATAGAAATTAAATGGAGCATAAAATCCTTTTTTTTTTAAGTATCCCAAAAAAAAGAAATAAAAGCAAAAGAGAATATAAAAACAAATACAGTTACTTGGATACAGAGTATCACTTGGATATAAAGATGATATGGAAGAATTAAAGGATTTAAAAAAATAAGTCAAAAGGTATTAATTCAAGGAAAATACAAGCCTTGAAAAGAAACTACCAAGAAGGATGTGTGTAAGATCAATTACGACACCTTCAAAAAAGTGAATGATCTTCAAACAATGCCGGGGTTGTAGATGAAAATGGAGTCTTAAAATCCAAGCCTCAAGAAATGCATGAAGTTGCTTTCCGGTATTATCAAAATCTGTATGCAGGGAAACCTTTTGGCTATTTACAAACCAAGGAGTTTCTAGACAAAATTATCTTTCTACGGTTAAAAAAAGAGAAAATTGAGAAGCTTGACCTACCAATTTCAAAGCCAAAAGTGGAAGAGGCAATAAATCAGTTGGCTAAAATAAAATCTCCTGGGGTAGATGGAACTTTTCCCACAGTAGCACGTAATTTTCTCTTGCACCATAATTCCAAGCCTGATGTTCAATGTTTTGTCTTACAGAGAGTTAATCTGGGCATTAGGAAGGGAGATATAGAGCAGGAATTGCTAAAAGTAGAAAGCAAGTGGATCACGCTGTTGAATACAACCATCACAGGAGGCCTGAATGAACAGGTCAATTACACTGTGTTAGATTATCAGTGGAATGCCTTTCTTATACATCATTTAAATACACTTACATGTGTAGCTAGTGCTTGATCAATTAGAATGTGGAGTGCTTTAATGCACTTTAGACCTAATAGATATACTGATATTTGTAGTGAATGTCAACAATGACTGTGTGATTCATAACCTTATAGAGTATTGTTTTATTGTCCTTTCTTGATTTTTTGCTTTAGATTCCCATGGAATCTTATGTTTATCTCTATTGGCAACCATAATATGCATCTGTAAATATATTATATATATTGGAAACCATAATATGTATCTGTAAATATATTGTATATAGGCAGTGTGTTAATTGGCTTTAGTTAGCCTTTAGCTTTTTAATAATAACTCCGTTCCATATCAGTGATTGGGAGAGAGTTAATTCCTGTCCTAATCCACGCACTGCTTTGCCTTTAAATAGCTGAACTGTTTTTGGTCCTTACCAACCTCCAGAGAAGCTAAGTCCCACGAAACGTGCACGTCAGGCCGTCAGGCATTCACAGGAGATTGAGCCAGCGCTGCAGTGACAATCTGCCCAAAAATATCCCAATTTCTCTTGAGAGATAAGTGCATTTTCCCATTATTGGGGCCTGATATAAGCTATACATTTGATATATGCTTGATGCATTGTGGAGATTCAATCACATTGTGTTTATGTATTAATGTTGCCCATAGGAACTGTAAATTGATATAGGGATGGTGTACATGCTAGATCTGTTATGAATTTTGACTTGTGATAAGAGGAATGCATGCATACCCAAGCATTTTGTCTTAGTGACTTTAGCACATGTAAAGGAAAGAATTGCAAGGCACAGAGTGTAGGGAGTTAGCCCTCCACCTCATTGACTTATAGTTAGAGACAAGGATTGCTAAGACTAGATAGAGAACTCTGCTATACATAAATAGGGCTTTATTGGTTAAAGTATTGGTAAATCGTCTAAAGCCTGTGATGCCATTATTAATAAGTCCACAGCAAACCTGTTCAGTACAAGGAAGGAAAATAACGCACAATTTGTATCTCATACGGGAGATGTAGGAAAGTGCAAATCAAGGAGAAATGTCCTTCTACATTGTTTCCATCGATCAAGAAAAAAGCTTTTGATTGATAGGTCATTCTTGAAAATGACAATGTTGAAATATGGCAATTCTGCAAAGTTTATACGGTGGATAGAATTATTGTATACAGAGGCAAAAAAAATATTGCTTTTCAGTTGACATCTGCGGAAGTACTTCAAAGTAAAAAATGGATTTAGACTGGGATGTCCCTTAATTCCTCTTCTGTACATAATGGCTATAGACCCTTTGCTGAGAATGATCACGCAAAATGGATCAATCAAAGGAGTAAATATTAAAAAAGTGAAAGAGGAAAAATAATAGCTTATGAGGATGATATTGTGCTATTTTGTCTGAATGGATTGATTATAAGCAAACACTTTTTTAGATACTCCAGTCCTTTTTTGAAGAAGTATTTGGAGCCCACGTCAACATGGATAAGACTTCTGTGATGTGGGTGGGAACAGATATGCCACAGGACACAATTGGAGTTCCATTGAAGATATGTACAAGAAAATAAAAAATGCTTTGAATTGAATTTACAAAAGGAACATCTGCATATGAAAACTGGGATCCATTGGTGAAATCGATAGAAGAGAAAGTAGACCGATGGAAATACAGATCCCTAAATCTAACACAGAGAGTGAAAATTATTCAAACATTGTTGTTACCAACAGGGACTTTTGTAGCTACTATTTTTCCTCTACATGAAAACCAATTTGGATGAATTTCTAAGTTAATGGCTTTAATGATGTGGAACAATTTTGGAGGGTTCAAAGAAATATTGCATGTTTGTCGAAAAAGAAAGGAGGTTCGAGGTTGTGTAACAACCTGTGTTCTACTTATGTGTATACCTCCATTTCATATTAACACCTCTGTATAGCTTTGTGGCTTCTTCGTGGGCCGTGGTCCTAAGGAGATGGTTGTACCCTTTGGAAGAAGGTTGGATTGAAGGACATACACTTCAGGGAGGAAGATTCTGAATAAAAATGCAGGCAAATACAAGAATTATTTTGAAGTGGATTCAAAGATGGAATATTTCTGTGGACCTAATGAAAACCTGGTCAGTGAAGCAACTATACCTGCACGTGATGCAGTGGAGTTATTACACAGAAGGGAATTTACCACTGTTACAGTTAGACGAATGTGCTGAAGTGTGGCAAATAATGGAAATATCAAGGTTAAAAAGTTTCACAAAAGATGTGGCCTGGTTGGCAATTCAGGCTAAATTGGCAGTAAGAGAAGCGATGAGGTGGGTAAGAACGGTGAAAACATTAGAACGCCCTCAACCTAACTGTAAAAATGTAATTGAAACACTTGAAAACTTATGGATTGATTGTCCATTTTCAGCTGAAATATGGACGACAGTAATGCGTTTGTCTAAATCCTCCTTTAAACCAACGTATTGGAGTGTGACTTACGGTATTTTCAAAGGCAAAGTACAAGAAAAAGAAAAGGAAAAATTATGGTATCTAGTGAATATAGTAAAATATCAAATGGATATCCAGAAATCGTTGTGCTAATGGAAAAAAAAAAAGTAAATGTGATACAAGTAGTCGGCAAAATAATGTATAAAATTAAATAATATGAACCAGGGTAATCGGACACAATGAAAGGAGTATAGATTAATTAGAATCAATAAGAAACAAATCGTGTAAAATGTATTTTGTATTGAGGATTTGAAAATGTCAAATTTTTGGACTCTGTATATGCATAATATTTTTAATAAATTTAAATATAGAAAAGAGACACCCCAAAAAGGAGTGTTTTTGTTTGGGCTGAAGAGAGATCCACTCACAGAGAAATATATGTAGAGAGTATTTAGGGCTGAAGAAGAGAGACACACTGTGTCTTTTCTCTTCCTCTGTATTCAAAACACTCTGAGAGCCAAAGCTGGAAACTGAGGAGCTATCTGCAAGATGCAAGTGAAAAGCTGGACTTATGAAGAATACACACCAGTGAACGTTAACATACTATTAACCATTTTTTAAATTTGTTTTTTGCTTCATCGAGGGCTAGCTGGGTGCAATGCTGGTTAGTAAGGATACTGACTCTAATAAAAAGGTAGTGCTAGGCCTGTTGATTTATTTAATTTGTTTTGATTTATTGTTTTCTAACACTGAATAAAATGTAATAATGTTAAAGGCTCCTATAATATGTCACAATATATATATATATATATATGTATATATATATATATATATATATATATACATAGAGGAGAGAGATAAAATAGCATATACTATATTTGCATGTCAGAAATATAGTCAGTACATACATGTCAGAAATTTGCTAGAATGCTCTTGTAGCTTGTTTAATGAAATCAGAAAAATCAAAAATTATTACAAACATATAATTTTATATTATATTCAGGCTCAGATGTGATGTATTCATGTCATATGAACATCCTGAGCAATATATGAAACACACACACACCAGTGTAAATGTGTAAAATGTCACTTTAATATAATCACAGAGCAACAACCGTATGTGTACAGTTTGGCAGTTCAGAAATCAGTGTTAGCTATCAGCGACCTCCAGCCTTTTGATCTGATTGTTTGATGAGATCATCAATCTTTACCTCTGTCTGTTATACTCGCCAGCGTATATGAATGCACCTGCTCTTGCTCCTGCACCTATTCTATTTCTGGCTCTCATACCTTTCCATCTTAGGTCATCAATGTTATTTTTGAGTGTGACACTTGTTATTTATTGTATTTATGTTGTTTTTTTTCATAGAAAAACTATTTTACTTACAAGTTTTCTTTGTACAAGGTAAGCAATTACATGACCCAGTTAAAAGAGAGTTGTTTCTGCTTTGTTTTTAAAGCAAATAAACTAATAATTATATTACTAATACTGTACTAATTATTTCACTCACTTTTGATGACATTTAAAGGGCCACTGTTCTTTACCACCAGATAGAACACAAGAAAATGTGGAAAATCTGTTTAGGCACTTTGATATAGCTGCCCATGCACAAATAATGAGCTGGGGAGTGGGTGTGTATACAATCAGAGGAAAGATGTGTCACCGTTGTGAAAATCTCTCTCTGTATATGTATATGTATATGGATCAAGCTAGTGAAGCTCCTGCTCTTCAAGGGCAGGAGCAGCGCTGCTGGAGGAAATGGGAGGGCTGGGGGAGGAGCCTGCTACTGGCATCTTAACTCTTTCTGCTCTCTTACACTGTGTGCTGCATTTTGCTGATAAAGGCTTGGGTACTCCATGCAAAATGTATATCGCCTTCTCACTTTCTGTGCCTGCAGACAATGCAGTATTTAGATCCAGGAAGTGAAAATTAGGTGCAGCTCTAAAAGGACCGTCTGTAGGCGAGTGCCTATAATGCCTAGTGGATGTTCTGGCCCTGGGTCTACCAATCAGAGAAGATAATGTTAAGCTAATATCCTATTTTCTGATTTGTTCTTACAACAGCCAGTCACATAAGTGCAACACTATTAAAGCCTATTCTCATTGTCTACTTTAACCAATCAGAATAAGGGAAAATAGAGCTCTTGGATTAAAAGAATAACCAACCAGAATGAACAAATTTCAATCCCTGATTGGGATCATAGCCTTTTCTGACTGGCTACCAAGTAACCAGAGTTTTCAATATTGAAATACTCAATTGGCTGACATATGATTAACACTTATGTTTATGCATTAGAAGTAATTAAGCTATTTACTTATTACAGCAAACTCATGCTGTAATAGTTGTCTTGCATATTTAATTCTAAGCTAATTTTTCGTGGGCATATAAAACTTTTTTTTTTTTCATATATTCAGATTGTTATTATCACTGGAAACATTAGCCTTTGATAATGAGAGGTGTGTGGGCACCATTTTTACAAATATCCCCATTATTATTTACATTTTTGGGACGTTGTCTCAGTGCTGTTCCTGATCAATACAAAAATTGCAGAGAGAAAGAAATCAAACATCACAAATGAAACCACCTTGACAGGAGAAAAAATATTGGACTTAAACAAAGGAAACATCTTTCTTTGATTCTGAGGATTCTGATGAAGCTCTCTCCACATGACATTTAAATAGTAAATATGAATTTTTCCTCTCAGCTTTGTTATCCTCTTAGCGCAAAAATCATTACAAATAAGGCAATGAAGGCTTTAAAACTAAATGTTTGTCCTTTGAATAATATTCATCTTTGGCACAGAGTTAATTCTAGGTCTGATAAGGATACGTTAAGGACCTCCAAGGCACAGGGTTCATTTTCAGGACCATGGAAATCCGTTAAGGACTTCCATTGCTAGGGGTTGATTTTAGGTCCATGGATAGGGGTTAATTTTAGGGACCATGGGGTCCGTTAAGGACCTCCAAGGATAGGGGTTATTTTTAGGGCCGTGGGAGTCCATAAATCACATATAATACATATATTCTCCCAGGGTCAACCATAATTATAATATAAACAAATATATATATTTAACCAGCTTCATCTGTAAGCATGCAAATGTATTCATATTCAGCTAGGGCCACCAATAATTATATTATTATTATTATTATTATTACTATTAGTATTATTATTACAGTTTTTGTAAAGCACCAACATATTGTGTAGTGCTGTGCAGGGTTATACACAAAGAAAAAAAATACAATATTAAACACATTGCAGAAAGAAGAGGACCCTGTCTAGGAGTTTAAAATCTTATATACATGGTGTTTTTTCTTATAAGATTGAAAACTCACAAATTATATTATAATACAAAGACATGCATATTTAACAAGGATCAACTGTAATTAATGTACACATATTTAGCAAGTAGCATATGAATATATAAATATACAGTCATGTTCTCCTATTATTTTCATTTAAACACATACATTTGTTGTTGTTGTTGATTAGTCGTTCAGTCGAGTCCAAATCTCCATGACTCCATGGGCTGCAACACACCATCTCTCAGTCACTGCCCCTCTCAGCTCCATCAAGGAAATCCTGCTGTCTCATGATATGGCCAAAATATTTGAGCTTCAGCCTCATGAACATACCTTCTAGTAAACAGTTCATTTTGATTTCCTGAAGTGCTGATTTATTTGATCTTCTTACAGTCCAAGGGACTCACAACAATTCAAGGGTGTCAATTCTACAGCACTCAGACTTCTTTATGGTCCAGTCGTCACATCCATATGTAACTTTGAATACTATAGTTCCGACTATCCAGACCTTTGTTAATAGTTTAATATCTTTACTTTTTACTAGAATGGCTAAGCTTGCCATAACTTTCCTCCCCAGAAGCAAATGTCTTTTAATTAGTCACCAACTGTACTGATCTTGAATCCAAGGAAAATAAAATCCGTCACTACCTCCACTTCTTCCCTGTCTATTTGCCAGGAACTGTAAATGCCATTTGCCATGATCTTCATCGTTTTAACATTTAGCAGCAGGCCAACTCTTGCACTTTATTCTACTATCCTCATCAATAGGTCTTTTAGTTCCTCCTCACTTTCAGCCATCAAAGTAGTATCATCGGCTTATCTGAGGTTGTTGATATCGCCTTATCTGAGGTCGTTGATATTTCTTCCAGCAATATTAATTCCGACTTTGGATTCATCCAGCTCGGCCTTACGCATGATGGACTCTGCATATAAGTTGAATAAATAAGGTGACAATATACAACTTTGTCACACTCCTTTTCCGATTGTGAGCCCTTCTCTTGTCCCATGTTTGGCTCTAAACAGTAGCTTCTTGGTTCACATACAGATTCTTCAGAAGGAGGATGAGATGATCTGGTGCTCCATCTCTTTAAGGACATGCCACATTTTGTTGTGATCTACACAGTCAAAGGCTTTAGAGTAGTCTGTGAAGCAGAAGTAAATACTTTTCTGGAACTCCTTTGCTTTCTTTATTATCCATTGGACATTGGCAATTTGATCTCTTGTGCCTCTTCCTCTGCAGAACCTGGCTTGCACATCTAGTAGTTCCCAGTTCATATATTGTTTGAGTTGAGCTTGTAGATACTTAAGCATTACCTTACTGGCAAGTGAAATTAGTGCATTTGTTCGATAATTGGAGTAATCTTTGTCTCTGTCTTTTTTTGGGATTGGGATATAGACTGACATTTTTCAGTCTATTGGCCATTGTTGATTTTTCCAAATTTGTTGGCAAAAGCAAGCAGCACTTCTACAGCAGCATCTTGCAGAATGTTGAATAGTTCAATTGGGATACCATCACCTCCTTAAGTCTTATTATCAGCAAGACATCCTAGGGCCCATCTCACTTCGCTATCCAAGATATCTGGCTCCAGCTCATTGGACAAACTACTAAAGTCATCACTGCTGTTAAGATCCTTCCTGTATAGATCTTCAGTGTACTCCTGCTACCTGTTCTTTATATTATCTTCTTCTGTTAAGTCCCTACCATTTTTGTCTTGTATCACTCCCACCTTGGCATGAAAGGTGCATTTGAGGTCCCCAATTTTCTTGAAGAGAACTCTTGATTTACCCATTCTGTTATCTTCTTCAATATCTTTACATTGCTCATTGTAGAATCTCTCTTTTTGCTATCCTCTTGAATTCTGCATTCAGTTGGAGAAATCTTTTCCTATCTCCACTACTTTCAAAGTCTCATCAGATAGCCAGTTTGCCTTCTTAGTTTTCTTTCTTTTAGGGGTATTCTTTGTTGCCATTTCCTGGATAATGTTGCAGACTTTGGCATTCTACCTTAAATGTCTAGTCCCTTAAATCTATTATTTACCTCCACTGCATGTTTACAAGGGATGTTTTTTATTTCATATCTACTTGGTCTTATGATTTTCCCTAGCCTCTTTAGTTTAATTTTGAACTTTGCAATAAGAAGCTTAAGTTCTGAGCCGCAGCCAGCTCCAGTTCTTGTTTTTGCTGATTGTACACAGCTCCTCCATATTTGGCTGCAAAGTATATAGTCAATCTGATTTCTATATTGTCCATCTGGTGTTGTGTAGAGTCATCTCAAAGGCTGTTGGAAGAGGGTGTTTGCTGCGACCAGTGAATTATCTTGACAGAATTCTACTAATCTCTGACCTGCTTAATTTTGTACTCCAAGGCCAAACTTGCCAGTTATTCCAGGTGTCTTTTGTTCCCTACTTTAGGATTCCAATCTCCTAGGATGAGAGCAACATCTTTTCTTGGTGTTAAATCTATGAGGTCTTCAGTATCCATGATTGGTGCATAGACCTGGATCACTGTGATGTTAAATGGCTTGCCTTGAATTCAAATTAAAATCATACTGTAATTTATTGGGTTGTAACCCGCGCAATGCTTTGGCCACTCTTTGATTGACTCTGAGGACTACTCCATTTCTTCTAGTGGTGATTTTGCCCTGTTCACACTGTTTATGGAAAATAATCTTCAGGATGATTTCACTGAGACCATCAATTGTTAACAATCCTCATAACAACACCAATGACTACTGCAGAATCAAAAAGCCTCTCCACATTGAAGAGAATAAAAACTTTTTTTGAGAAGCACCATGAACCAGGACCAGTTGAATGCATTAGCAATTCTCTCAGTGGGGAGAGAACTGATTTTGGAAATCCCTTGATTTCAATAAAACAACAACTGATAAGTTTTCTTCTTTAAAAGATTACATTGCAAAATTCTTATTCTAATTGTAAGCAGAGAAATCATGCCACTGGTGTATGCATGACAAAATGAGCAAAATCAGCACCACCTCACCTCTTCAAGAAAATGGAGGCACTACCCAGGATAACAAAAGTAAGAAGAAGCAGCACCACCTCATTCTCAGTAAAAAAAAATGGAGACACTTCCGAGCATAAGAAAAGTCAGAAGAAGCAGCACCACCATGGCACACACTCATCAACAAAATAGATGCACTTCCCTATATAAGAAAAGTCAGCAGCAGCACACCTCATCCTCATTAAGAAAATTGAGGCACTTACAAGGTTAAGAAAATTTAGCAGACGAAGCACCACCTCACTATTATCAAGAAAATAGAGACACTTCCCAGCAAAAAAAGAAATTAGATGAATCATTACCACCTTATCTTCATCAAGAAAATGGAGACACTTTCCATCATAAGAATAGTCTGCAGAAGCAGCACCACCTCACCCTCATCCCAGCTTAAAAAGTGAGCAGATGCAGCACCACCTCACCCTCATCAAGAAAAACAAGGTATTTTCCAGCATAAGAAAAGTGAGCAGAAGCAGCACCACCTCACCCTCCTGAAGAAAATATAGACACTTCTCATCATAGGATAAGTGAGCGAAAGCAGCACTACCTGGTCCACATCAAGAAAATAGAGACAAATCTCCAGGATAAGAAAAGTGAGCAGAAGCAGCACCACCTCACCATTTCACCCTCGTCAAGGGTTGAAGCCTTGGAGCCCATTTAATTGAAAGGGGTACGAATTATGGCCTTGAAAATATTGTGATGGTTAAACCTGTAATTTACAGCCTCCAGAAGCCTTTGATCTTTTACTTTTGTCAATCCGCTGTTCAATTGCTCAATTTCCCCAAGCCCTCAAATGTTTTCACACCAGTAAATGGCAAATGAAGGAGAAAATCCTATGAATGCTAGCACTGTAAATGCAAATAAAAAAATCAATACTGCACTGTAAATAACGGGGAAAGTGATAATAGACAGAATTAATTGCACAACAGTCTCAAGCTTGCAAATCGGCAGGAAATTTAATTTCATTTTGGGGTTAAATTGATCTTGTGTATCAATGAGTTAATACATGTCAGGCCACCCATATGGACTAGAACAGTATTGGCATTCATTTTCATAATTCTTTATTTTGCCTGTTTGAGAGTCTGATCGCATATCAGATCCCCGAACCTAATTGATTGACATGTAACCTCTATGTTTTACTGCCATAATAATAATGTCTCATTTTCTTTTGGCTGATTCAAAATGGGAGGTTTCGGACCTAATTGATCATGTTCCCTTCCTGAACTGCTACAAACCAGTGCATGGTTTCGGCTTTGGGACAGTAACGTACGGGCTTGAGCAATTGAATAGCATTGCATTCGAAGATGAACAGGAGCCCGCAACACACCCGCACACGGCCGTCTGTTATTGAATTGCGGGCTTAGAATTGAATGTGGTATGGCAATCCTGCTCATTTGGTTAACCATGTCCTAAATCAACATGTTTGAGTAGCAGTGAGTATTGTGTAGTTGAAATAGAAGAGATATTTTAATTTTATAATTCGTCAAAGTCCTATCAATCTAGAATTTATCACCAGGAAAAAAATCTAATCAGTCAGTTGAGTCTATTTCAGTGGGCAGAGTCTATATAAGTTCATTCAGAGGGGCATTTAGAGAACAATCTGATGTGAAGGGGAGTAGTCTGTTCTAACAGGTGGAGTAATAGTAGGAGCCAGGAATCAATCTTCCACCCCACCAACTTAGAGGTTCGCCAGCCACCACTCGTGCTAAAGGGTTTTTGTGATAAAGTAAGAGAGATTGAAGTCTTTACCACAACCTTTCCAATATTCCTACAACGCTGGAATGGATTTTTTTTTAAAGTAAACATTATCCAGATGGCAAGGCTTAGAACTTTTCTTCCTAATGAATCAATAACCTCTGCAGCATATCATATAGTACATTATCTGCCTTCCAAACATTCAGCAAGTACTAATGCCGAAATGAGAAAAGCTAAAAAAAAATTCTGGCCTTTGTCCCTAGCTGAATCTATGAACCTTATTATAGAAACAACCATGGAATTCCCCAAATGGTCCCAAATAATCCAACTGGAGGTTAAAAGACAAAACCCTGGTTCAACAGTTGGTGAATTACAGCACAGAGGCATATAGACTATATACAGTAGAGAGATGGATGGATTTACAGGTTTAAAACCAGAGATAATGCCATAGCAGAAATAATTGGTGGGGAGCAGACAAAATTGGGGAATGGATTCATTTCCATATAGCTGTGGCAGACAAAAGAAGGTTAAAAGAAAATATACAAGTACCACACCAATAGCTTATTGAAGCAAATCTTACAACTTGTGTTTTAATAGGATTCATTTTTGCATGAGCTGCTTAGTAAGAAAAGGTGTAGTAATAGTGAAAAGTTATATTCTTTTGCATATATTCTTTTGCATTATGTATTTTACAGGTGTGTATGGAACTTATAAAATAGTTCTGTAAGGTAAAATTAGAAAAGTTGATACTGCCCATTTCAGCCCTAGAATATTTTAGACATTCTATGAATATTAGTCTGATTCTTGTGAGATTGCTGAAAGACCGGGAGATGTATTTTACAAGACTAGCAGGATCTCTTTTTTTTCAGCAAAATGGAGACCTCAAGAAATTTGAATACTAATTACTGATTAGAAGAACAATTATTCATGCACATAGAAGTCATAAGATTCTAAAGACTTATTCATTTGAGGTTTGCAAGTTTTTTTGGGTCATTTAGTAATTTCCGACTGACCTCATGGATCGTAACACCCCATGCACATCTTTATGTCCATGCTGATAGCTAACTGTATAAATGAGATTGTGTGAACTACTATGGGTCCTATTCTATTGGCCAATTGGTAAAATTGTACACGCTTTAAACTGCTCTTAAAATTGCCACAGATTCTATTAGCTACTCTAAATCCAATTGCGAGTACCCCGCCCACATTCACTACGGGACAGCCAAGCCCGCAAAACCAGCCTTAGAACACCATTGGTTTTAGCACAGTTTGTATATTACGAACGCTAACTAAAGTTACACAAAATCAATATTCTGTTAGATCTGAAACTCTAGATCGCAAATAAAGTCTAACCCGCAACTTAAAAAATTATCACCTTTTTGTCAAAAATATTTCTAAATAGGACTCGCAATGCATCTTTCAAACACTTATTAGAGCTGTAGCAGCAATTAAACACACAATACTGTACATTAAATGCATGAGAAGGCTTGGAAAAATATTAGACTTAATTTCACAATGGTCTCAAACCCACAAATATGCAAATAAAAAATATTATTTTTAACTTATTTCTGAGTAATATCGATCCTGGGACTCAAGGGGTTAATACATATCATGAAACCCAAATTGACTAAAACAGATGATCTAATGCATTTTATAGATTGCTTGATTGCAAGTTCGATCTGCAAACATTACTTATTGGCACTAATGAATTCTTAGCCTCTGATTGCTGATTATGTCTAACTTCCATATTTTACTGACGTCATGGTGATGGTCTCATTTACTATGGGCTGTGTCTAAGAATTAAATGACGACATTGCTTAAATATTGTCAGATCATATGATCATGCGCCCTGAAATCCGACTTCAAAAAGGCAGGGTTTACGAGTTCAGCCTTGAGGTCCGAATTTGCGAGCTGGAGTCAATAGAATACATTTAAGCATTTAGGGGGAAAAACACCTGCAGCCAAATTTATGAATTTGAGGCATTTGCAGGCTTCTAATATAATAGAGCTCTATTTTGTAGTAACATTTTTAACATGAGTGCATGACCTTAATTGTACTCTTATTCTTGTTTTGTACATGTACTCAAAGAATAAGTGTTATTTTTGTGACCATTTTTGTTTTTCATATAGCATGAAACTGAACTACGTATTAACTTGCAAGTTTAGCAAGTTAAGTACAAATTTATATTTTTTACAGATATTTTGCAAATGGATGCTTACAGTAAGGTCCTGATATAAAGGGTGTAGTTTAAACTGGGAAATACATGATGCAATTGATTTACCATTATAATTTCAAGACCTCAACAAGTTAGCGATTGTACTCTTAGAAATCTAAAGCATGGAGGCACCCTTCAATTTGTCAATTTATTTTTGAATGTAGCATTTTGTTGCATGAATCATTTTAAAATAAGTGGTATATTTGTATTACTTTCAAATTACCATTATTTTTACTTTTCATTATTCAATTTATTAAAATTCAGTTCATACTTTTCTAAAATGAATTTTGTATTCCATTCATAGTATTTATTGGTGTATACTGTATATATAATTAATTTGCATGAAAATTAAATTAGAAACATGCTAGTATTAATTATTTAGCGGATAAAGTACATTTAAATAATTTCTGAGATCTGTGTTAATTTAAAAGTAAATACAACACTTTCCTGGATGAAAGTACGCTTACAGTGCCTTGCAAAAGTATTTACCCCCTTGACTTTTTACCTATTTAGTTGCATAACAGCCGTAAGTTCAATGTTTTGTTAATCTGAATTTTATGTGATGGATCAGAACAAAATAGTCTAAGTTGTTGAAGTAAAATGAGAACAATATATACATAAAACTATTTTTTTAGAAATAGAAAACAGAAAATTGGCATGTGCATATGTATTCACCCCCTTTGTTATGAAGCCCATAAAATGCTCTGGTGTAACCAATTACCTTCAGAAGTCACATAATTAGTGAAATGAGGTCCACCTGTGTGAAATCTAAGTGTCACATGATCTGTCATTACATATACACACCTTTTTTGAAAGGTCCCAGAGGCTGCAATACCTAAGCAAGAAGCACCACTAACCAAACACTGCCATGAAGACCAAGGAACTCTCCAAACAGGTAAGAGACAGTGTTGTTGAGAAGTACAAGTCAGGGTTCGGTTATAAAAAAATATCCAAATCTTTGATGATCCCCAGGAGCACCATCAAATATATCATAACCAAATGGAAAGAACATGGCACAACAGCAAACCTGCCAAGAGACGGCCGCCCACCAAAACTCACGGCCTGGGCAAGGAGGGCATTAATCAGAGAGGCAGCAAAGAGACCTAAGGTAACCCTGGAGGAGCTGCAGAGTTCCACAGCAGAGACTGGAGTATCTGTACATAGGACGACAATAAGCAGTACTCTCCATAGAGTTGGGCTTTATGGCAGAGTGGCCAGAAGAAAGCGATTACTTTCAGTAAAAAACAAATTGGCACTTTTTGAGTTTGTGAAGAGGCATGTGGGAGACTCCCAAAATGTATGGAGGAAGGTGCACTGGTCTGATGAGACTAAAATGTAACTTTTCGGCCATCAAAGAAAACGCTATGTCTGGCGCAAACCCAACACATCACATCACCCAAAGAACACCACCACCATGTTTTTCAGCAGCCGGGACAGGGAAACTGGTCAGAGTTGAGCGAAAGATGGATGGTGCTAAATACAGGGATATTCCTGAACAAAACCTCTACCACTCTGTGCGTGATTTGAGACTGACCCCAAACATACTGCTCAAGCAACACTTGAGTGGTTTAAGGGAAAACATGTAAATGTGTTGGAATGCCCCAGTCAAAGCCCAGACCTCAATCCAAAAGAAAATCTGTGGTCAGACTTAAAGATTGCTGTTCACAAGCGCAAACCATCCAACTTGAAGGAGCTGGAGAAGTTTTGCAACAAGGAATGGGCAAAAATCCCAGTGGTAAGATCTGGCAAGCTCATAGAGACTTATCCAAAGAGACTTGAAGCTGTGATTGCCGCAAAAGGTGGCTTTACAAAGTATTGACTTTAGGGGGGTGAATAGTTATGCACATTGACATTTTCTGTTATTTTGTCCTATTTGTTGTTTGCTTCACAATAAAAATAAAAAAAACATCCTCAAAGTTGTGGGCATGTTCTGTAAATTAAATGATGCAAATCCTAAAACAATCCATGTTAATTCCATGTTGTGAGGCAACAAAACACGAAAAATGCCAATAAAAATGCAAGGCACTGTACATATATATATTTTTTACATAATTACACATTCTGTATGATTATAACTGTTCACTTAAAGGGACATTGAAATCATTTTTTCCTTGTTGCATCTGAAAGAGGATATTCGATAATGTACCACTGAGTGTTTTCTTTTTTTCAGAATAAAAAAATATTCAAATGTTTAACTGGTCTAGGGGCTTGCCCCTCTTAGCCAGTAAGCAGTAATATTTATTTTCTCTCAATAAAATCTACAGACATATGTATACTTTTTTGTATTTCCTGTTAATTTCAATGAAGTTTAAAGAGGTTTAACTTAATATATTTTCATACAAAACACAATTTTCATAGTTTAAAGCATGCTCTTTTAAATGCATACAAACTATTGTGTTCTATATCCCTATAACTCCTATGCAAAAACGAGTTGTTGTGACATTCAGTGGTCACATATATATAGTAATGTGAGCATTCACACAGGATGCATTTGCTTTTCCTGTTGTGATTACCAAGAATAAAAAGTGGTGTATAGTGGGAGTAGCATAATAGCCAAATGTGCAATGTCTTAGGGTATTTATATTAAATGGCTTTTATGTCTGAAAATACAAATGATACCTTATGTAAAAGAACCTTATGGAACAGACCATCTGCTGTTCTGATGTGTATCATGGCTCAACCAACAGGTACAGTAACTTGGGAATTACACAACAGTGAAAATATTATATAATAGTGTCCTCTTGTGTGTCTGAGGTGATTTCTGGAATTGTGGTCACTCGATTTATCTTAAGCTAATGGCTAAAAGCAAAAAAAGCAAAAAAGTGTATATCGCTGATTGCAGGGGCGGAGCTACCAGTGGTGCAGGTGGTGCAATGAACCAGAGCCCTCCTCTGCGGGAGGCAGTGCTCTGATGTATAATTTTTTTTAAGAGATGTTCTACTGAAGTTCCAAGAAATGGCAGTTTGGAGCAGTTCAGCACCCTGGCCGTGTGTATCAGGAAATAGGAGAGATTGCAAGGGCTGCATGACAGCAAAGTACAGGGGGGCAAAGGAGATAACTATGTCAAGTGGGTGCTGAGGAGTATTGGGTGCTGCATGGATGCTGAGAGGGCACGACTGCTGATTAGGACTGGGTGCTATGTAGGGATGGATATCAAGAGGGGTTTTTGTGTGTGGTGGTGAATGTTACGATGGAATCAGTGCTATGTTAAGATGGTGGCCTAGAGGGACTGGTTGCTATATATAGTAGGCACATGCGTGGCTCCATCCTATGCTAATTTATTTATGAGTAAATTAAAACACACAATATTAACATTACGCTTAAAGTTGCATACTGTCAACCTCTTAATTTAAAAAGAAAAAAAAAATCTAAATCAAAGTACCATTAGAAAATCCTTGATCATATGGCTATGTATCCAACATTTGTGCTCATTTCTTTGTAAAACAACCATATTTAAAGTAACTTCATGAGCCAAATCTATCAAATAATGCAAAACCTTTACTGTATTTCCTCCGATGTTATATATTTAATTTGAGTGTGGATGCTGCATGAAATATGTTGGAAAAAACACTACTTGTTTCTCAATCGTTTTATTTTTAAAATTTATATACACAATTATATACATCAAACAATAATAGTAGAAACATTGTTTATGCATTTTTTTTTATTTTGAAAAAATACTTAAAATAATTTGTCACTGTAAAGTGGATTCTCTCATTTTTATTTAGCACTTAGTGTTAAAGGGCCACTGAATATTGTGAATGTGTTCATTATATAAAAATGTCTCTTTTGAACACATTTATCCATGTTATAAGCATAAAAATATATTGATCCCCACAATGTCTGAGAATCCCATGAACCCCTTGAGCTTTTTCACAAATTACTTAAATTAAAGAGACACTGTAGTCACCAGTGTGTTCTGCACAAGAAGGTATACACCTTAAAGCTATTAAAATGTTGAAAATGTATCAAGAATTAATATAGATATTAATATTTGTAGTTATATTTGTATAACCATTGAAGTCCTACCACATAAATCTGCTTAGGTAATTTGGTTGTAGGTAATTTGGTATGACTGTGACATATTCTGTTTGAAACATACAGCAATACCCTGTTTAGCACTCTACATGAGTTCCCTCCGTCAAAAAATGATGGCAACAAAATTGTAAGCCAGGGAATGCTGTTTGCAACACAATGTAAGGCTTTTGGTCCTCTGAGTATCTTGGGCGCTCATTGAGAGCCTCTCCTCTGGTATAGTTTTGGTGGTCTGAGCACCTTTGGGGCTCTTTGCAAGCCCTGAGCTGAGTGCCTTCGGCGCTCATTGTGAGCCCCTCCCCTTGTGTACTTTTGGTTCTCTGTGTGTTCATTGCGATGCTCTCCTCATCTCTGCTATTTGTATTTTTTTTATATATTTTTTTTTAAATAATATTTAATTAAATAATTAATTAACACATTAATGTACTTTAACTATTTGTAATGAATATATCCAGCAATGAATATCCTGAACAGCTAACAATCACTGTTGTTTTTCCTGCAGCATACAATGTACATTTGTACTGTTGCTGAGCTGAGGAGAAAGTGTCAGCAATGTGGCAAGTGTGCAGTGTAAATAGGCTGCGTGCGCGAGGCTAAACCGTTTGTGTAGTTGTGTAAAATGCCATTTTATAATAGTAATGTTATTAGGATTGTCTATGTGTTACGCGGCTCAGGGTCATTTTCCGTCCTTCCTAATAGTGTATTTTGTACCTTGTACGTTCCTGGTGAAAAGTCGTTTGTGCCTGGCGGTGTTTTGCATGGTTAGGGGTCGTGTAGCCTCGTTTTAGTTGTTTTAGTTTTTTTCCACTGCCATTTTTTTGGTCGCTTAGACGATTTTCAAGTGGCGAAACTCTTAAAATTTTACATTAATTCGTGTGCAACCTCACTTCCAGACATCCTGGCTGTCCCCCCATGCTGTGTGTGATGTTTTTTGTGTTTTTGTTTTCGTGTTTTTGGATGTGCTCGGTTCAGCCGTTAACTTTGTATTTCTAGTACCTTGTATTATTATTTTTTTCAAAGTGCCACGGGTCGTCGTTTTTTTGTGCGGCTTTCCTTTGCAAAGTGTTACGGGCCGTAATTTTTGTAGGCGATTTTTACAAAGTGCTACTGGTCTCACACTGTGAATTGTGTAATTGAGTGTTGTGTTGATCTGTAGTCCCGAAGTTCATAGGTATGATGCTTAAGTCGTATGTGGGGTCATAGAGATGAACGCCTACGGTGCTCATCTCCACCAGCGCTCCCTGCCTAAGTCCTACGGGGTCGTAGGGATGAGCGCCTATGTCACTCATCTCCACCAGCGCAAGGAGCGCTTTCTGCACTCCTTGCCTGTCCGCAACTGCGGCCCTCGCTTTGTGAGCCCGCAGTTTTAACGTTGCGTCAGCAACGGATTTTGGCAAGCCCGCACTGCTGAGAACTATATATGTGATGTTTTTTTAATAATCTACAAGTCATAAAGTAATTGCATATATCTGTTGTTTTCAGTTATACCATACAGTATTTGGTACCACTGCAGTGTTCCTTTAAGTAGTGGTCCCTTGTTAAGTTAGCATAACTATATCAGACTTAACATTTACATAAATAATCTGAAAGTAGTAGTCTAAAATAGTATTGCAATAAATGCCAAAAATGTGTGTGAATTTACGTATATTTATCATTTAGCTGACATTGTGTTTTGTTATACTTTCACAATGTAAGTGTAAATCCTTCAAGAGCGATCACTTTTTCCTTTTGTTTATGTCTAGGGTATTATACTATTGCTTTAACTTTCTTACATTCATTTAAGTACCCTCAACATGAAATGTTTAGGAGATGGGCCCATCCACTTCTAATAGATTTTTGTCACAAATCTCCTTTTTCTTCAAAATCTTTTTTTATCAAAACAAAATAAATATATTGTAAGTATAAACCAAAATAATGAGTAAAAGCCAAAATACCTAGTTTTAAACCAACATACAAAAAAGAGGCTGTGATACTTAATTTTCAGTACAACATAGGTCAAGAACCACTGTGCTCACATCTTTCCTATATACTATTCTAAATAACTGAATTTGATATTGGACAAATTTAGTTCAGAAAGCAATAAAAAACAGCCTTTGCATTTTGCACATTTTTACTTTTTAACTTTTATATCCAATTATTTTTTACTGTAAGGATACATTTTTCTTTCTCCCATGATAGCAAGTTGATCAGAAGAAACCAAAATGGTAAATTCCATATCAGCAGTATAATTGTCCAATTAATTGTTCAGATCATGATAAATAACTTACATTTCAGTTATTAAAATAATTATTAGTTAGACTTTATGTTTACAAATCAATTACGTTTTCACAGTAAGTTTAAAATTAGTAATTAAAAAATACAGTACTGGAATGAAATGTATTATTATTTATTAATTCTAATATCTTACCACAATTTTTGTTTCATTATTTATGCAAACACTCAGCCACATTAAATTAGACCCCCGTAGCAGCATCGACACACCCGCAAAGGCTGCAGGCTTGATATTTGTCTGAGTTCCAGAGCTATTAAAATAGGCCATGGCGTGAGTTACGGGCCCGAGACACAAGCCCGTAAGCCATTCTTGCACGTCGGATTTGCGGCCGTGCACACGATCAATTAGTCAAACCCGTAGTTATGGGTTTAGACTGAGCCAATGGCAAAAGAGATCATCAGCATTACTTCACTGAAAAATGGAGATTAAGGGCCCTATTAAATTCTCCCTCGTAGTTCTTTCGGTCCTCGCAAAAGGCAGTTTTTTTGCTGTTTGTGAGGACCGAATCTCTCACAGCCTGCTTTGCGATATGACTACAAAAAATGGTTGAGAATAGGCTCCGAGAGAGCTACGTAGTCACACGCAGCCTTAAATCTACGCATGATTATCGCATTTCGTAAGAATCCCTACGGGCACAAAAAGTGCCCGCATGGGATCCTAAAGCCTCTACGTGCTGCCTCGGAGCAGCCCGAGACAGCCGTGTGAGGCTCCCCCCTGCTCCCTATACACATCCCCATGCTGCAGGGGTCTCTATCGGGACCCCTGCAGCACCCCCACATTAACCCCTTGCAGCGGGGGTCCCCGATCGGCACCGATCAGGCCCCCCGCTGCATTTAAAAGTTTTAAATTCTTCGCCGCGGCTCCTTAAAGGGGCCGTGGCACACTAATTGCCAATCCTGGCCGCGGCCCAAAACATTAACCCTCCTCTATGCTGTCCCCACATAAACCCCTTGCAGCGGGGGGTCCCCGATCTGCATAGATCAGGCCCCTCACTGCATTTAAAAGTTTTAAATTCCCTGCTGCGGCTCCTTAAAGGGGCCGCGGCACACTATTACCCAATCCCGGCCGCGGCACCTACAATTAACCCCCCTCTATGCTGGGGGTCCCCATCGGGACCCCCGAAGTGTCCCCACATAAACCCCTTGCTGCAGGGGTCCATAGGGACCCCCGCAGCCCCCAACATTAACCCCCTGCAGCGGGGGTCCCCGATCGGCACAGATCGTGACCCTGCTGCATTTAAATTTTAAATTTCCCGCCTCGCGGGTCCTTAAAAGACCGTAAAGGTCCTGAAAGGACTTGCACTAAAAATATTAACCTCAGGCAACTATAATTAACCCTATAATTCATGGGGGTCAATACAGACCCCCATAAGCACTTAATTAAACCTATAACTCATGAAGGTCAATACAGACCCCCATAAGCACTTAATTAACCCTATAACTCATGAAGGTCAATACAGACCCCCATAAGGCCTTAATTAACCCTATAACTCATGAAGGTCAACACAGACCCCCATAAGCACTTAATTAACCCCGTCACTCATGAAGGTCAATACAGACTCCCATAAGGCCTTAATTAAACCCGTCACTCATGAAGGTCAATACAGACCCCCATAAGGCCTTAATTAACCCTATAACTCATGAAGGTCAATACAGACCCCCATAAGCCTCTATTTAACCCCATCAGTCCCATAAGGGTATATTATGACCATTATGGGCCTGTTACAACCCAACATTAACCACATAAGTGCCATGACGGTCCTCAAGGACCATCATGACACTAACTACAAACACTACACTATAATCCCCAATAAACCCTTTAATCTAAACTAACCCCCCTCTACACTAATCTATTAACATTTACACTACCTACCTACACTACCTACCCCCTAACAAAATTAATTAATTATAAAAAATAAAAAACCTGCCTTTCAAAAAATAAAAAAACCTACCTTACAGAAAATAAAAAAACTTAAGTCACCAAAAATAAAGAAACCAACAGTACCGGAAAAAAAAACGACAGTACAGAAAAAAAACTACAGTACAGAAAAATACAAATACATTACAACCCCCCCGCCCTCCACTACAGAAAATAAAAAAATTACACACCTGAAAAGGAAAGACAGACATACCCAATACAATACATACATATAATACATTACATTACATACATTACATATAATATATTACATATAATATATCACATATTATAATTGTCTAACTACGAGACGTCGTCACGCTGCGTTGCGCAGTGCGTACGACTTTGCGATGAGCGCCGCAGGCGCTCATTGCCCGGCGAGCCTCGCACAGCGAGGCGAGCCGTTAAACCGATCTGTTGCGTAGTGCGTACGACTTTGCGATGAGCGCCGCAGGCGCTCATCGCCCGGCGAGCCTCGCGCAGCGAGGCGAGCCGTTAAATCGTAGCACTTTGGCAATGAGCGCCGCAGGCGCTCATTGCAGGCGAGCCTCGCATAGCGAGGCGAGCCGTTACATCGTAGCAATTAGAAAAAAAAAATACGAGGTGAAAAAAATTACGAGCGGAAGAAAAACACTAAAAAAAACACTAAATACACACAAAAAATAAAAATAAAGGTCACTTACAGCATGGGGAACCAGGCAGGACGTCTGGAAGTGAGTTGGAACTACAATTTAGATCGATTTAGCCGAGTTACAAAGATCGGAAAAAAATGGCCGACAAAAAAAATGAAAACGAGGCTATACTACTACGAACTGCGTAAAACACCGCCACAGACGTATGTGTTAGAAAAACAACGAGATAAAGGATGCGGATTAACTGCACAATGAGTAAAAAGACAGTAACGAGTATATTTTACGAAACGAGATTACCGATTTACGCATTAACACAGATTTCCCGCCTTTGTCTCGCGCCACATAGAATTTCCCGCCGAAAACAACGCATTTGCCTCGCGCAACTGCGGATTTCCCGCCTAAAACAATGCATTGGTCTCGCGCACAAAGCCTATATAGGGCACATTTCACACAGGACTGAAACTTTCTCCTCAGGTGATGACAGTCTGACTGGATGTTTTCGGATGCAGGGAAATCGCAATAGATTGGGAGCTCTTCAGTATACTGCTTCAGCATTATTATATTAAAAAAGGTAAATATATTATTTCTAATTATTAATTAATAAATTGGTAATTACATATTAAATAATATATAAGAAAGTTAATTAATAGAAAAATAATATTGTGCCTATTTTTTATAATTAGTAATTAATAAATTGGTACTTAATTAATAAATAATAGTTAGAAATTTAATTAATAGAAAAATAATATTGTGCCTATTATTTATAATTATTAATTAATAAAGTGGTACTTAATTAATAAATAATAGATAAGAAATGTAATTAATAGAAAAATAATATTGTGCTTACCTGTGTGAAAGAATTGGTAATAACACTCATAATGTACATTAATTAATTAATTCATTAATTATTAATATCAAAATTAAGAAGGACAATAAAAAAAATGTTATTAATTAATTATTAATGTACATTAATTTAACAATTATTTGGTTACTAGCGAATTGCCCGTCAAAAAATGACGGCAATGAAATTGTAAGGTAGCTAATGCTGTTTAGTGTGTAATAATGAAATATATAATACATGAATAAATGAATATACTTTACCTATTGTAAAGCATTGTGTGGAAGAGCTGTGAATGTGTTTTGATGTTGCTGCAGCATTAGTGGTGTGGATCTGCTGTGTAAGCGTGCTGAATGTGTGCAGTGTAACACTGTGCATGCGCGAGACCAAACCGTTAGCGTAGTCGTGTACTTCCGCATTGGCGTAAAATGGCGAGTAATGTGTGGTATACGTCTGTATCGGAATATCCGTAGGTGTTTTGTGGTGTTTTGCGACATTCTTGTGGTGTTTTGCGAGTTTAGAGTGCTGTAGCCTCGTTTTCGTTTTGTTCAGCGGCCATTTTTTCTCTCGCTTCGTTTTTTTTTTAGTCTCTAAACTGTTTTATTTTGAGTAAAATCGAGGAGTAAGTTGTATTTTTGAGGTCCTGGGTGCTCCCTCTTGGTGTAGGTAGGTTTTTTATGTATGTGCTGTGTGTATGTATTGTGTTTTACATTTTGTAATGTTCGCGAGTTGCGTCCGAGTGTTGCGAGGCCGTAATGTGTGTGAACGTGTGTCGTATGTTGTTTGCGAGTGTCGTAATGTGTGTTTCGTGCTGTTTGGTTTGCGAGGGCCGCGGGCTCGCTACGCGAGCCCGCAGCGTTAGCAACAACTCGTACGCTCACAACTATATATGTGATATGTCATGATTACCTGTGTGAAACAATTGTTATGTCGTGATTACCTGTGGGTAAGAATTGTAATTAACATTCATAATATCATTACTAATCATTAATTTTAAAAAAGGTTAAGAATGTGCAATATTTTGTATAAAATAAACCAAAAATAAAAAAAAAGCTGATATACTCATGCTTACATGTTGATGTTAGATTGAGTCACACATTAGTTTTACATTAATGAACAGTAATTGATTCTTAGTTCATTAGTAATGTACATTATTTTAAGAATTAAGTTGTAACATACTCATTTTAAAATAAAACTCAAAAAAAATAAAAAGGCTACATGATTATGTGTTGATGTTATATTTAGTCAGACATTAATTTAAGATTAAGACAGATTCATTGATTCTTATTGAAAGAATAACAGTAATATTGAGTGTATGTTTAGAATCTATGCTTACATATGTGTGTTCATGTTGATTTATTGATATATTTATTTCATGTTTTTAATCTATGCAAAAATAGGTATGTTAAGCCTCATTGATTAATACAGATGAAGTAATATATTATACATTAATTACTATTTTGTATAATTGCAGGGAAATCTACGTGAATGACCAGAGATAGTGACATTTGCACACATTGAACAGCATAAGGATCATTTGGACAGGTACAGAAATTTAATTATATTACTATGTCAAAATATTAAAAATTAGGAGGTTTTTAATGTAGCCAAATATATGTATGTTGACGTTCATTTAATGATATTGATGAAGCAAAAGTTTAAAAATATTATCTATTTGATTTTACAGTTTATTCGGATCTGCAAGGGAATAAACAGACAGCGTGACGTTTGCAGCCTTGGAACAACATCAACATCATCCTCACAGGTATAAAATTTAATTTTGTAGTGATGCATAGAAGAAGGCTATATATCACATATTATAATTGTCTAACTACGAGACGTCACGCTGCGTTGCGCAGTGCGTACGACTTTGTTGAAAATAGAGAGTACTTATTGAGTCATTAATGTATGATATTTAGTCAAAACTTGAAAAAAAATGAAAAGACAATACTAATTAATAATAATATTTAAAGAAAATAAGAAGCTTACAACACTTGCAAAAAAAAGAAATTGATGGTATGCTGTGAATTCAATCAAGAAGGAATGTAATTGAAGGATTAATAATATAAAGATAGATATGTTCAGCTATTTACGATTTCATATATGTCAATAAAATACTTTAAAAAATGGTTTCATTTCTTTCAGTCTAAAGTGCAACTTTTGAAAATGTTTTATTAGTTTATTTATCTACTTTCATCGAACAGTACAAAAAGGAAAAAAAATGTAGACAAAACAAAGAATAAACAATAATTGCATTTCTATTTACAATTACAGATTAACATGGCGGACAATGGAGAAGACAAAGTTGAACGCAAAAGAAGATTGGCAAGGGAAAGGAAGCAAAGGTGGAGAGATGCTCAGACACCGGAGACTTCACAACGCTTGCGAGAAGAAGATCGACAGAGACTTTTAAATAAAAGAAAGATGAGTAAGAAATCCGCAAGTGAGTGTGTTGGGGCTTCCAAGAAACGTAAAAGTAAACAAAAACATCTCTCTGAACCATTGTGCAATGATTCTATTTTGCAGAATGACTTGAATGTAGACACACAAGAAAAAAATGTACATATAGAATGTGGGTCTGATATTTATGTTGAAGAAATGCATGATAATGTGTTTACTACTGCAGTAGAAGTAGATACTCATTATTGTGGATTACTTAATGTGGTTTGTCAGTTTTGTGGGGCCTATCATTTTATAAAGGAAAGACCTTATGACGGAAATTTCATTAGTTGCTGTCAGAAAGGAAAGGTCAAACTTCCAGTAAGACACCCATTTCCATATTATTTAGAATGCATTATGAGTGATCCAACATTTCCAAATTATAATAATTTTAAACAAAACATAAGGTCTTATAACAGTGCAATTTCATTTGCTTCAATGGGTGCAACATTAGCAGAAAATGTACCAGGACATGATCCTTATTGTTTCAGAGTTCAAGGTCAAATATACCACAGAACTTCGCATTTACACCCACAAGAAGGACAGCAAAGGAAATTTGCACAGTTATATGTGTTAGATACGATGGAAGCTGTGGAACAAAGAATGACACTTCCAGAAAATAGACAGTGTTTGCGCATAGTCTTTGAACAGCTGGATAAAATTATGAAAAAAAACCCATATAGTCAAGCATACAAACAATTAGCACAGCTTGAAAAAGAACAACAGGAATATGCTCAAAGACATCAATTGCCTACACCAAGAGTCAATATGGTGTTAAAAAGAGATCGCAACACTGATCAGAGAAGATATAATTTACCTACTGTAAATGAGGTTGCCATGGTGTTTAAAAATGAAGATGGTGAACCACCTTTTCAGCGGGATATTAGAATATATCCACGCAATGAAGAACAACCATTTATTAATATCAATATATTAAGCTGTAATTTAGATACAATGACATATCCCATTTTCTTTCCAAATGGGGAACCAGGATGGGAACCAAAATTAAAATTGGAAAGTTATCCCAATACTAAACTTCGTATTCGATCTAATATTTCCATGCTGGAATATAAAGTGGCACAAACTGCTATCCGTGATTGTTTTAATCCAATTTTACATGGAGGAAAACTCACTCAACAATGGATTATTGATTCATATTTACAAGTTGAAGCCAATAATCTAAATTTTATTAAATATCAACAAAATAAATTACGAGTAGAACAGTATTGTGGATTAATGGATTATGTGGCAGATTTAGCTGCCAACAGAGACATTCCAGCTGGAAGAGCAATTATTTTGCCATCCTCTTTCCAAGGATCTCCTCGCAATATGCGAGAAAGGTATAATGATGCCATGGCTATTGTTACTAAATTTGGAAAACCAGATTTATTTATTACATTCACCTGTAATCCACAATGGCCAGAGATCAAGGAGAATTTGAATTTGGCACAAACTACTTCTGACCGACCAGATTTAGTGGCAAGAGTATTTAAAATCAAACTCAATTCATTAATTCATGACATCACTAAAGCACATTTATTTGGACAATGTGTGGCTTTTGTTTAAACCATTGAATTTCAAAAAAGAGGATTGCCACATGCTCACATACTTTTAATACTGCAGGAAAAAGACAAGTTAAAAACTGCAGAGAGAGTGGATTCAGTAATTTCGGCACAATTGCCAGACCAAGAAATATATACAAAACTTTGGGAGATTGTTACACATAGAATGATTCATGGCCCATGTGGAGAGATGAATCCGAATTCACCATGTATGGAAAATAAAAAATGTACTAAAGAATTTCCAAAACAATTTCAAATGCAAACTTTTGCAAATTGTGATGGATATCCTTTGTATAAAAGAACACAAGGACAAACAGCTATTATCCGGGGCCAAAAGGTTGATAATAGATTTGTCGTTCCATACAATCCACATTTGCTCATGAAGTACAATGCACACATCAATGTGGAAGCTTGCACTTCGATTAAATCAATCACATGCTATCTATCGTTTAGCTGTACATTTGCCTCAAAGTCAGATGGTTTGCTTTACTGAAGGAAATGAAAGAACTGCATTATATCAAAGTGAAGACAGAGATACTACGCTTACTGCGTGGTTTAAATTAAACTGTCAGGATACGCATGCCAGACAATTTTTATACATAGAGATACCATATCACTATGTATTTGTAAATGGTCTATGGCGACTACGAAAAAGAGATACCCATAAAATCATACCACGAATTTATACCGTCAGTCCAAGGGACATTGAACGTTTCAGCTTAAGATTACTTCTGTTACATGTTCCCGGTGCACAGAGTTTTGAGCATTTACGTACAGTGAATGACATAGTTTATGAGACATTCCTATTAGCTGCAAGACATCAAAATTTCATAGCTGATGATACAGAATGGGAGAGGTGTCTGGAAGAAGCAGCACTATGTCAAATGCCTAAGCAAATGAGACAACAATTTGCATTCATTTGTATATTTTGCAATGTACCTGATGCTTTCACTTTGTGGGAAACATTTAAATTAAACATGTCAGAAGATTTCTTGAAACGTTACAGAGAACCAAAAGCTCTGTAAAAAACATTGTTGGAAATCCAAGAAATATTGTTGGCTCATGGATTAAATTGTGCAAGTTTTAATTTACCAGATCCAGGATTTATAGATGACATCAATTTTGATGATTATGACACTGAGCTTCAAAAACAAAAAACCCAAGAAAAACTGGCAACTTTAAATAATTTACAGTTAGAAGCATTTCATGCCATCACAAATGCTACAGATGATGAAATGGTCAAAGACCGGTATTTCTATCTAGACGGACCAGGTGGATCAAGAAAAACTTATCTGTACAATTGTTTGATGAGTTATATTCGATCACAGGGTCAGATAGCTTTGCCATTTGCAACAACTGGAATTGCTGCACTTTTGTTAGATGGTGGTAGAACTGTGCATAGTGGATTTAAGCTGCCAGTTCCCATTTTGGAAACATCAGTGTCAGATATTCGACTCAATTCCATACAAGCAAAAAAAATCAAACTAACTAAACTAATTATCATAGACGAGGCAACAATGATGTCATGTCATGCACTGCAATGTATTGACAGATTCTTAAAAGAAGTGATGGATAATAAGTTGCCATTTGGTGGAAAGGTAATGCTGTTAGGAGGCGATTTTAGGCAAACATTACCTGTTGTGCCACACGGAAATAGAACAGAGATCATTGAAACATGTATCAAGACCAGTAAACTGTGGCAAATATTTACACATCTCAAATTAGAATTAAATATGAGATCTGAAGGCCAAAATGAATTCAATGACTGGCTCATTAAAATCGGAGATGGAAAACATCCAGAAATACAGCATTTACCAAATGATACCATTGAAATTCCATCAGAAATGGTTTGCAATGAATCACTCATATCAGCCATATTCCTAAACACTCTTAATAATGAGGATTACACAGACATTGCAAACAAAGTAATATTAAGATCAAAAAATATCGATGCCTTGAATGTAAATAACGAAATTTTAAAATACATCAATGCACCACAAAAGAATTATTACAGTGCAGATTCGATTCTGTCAGATGATAAAGACAGTGAATCGAATTTTAGTATCGAATTTATTAATTCGTTAACATCATCTGGAATGCCCCCACATATTTTACAATTGAAAAAAGGTGCAATTGTTATGTTATTGCGAAATATGAATCCAAAAAAAGGACTTTGTAATCTGACCCGATTAATTGTGCATGAGTTAAAAGATCATTTTATACATGCAGAAATTATAACTGGGACCCATAAAGGTGAACGAGTTTTTATACCAAGAATTGATTTAGCTCCAAGTGAGAGTGATTTGCCCTTTGTCCTTCAACGGAGACAATTTCCAGTTATCATGGCATTTGCTATGACCATTAATAAATCCCAAGGACAAACTTTTAAGTCAGTTGGGATTTTTTTAAAGGAACCAGTTTTTGCACATGGACAACTTTATGTGGCTTTTTCAAGGTGCACTAATCCAAAAGAAATTAAAGTGCATGTTAAAAAAAAAGAAACTCAAGGTCATTTATTGGACGATGGATGTGTTTACACCAAAAACATTGTCTACTATGAGGTGTTGGAAAGATAGTGGACAATGGTTTCATTTTACTGCCAACATTTTATGGGACTCAATATGATTGCACAAAAACAATATTTCAAGTAAAACATCTAAAGAATGGACAAAAAAAGATAGAGAACAGTGGTTTGCCTTCCAGTACTAAATTAAAGTACTCTGGGACTCTTTAAACAGGGGACCACTATTTCAATTATGAAAATATATCTGATATTTGCAGAATGGACTAAATGAAAAAAAAAAACAACAGTAAAATATCCTGAAACAGATTAGAATGGGTTCAAAGTTTTATATTTACATGATTGGCCCCACAAAAACAATTCACTGATTTTTCCATAATTTACAAAAGTTAAATGTTATTGTTTGAAGTTACAATTTAAAATGTTAAATATGTGTTTTTGGAATGTTTACAAAAGTTGGGTAAATATATATGTTGTATAGTCAAATATGTATTGTTACTATAAAGTTGAAGTATTTAGTAAGAATTTGAAATGTATTATTTAAAGACAAAGTATTGATTCAGGGAGAAATCCGATCGCCAGTTAATGGGGTCAGGAAGGAATTAATTTTTTTCCCTCTTTGATACAATTGGACAAGTTTCAATAGGGGTTTTTTATTGTTTGCCTTCCTGTGGATTCAATGCTAATTTAGTTTAACAACAGTTTAACAAATATGTTACAAATGAGAAAAAGTATGTTATTGTTAAAACAATTTAATTACTCTAAGTTAATATAATCTGCAGTTACTCAGTGATAAATATGTATTGAAAAGTGTTAGTATTGGTAACAAAATGTTTCACAAATGTTTCATATACAAGTTGCATGTTACAAAGTTTAATGTTTGGGAAATATAAGTTGAAAGTTAAAAAAATAAAAAGTTAAAAATAATTATGTGTTTTTATTTTTAGAAAAAAAAAAAGGGACAAATGTAGCTGACTCATTTGGAGATGCAAACAAATTTCACAACATTTAAATTTTATTGACCGTCATTTTTTGACAGGCAAGTCGCTAGTTACATATAATACATTACATACAATACATTACATTACATACATTACATTATAATATATTACATATAATATATTACCGTATATACTCGAGTATAAGCCGACCCGAGTATAAGCCGAGGCACCCATTTTACCACAAAATACTGGGTAAAATCAGTGACTCGAGTATAAGCCGAGGGTGGGAAATGTGCTGCCCCCTGTGTCCCTCTTGTGCCCTCTGTGTCCCCATCTCTCCTCGTGTCTCTTCTCCCCTCTCCCTTCCCTGTGTCTCTTCCAACCTCTCCCTTCCCTGTGTCTCTTCCCCCCTCCCTTATCACCCTCCTTAACCCCACTCCTAATCCTCCCTCCTCATCCTCAACCTCCCTCCTCATCCTCAACCTCCCTCCTCAACCTCCCTCCTCAACCTCTCTCCTCATCCTCCCTCCTCATCCTCAACCCCCTCCTCAACCTCCCTCCTCATCCTCAACCCCCTCCTCAACCTCCCTCCTCAACCCCCACATCCTCAATCCCCCTCCTCAACCCCCCATCCTCATCCTCTCTCCTCAACCCCCCATCCTCAACCCCCATCCTCAATCCCCCTCCTCAACCCCCCCATCTTCATCCTCTCTCCTCAACCCCCCTCCTCAACCCCTCCTCCTCATCCTCAACCTCCCTCCTCAACCCCTTCCTCAACCTCCCTCCTCAACCCCCCCATCCTCAACCCCACTCCTAATCCTCCCTCCTCATCCTCAACCCCCCATCCTCATCCTCAACCCCCTCATCCTCATCCTCAACCCCCTCCTCAACCCCCTCCTCAGCCTCAACCCTCCTCAACCTCCACCCCCTCCTCAGCCTCAACCCTCCTTAACCTCAACCCCCCTCCTCAACCTTCCTCCTCAACCCCCATCCTCATCCTCTCTCCTAAACCCCCCATCCTCAACCACCCTCCTCAACCCCTCCTCCTCAACCTCAACCTCCCTCCTCATCCTCAATCCCCTCCTCAACCTCCCTCCTCATCCTCAACCCCCTCCTCAACCTTTCTCCTCAACCCCCTCCTCAACACCAACCCCCCATCCTCAACCTCCCTCCTCAACCTCAACACCCCTCCTCAACGTCAACCCCAACCCACCTCCTCAACCTCAACCTCCCTCAACCTCCTTCAACCTCCCTCAACCCCTACCCCCCTCCTCAACCTAAACCCCCTCAACCACCCTCCTCCACCTAAACCCCCCTAAATACCTCCCCCGCCTCTCCCCTTACTTACCTGCTTGTTCTCCGGCCTACGCTCCTTGACCCGGCGCCGGCGCACATGTGACGTGAGTAAGTGAGGGGAGAGGGGGGGGAGGTATTTAGGGGGGTTTAGGTGGAGGAGGGGGGTTGAGGGGGGTTTATGCTGAGGAGGGGGGTTTAGGTTGAAGAGGGGGAGGGAAAGACACACGGGGGGATTAGAGACACACGGGGGGATTAGAGACACACGGGGGGGGGGGTTAGAGACACACGGGGGGGTTAGAGACACACCGGGGGGTTAGAGACACACGGGGGGGGGGGGGAGAGTGACTCGAGTATAAGCCGAGAGGGCCCTTTTTTGCCTTAAAAAAGGGCTGTAAAACTCGGCTTATACTCGAGTATATACGGTACATATAATACAAATCAAATACCCCCTATCTATCTAACATACAATCTATTTAATATAAAATTAATCCTAACTATATCAAATACATCCCCCTATCATTCTAATATACAATAAATCCTAACTACATACACAGACCCATATTCTAAGCTAAAATAAAATAATCACAGTCCTAACTACATACACAGACCCTGGGGTAAAACAAAACAAAATAATTAGCACAAAACATTAACATGAAATAAATAAACATTATGACTTCTGATTGGCTGAAATTGATAGACAGCTTTTTCAGCCAATCACAAGCCGCCATTGCATATTTCCTCCCGGAAAAGACTCCGAGAGGCTCATTAGCGTCGGGTAGGTCTGCGAGTGCAAATCTCCGTTATTTTTTTTTTTTTTTTTAGAACACGGATGGTTCCGGGGCCCAGCCGGGACTGAAGGGGAGGAGGCTGGGGACATCGCGAGTAGATAAGTTAAATGTATATTTAGATGTTTATATGTTTATTTTATTTCTTGTTTGTATATTGTATTAATGTATTGTGTTTTTTTAACAGGGCCGCACCGGAAGAGCTGAACAATGACGGGACATGCTGGTAAAGTGAGTAGAATATTTAGAATGTATATAATGTTTATTTATTTCATGTTAAGGTTTTGTACTAATTATTTTGTTTTGTTTTACCCCTAGGTTAGTGATCTGAAGGGACATCTTAAAGGTAAGTGGTCTTAATTATTTTATTTTATTTTAGAATTAGGGTCTGTGTAGTTAGGACTGTAGTTATTTTATTTTAGCTTAGAATTAGGGTCTGTGTATGTAGTTAGGACTGTATTTATTTTATTTTAGCTTAGAATTAGGGTCTGTGTATGTAGTTAGGTTTCATTGTATATTAGATAGATAGGGGGATGTATTTGATATAGCTAGTATTTATTTTATATTAAATAGATTGTATGTTAGATAGATAGGGGGTATTTGATTTGTATTATATGTAATATATTATATGTAATGTATGTAATGTAATGTATTATATGTAATATATAATATGTAATGTATGTAATGTATTATATGTAATATATTATATGTGATATATTATATGTAATGTAATGTATGTAATGTATTATATGTAATATATTATATGTAATGTATGTAATGTAATGTATGTAATGTAATGTATTATATGTATGTATTGTATTGTGTACGTCTGTCTTTCCTTTTCAGGTGTGTAATTTTTTTATTTTCTGTAGTGGGGGGGAGGGGTTGTAATGTATTTGTTTTTTCTGTACTGTAGGATTTTTTTTTCTGTACTGTAGGTTTCTTTATTTTTGGTGACTTAGGTTTTTTTTTTTCTGTAAGGTAGTTTTTTTTTGTAAGGTAGTTTTTTTTTTTTTGTAATTTGAGTGGTGGGGAGATTTTGTTAGGAGATAGGTAGTGTAGGTAGGTAGTGTAAGTGTTAATAGATTAGTGTAGAGGGGGGTTAGTTTAGATTAAATGGTTTATTGGGGGTTATAGTGTAGTGTTTGTAGTTAGTGTCATGATGGTCCTTGAGGACCATCATGGCACTTATGTGGTTAATGTTGGGTTGTAACAGGCCTATAATGGTCATAATATACCCTTATGGGACTGATGGGATTAAATAGAGGCTTATGGGGGTCTGAATTGACCTTCATGAGTTATAGAGTTAATTAAGGCCTTATGGGGGTCTGTATTGACTTTCATGAGTGACGGGGTTAATTAAGTGCTTATGGGGGTCTGTATTGACCTTCATGAGTTATAGGGTTAATTAAGGCTTTATGGGGGTCTGTATTGACCTTCATGAGTGACGGGGTTAATTAAGTGCTTATGGGGATCTGTATTGACCTTCATGAGTTATAGCGTTAATTAAGGCCTTATGGGGGTCTGTATTGACCTTCATGACTTATAGGGTTAATTAAGTACTTATGGGGGTCTTTATTGACCTTCATGAGTTATAGGGTTAATTAAGGCCTTATGGGGGTCTGTATTGACCTTCATGAGTTATAGGGTTAATTATAGTTGCCTGGGGTTAATATTTTTAGTGTGAGTCCTTTCAGGACCTTTACTGTCCTTTAAGGACCCGCGAGGCAGGAAATTAAAAATTTAAATGCAGCAGGGTCATGATCGGTGCCGATCAGGGACCCCCGCTGCAGGGGGTTAATGTGAAGGGGCTGCGGGGATCCCTATGGACCCCTGCAGCAAGGGGTTTATGTGGGGACACTTCGGGGGTCCTGATGGGGACCCCCAGGATAGAGGGGGGTTAATTGTAGGTGCCGCCGCCGGGATTGGGTAATAGTGTGCCGCGGCCCCTTTTAGGAGCCGCGGCGGGGAATTTAAAACTTTTAAATGCAGCGGGGGGCCTGATCTATGCAGATCGGGGACCCCCCGCTGCAATGGGTTTATGTGAGGACACTCCGGGGGTCCCGATGGGGACCCCCAGCATAGAGGGGGGTAAATTTTTTGGGCCGCGGCCAGGATTGGCAATTAATTTAAAACTTTTAAATGCAGCAGGGGGGGGGGGCTGATCTATGCAGATCGGGGACCCCCGCTGCTAGGGGTTAATGTGGGGACACTTGGGGGGTACCGATGGGGACCCCCAGCATAAAGGGGGGTTAATTTTAGGTGCCGCGGCTGGGATTGCATAATAGTGTGCCACGGACCCTTTAAGGAGCTGCGGCTGGGAGTTTAAAACTATTAAATGCAGCGGGGGCCTGATTGGTGCCGATCAGGGACCCCCGCTGCAAGGGGTTAATGTGTGGGGGCTGCGGGGGTCCCTATGGACTCTTGCAGCAAGGTGTTAATGTGAGGACACTTCGGGGGTCCCGATGGGGACCCCCGCATAGAGGGGGGTTAATTTTAGGTGCCGGGGGGGGGGGGGGTAGTTGGAGTACCCCACACGGCAGGGCTTATGTGGGGACTGCTGCAGAGGTCCCGTTTAGGACCCCTGCACTACTTGTTGAGGTGCGGGAGCCTGCAAAATTATATCGCAGGCTGTCACTCCTCATGTACATTTACGCAGTGTTGATATGTATGGCCCTGCTGCGTAGCTCATACGTTGCTCGCAGCAGGGCGATTGTAATAGCATTGTAAGTTAAAGAAACTGTGCAGTACGTAGGGCTTAAGTAGAAGCCTCTTATTTACGAGGCTGGAATTTAATAGGGCCCTAAATTTTAAAGCCTTACGGGTTTCAGTTACGGGGTGCGATCGAACCTGCATTCCATGCAATATTCATAAAGCCGTAAATATGATATTCTAGTCTATGCAAGTTCCATCATATGTATTAACACATTGATTGCCAGGATTGATTTAACACAGAAAATAAACACACAAAAAAATATTTTATATTGTAGATTTGCGAGTTTGAGAATGTTGTGCTATTAATTTTAATACCTAACATCACTTTTCCTTTCAATATAATTACAGTAATGTGTTTTTATTTGCATTTACAGTGCTAAGGATAGGGCTTTTAGCCACTTGAGGGTCCTTTCTACCACCCGTTGGCTTCTTGGCTCCATTTGCTGGTTTCGGGGTTGAACGCCAGTGGATTTGTTGCAATTTAATAGCGAAATTGGAACATAGCAGTTACGGTCTTGAGAGAAGAAAGTATTTGCGGGTGCACAGTTCAAATTTCAACGTCCTGTAAGCTTTTTTCGCACCTAACCCACATGTCGTTTGCGGGTAGCTTTAAGAGGCAAATTTAATAGCCGTAAATCTTGTGGGCTAAGTTACGGGCTACGGTTTTCAACATTCAGGGAATTTAATGTGGCTGTATATGTAGTGGTAAGGCAATAAGGATACAATATTAGGAGAAGATATTATCTAACCAGTGTAATATTAGGATAATTTAGAATTTTTGCCAATGAACTGTTACAATCCTGAATGCTCCCTGAGATGTTTGGTATTCAATTTTAAATAATTATTAATAAAGGTTTAAATGTTAATTCTAGTACTGTATTTTTGAATTAATTAAGGATGTGTTAAGCATCAGGAACTAATCAGACATTCAGCCACATTAAATTCCCTCAATGTGTAAAACCGTAGCCTGTAACGTAGCCCTCAAGACTTACGGCTATTAAATTAGCTCCGTAAAGCAACCCCCATGGAGCGTTACAAACCACAATTATTATAGTTGATTGTGCTATGTGCTAAATATATAATTAGAAATAAAACATGGTATTATAAGCATGTGGATATTTGTTGAAACATAACTGGATATGACAAAATAATATAATAATAATTGATGCATTTACATAAAACACCCCAAATAAGCAAACCATCAATAGTTGATAAAACATAAATGCAAGCTCATCAAAGCCAATAATACCATTTAAAAACAGTGAAATCTAGATCAATATTCAGCTTTTAGGGGATTAATATTAAATAAAAAAAGCTTCACTTTTCTTCAGCTGTACCAATCTGTTTCCCCTGAGCCTGTAATTATTTCTTCTTGTAACACAATGGTGGACATTTTGCCAGGGTTTTGATGCAGGTTGTTATGTTCACTTAAATCTGCAATATCGTTGTAGATGGTCAGGGAGACCTGCCAGTGCTAACACAAATGATGGGTCTATTGCAGGGGTCGTCAACCTTTTAATACCTACTGCACACTTTTGATGGTAAAACTTCCATACCGCCCACTGGTGCTGCAGTAACTCAATTTACCCTATATCATTTATCATCTAGTTACATAAATCATATGACCCTAGCTATGTATTGCACTGTACTTACTAGATAGTTATCTGGTCTTGAAGATGCATTCATAACCCACCACACTCTAATAGTAAGTGGGGGCACATCAGAGTTGCAAAGTAGATCCCTCTCTGCTCTCTCCCCCTCAGCTCTCTACCCCTCTGCTCTCACCCCCTCTGATCTCTCCTATCCCTCCTACCTCCCCCTCTGCTCCCTCTTCTCCCACCTACCTCCCCCTCTGCTCCCTCTTCTCCCTTCTCCCTCCTACCCCACCCCCCTGCTCCTTCGGCTCCCTCCTCCCTTCCAAAACCTCGGATCTATGCTGGGAGATAATCAGAAGGGGCGGTGACGTCACTGCTCTTTTCTGATTGGCTGAAAATCCAAACAGCACGCACATGCGCAGGACGTGAGGGTACACAGGAGGGATTGTGTACCCATGATGGCGGCTTATTACAGAACAATTACAGAAGCTGCTGGGGGTGTAAACATCACCCCCAGCACTTTTTTTTTTTATGCAAAAACGGTTTGCATGTTTTCATGGAAACGTTTTTGCTAGGTGGGTTATGATGCATTCTACAAGATGCATTTATAACCCACCGCACTTTAATGTACCCTTAAGTTATTTTCCCCTTCTGGATTGCTACCTTGTTGTGGTGAAAGGGCTTGTGTACTTCAATGAAGCTGTGAGCTATTCCATGTAGGGTCACCCAAGATGGGGAGGTCATAGAAGAGAGGTCAGACAAATTGGGGTCCACCAGAGAATTTATTGACAAACCACTCCAATAACTTTGCTAAGATAACTTTATGAAGAAACACAACCAGAGACATAAGATATGGCACCGGAAGATGAGTCCCTCATTGATGAGCCTACTGCATTACTGAGCCTACTGCATTACTGAGAACCTCCGATATTCTCCAGTCATCTAGTAGTGACCCAGTGTTGAGTGAATCTTAAAAAATTAGATATAATGGTTTGGCTATTACAGAACCCAGTTCCCTCAGTACCCTTGCATGTATTCCATCAGGATCCGGGGCTTAATTTACATTTATTTTTTCCAACCTCTTTTAGATTTTTTCCTGCGTTAACTAATTATTTGGGGAAGGTAGTAAAGCCAAATTATGGTGCGGTGACTACTGGTACCTCCCTTGTGTATATCGAAGAAAAAAACTATTTAGCTCATCTGTCTTTTCCTGGTCACTAATTATCAGACGGCCTGTGTCACATTGTAATGATCCTATAGCTTCCTTCATGGCCTTCTTCCCATGAATATATTTAAAACATATTTTAGGGTTAGTCTTACTCTCTTTTGCACTTAATTTTGTATTTTCTATTTTAGCCAGTCTAATAGCCCTTTTGCAAGCCTTGTTGATTTCCTTGTACTCCCATAAAGCAGTTTCTGTCCCCTCTTGTTTGTGTAATATAAATGCCTGTTTTTTGCTCCGTATCTTGATCTTTAAATCATTGTTAAGCCACAATGGGTGAAATTTACTCCTTTTACTTTTATTCCCACATGGTACATGCTGATGTGTATGTATATTTAGTACGGCTTTAAATGTTGTCCATTTATTTTCAGTATTTTTACCTATTAGTTCTCTTCCCCAGTCTATACTTTGTATTGCTGCCCTTAGATGTTAAAATCTGCCCTTTTAAAATTAAGTGTTTTTGTTGGCCCCTTACAGTTTTTTTTTTATTATTAAATCTCAAATGAGACTGTTTCCCAAAGGTTGACCTATTTTAACATTTGATACCACATTAATATTATTTGTGATGACTAAATCCAAGATGGCCTCATTTCTAGTAGGCTCTTGTATAATCTGGGCCAGATAATGATCCCTGAGTGTACTCAAGAACCTGCTCCCTTTACCCGCACTGCTGGTCTCATTCATCCAGTTTATTTCAGGGTAGTTAAAATCTCCCATTAATAGAACTTGCTCCTATTCCTCCACCCTCAACCTTGCCAAACAGCAGTACTTTACATCACTAATATAAACTCTGTCCTCTAACCCCAAGTGCCTGTTTGCCACTTTCAATACTCTCCTCCGCCCACCACCTCCTCCCATCCTTTCCTCTCTCACAGCTGAAGACTTCGCCAACCATTTTATTAATTAAATTCAAAACATCCGCAATGAACGCTCATTTTATAGTGGCTCACACACTTCACCCCCTAAACCAACCAACAACACCCAGTCTTTTCCCTTCTCCAATACTACAGCCACTTTGAACTGCTTTGTTCCGGCTACAGAGGATGAAGTCTCCAAACTGCTATCATCCGCTCGCCTCACTACCTGTCCTCAGGATCCTATTCCATCTCAGCTCACCTCTTCCCTCTCTACCACACTAATCCCAGCTCTCACACATATTTTCAACCTCTCCCTTAATACTGGCATGTTTCCATCTTCTCTAAAACATGCCATAGTTATATCCACCCTCAATAAACACTCATCTCAGCTTTATTTCCTATAACACGCTTCTTGACTCCTTCCAATCCGGCTTTCGGCCCCAACACTCTACTGAGACAGTCCTCATTAAAGTCACCAATGACCTGCTGACCGCCAAGTCAAATGGTCCCTTTTCAATTCTTCTTCTTCTAGATCTCTCTGCTGCCTTTGACACTGTCGACCATCTATTTCTACTCCATATCCTCTTCTCCCTCGATATTCAAGAGACTGCTCTTTCATGGTTCTCATCATACCTACAAAATTGATCATTCAGTATCTCCTTGTCCGACACCTCTTCTTCTCCTCACCCCCTGTCTGTTGGCGTACCCCAAGGATCAGTCCTAGTCCCCCTTCTCTTCTTTATCTACACATCCTCACTTGGTACCCTAATAAACTCTTTTGGGCTTCATTATTATCTCTATGCAGATGACACCCAAATCTAACTCTCAGCACCAGATCTATCCCCCTAACACACGTCTCCAACTGCCTCTCTAGTATATCCTCTTGGATATCCACCCACCATCTCAAACTCAACATGTCTAAAACTGAGCTCCTAATCTTCCCTTCCTCTCCCACAGCGTCAATTCCTCACATCTCTCTTACAGTCAACAACGACATCATCACCCCAGTCTGTTTTTCATCCCTCACAAACAATCATTAACTAAGTCTTGTCTTCTCCATCTAAAAAACATCTCCAGGATTTGTCACTATCTTCCACAATATAAACGAAAAAAAATATTGGAAGGTGGCTCTAGGCCTGTAAACCAAGGTGAATTTGATCTATGGGTACTACCAAGGATCAAACTATTAAATGTATAAATAAAATAAGAACAGAAAAAAGGGATCCTTTTATTGTGGTGCACTCCATAAGAACCCAATGTAACGTCAGCAATAGCCGTTTGCATTTACTTAGCATTTATTAATCATGTTAAAACCTATATACAAAAATAAAAAATGTAACAAGACATCACATTGCCCTTGTCAATATTGGTTTTAATATAGCACCTCTTTGGTGAATGTAAGGTTTACTTGACTCAATTAGAATAAATATATTGGATGTCACTGGGATAAGGAATATAAAGGTACTTAGTGCTAAAGAAAGATAAAGTGCTTGATAAGTGAAAGGCAGGTATTGATATCCTGCTCAAAAAGTGCTAGTGACTTAAAGTTACAATTGTGCAAAATATATATATTCAGAATCCTGAATTGCCAATTATAAAAGTGCTTAATTTAGCTACTCAAATTAATATGAGTGTGTTAGATGTTACATCCAATACTGTTATGTTGAGATATTAATAACACCAATTCAAAAAGGACCTCCCATTAGCTAGACTCTCTTGCTGGTTATTCCCTTAAGATGCACCTATTAACCGCCCTATGTCTGTGACTCTCAATTGCAAACAAGGGTATCTGGCACCATAGATATTCGATTCCTAGCTCAAAGACAGGGCCCTCTTTTCTTTGCTATATGTTCATTTGTACTTATTTTTGTCTGAACTTAATTTATGTACAGCGCTGCAGAATATATTTTGGCGCATTATAAATGAACTATAATAAATAGACAAGGAGACTTTCTACAATGAGATATGTAAGAAGATCGAAGAAGAAAACAGAATGGGAAAATGAAGAGATCTCTTCAACAAAATTGGGAATCTCAAGGGAACCTTTTATGCCAAAGTGGAAATGACAAAAGAAAAAGCTGTCAGGGATTTAACAGAAGAAGATCAAATAAAGAAGAAGTGGCAGGAACACGCTGAATATCTATACAGGAAGGATCTTAACAGCAGTGATGACCAATGAGCTGGAGACAGACATCTTGGAGTGTGAAGTGAGATTGGCTTTGCTAGGATGCCTTGCTGATAACAATGCTGTAGGTAGTGCCAAAGAGTCTCCAATTATCGAACAATTGCACTCATTTCACATGCCAGCAAAGTAATACTTAAGATTCTACAAACTTGGCTCCAACAATATACCAGATGTGCAATATCAAATTGCCAATATCTGGTGGATAATAGAGAAAGCAAAAGAGTTAGCACGGTTACCACACAACATGTACAGAAGTGTACTATTTAGCCTTTGTGTATTATTTAGCTTACAATATAAGAATCTAGTCAGCATGATCATTTTCTATGCATAATTTGACTGATTGTAATGCAATACTCAGAGCTGTATGGCATACACTATTTTAGTTCATTATCATAATAACAATGACAATGTTAGTAGAGGGTCACCAGTTATTGGTGCAATTATCTTAGATTGGTTGCATTATGATATTTTTTTGCTGCCCCTAATCTCTGGCCTCCTAACCTCACTCTATCAGACTCTACCCTACTTTTTAGAACTTTAACAGATTGCTGCATTCTATTGAAAAACACACTTGTTTAAGTTGTTTGAGTTAATAACATACTTACAACATTTGCACATATACAATACATAAGCATTATTGTATTTTACAGTTCATGTTTACAGTACCTCCTGATAGGTTATAGACTCAGGGTCTGTGCCTACTGATCAATAGAGGTGTTTTGGTGTAGTGGATGGGGGTTGTTAGGTATTTGTAGCTTTTGGTATTTGATATCTACTCCTTTCCCTACCTTAGAAGTACAGCGTGCAAAATAAACTACAATCCCTGCTCCTTTAAATGATCTTCTCACACACACATTTTTCACAAAAGTATCATGGAAGTCTCCATGTATAGCATAGGCATCAGATTATATTTTCTACATTATGATTTTTTGTTCTCCTAATATCCTCTCAGGCTCAGTTTTTTCAAACATCTTTCATGATTAAAATGACCTTTAAGGATTTCTTAAAAAATATATATATAAAGCCTGTCATTTATAGCCCTTACATTTACCACCAACAATAATCCACAATTGTAAAACTATCATTCTGGTTCACACATCTTCTGAATGAAAAGGTATTTAGCCGTCATATATACCCTTGTGCAAAATGTTGATGCTTTATAAAAAAAAGGTTAATAATAATAATCCAAAGTGGTTTGCATGGGTTCCAGTAGTGTCATTGAATAAGTATTTCAAAATATCAGAAATTGTGTATCATATCTTAAAGGCACATGGAGGGATCCACATTTTTAATATCTAAAATAAGCAACCTAAGGGCCCTATTAAATTCCAGCCTCGTAAATAAGAGGCTTCTACTTAAGCCCTACGTACTGCAAAGTTTCTCTAACTTACAATGCTATTAAATTAGCCCTGCTGCGAGCAACGTATGAGCTACGCAGCAGGGCCGTACGTATCTACACTGCGTAAATGTACATGAGGAGTGACAGCCTGCGAGATGATATCGCAGGCTCCCACTCCTCATCAATTGCTGCGGGGGTCCTAAAAGGGACCTCCGCGGCAGTCCCCCACATAAGCCCTGCCGTGGGGGTACTCCGAATACCCCCCCCGGCACCTAAAATTAGCCCCCCCTCAATGCGGGGGTCCCCGTCGGGACCCCCGAAGTGTCCTCACATGAACACCTTGCTGCAGGGGTCCATAGGAACCCCCGCAGCCCCCACACATTAACCCCTTGCAGCGGGGGTCCTCGATCGGCACCGATCAGGCCCCCCGCTGCATTTAAAACTTTTAAATTCCCCGCCGCGGCTCCTTAAAGGGGCCGCGGCACACTATTACCCAATCCCGGCCGCGGCACTTAAAATTAACCCCCCTCTATGCTGGGGGTCCCCATCGGGACCCCCGAAGTGTCCCCACATAAACCCCCTGCAGCGGGGGGCCCCGATCGGCACCGATCGTGACCCTGCTGCAATTCAATTTTAAATTTCCCGCCTCGCGGGTCCTCAAAGGACCGTAAAGGTCCTGAAAGGACAAAAAACTAAAAATATTAACCCCAGGCAACTATAATTACCCCATTAACTCATGGTGGTCAATCCAGACCACCATAAGGCCTAAATTAACCCATTAACTCATGATGGTCAATCCAGACCACCATAAGGCCTAAATTAACCCATTAACTCATGATGGTCAATCAAGACCACCATAAGGCCTAAATTAACCCATTAACTCATGATGGTCAATCCAGACCACCATAAGGCCTAAATTAACCCATTAACTCATGATGGTCAATCCAGACCACCATAAGGCCTAAATTAACCCATTAACTCATGATGGTCAATCCAGACCACCATAAGGCCTAAATTAACCCATTAACTCATGATGGTCAATACAGACCACCATAAGGCCTAAATTAACCCATTAACTCATGGTGGTCAATCCAGACCACCATAAGGCCTAAATTAACCCATTAACTCATGATGGTCAATCCAGACCACCATAAGGCCTAAATTAACCCATTAACTCATGATGGTCAATCCAGACCACCATAAGGCCTAAATTAACCCATTAACTCATGATGGTCAATACATACCACCATAAGGCCTAAATTAACCCATTAACTCATGGTGGTCAATCCAGACCACCATAAGGCCTAAATTAACCCATTAACTCATGATGGTCAATACAGACCACCATAAGGCCTAAATTAACCCATTAACTCATGGTGGTCAATCCAGACCACCATAAGGCCTAAATTAACCCATTAACTCATGATGGTCAATACAGACCACCATAAGGCCTAAATTAACCCATTAACTCATGGTGGTCAATCCAGACCACCATAAGGCCTAAATTAACCCATTAACTCATGATGGTCAATACAGACCACCATAAGGCCTAAATTAACCCATTAACTCATGGTGGTCAATCCAGACCACCATAAGGCCTAAATTAACCCATTAACTCATGATGGTCAATACAGACCACCATAAGGCTCTATTTAACCCCATCAGTCCCATAAGGGTATATTATTACCATTATGGGCCTGTTACAACCCAACATTAACCACATAAGTGCCATGATGGTCCTCAAGGACCATCATGACACTAACTACAAACACTACACTATAACCCCCAATAAACCATTTAATCTAAACTAACCCCCCTCTACACTAATCTATTAACACTTACACTACCTACCTACACTACCTACCCCCTAATAAACCTCCCCAACACTCTAATTACAAAAAACAAAAAACCTACAGCACAGAAAACAAAAAACCTACAGTACAAAAAACAAAAAAAACTACAGTACAGAAAAAAAAAAATTACAACCCCACCCCCCACTACAGAAAACAAAAAAATACATTACAACCCCACCCCCCACTACAGAAAACAAAAAAATACATTACAACACCACCCCCCACTACATAAAATAAAAAAATTACACACCTGAAAAGGAAAGACAGATAAACACAATACAATACATACATATAATACATTACATACATTACATGACATTACATATAATATATTAAATATAATATATTACATATAATATATTACATATAATACATTACATACATTACATACAATACATGACATTACATACATTACATATAATATATTACATATAATATATTACATATAATATATTACATATAGTCCTAATCAAATACCCCCTATCTATCTAACATACAATCTATTTAATTTAAAATAAATCCTAACTATATTAAATACATCCCCCTATCTATCTAATATACAAAAAATCCTAACTACATACACAGACCCTAATTCTAAAATAAAATAAAATAATTACAGTCCTAACTACATACACAGACCCTTATTCTAAAATAAAATAAAATAATTACAGTCCTAACTACATACACAGACCTTAATTCTAAGCTAAAATCAATAAATTAAGACCACTTACCTTTAAGATGTTGCTTCAGATCACTAACCTATGGGTCAAACAAAAAGAAAAATTAGTACAAAACATTAACATCAAATAAATAAACATTCTATACATTCTAAATATTCAACTCACCTTTACAGCATGTCCAGTCACTGTTTAGCTCTTCCGGCGCGGCCCTGTTAAAAAAAAAACACAATACATGAATACATGAATACAATATATAAACAATAAATAAAATACACAAATAAACATCTAAATATACATTTAACTTACCTCCCCGCGATGTCCCCGGCCTTCTCTCCTTCAGCCCCGGCTGGGCCGCGGAACCATCCGCGCTCTAAAAAAAAAAAAAGAAAAAAAACTAACGGAGGTCTGCACTGGCAGACCTCCTCGACGCTAATGAACCTCCCGGAGTAGTTTCCGGGAGGAAATTGGCATTGGCAGCTTGTGATTGGCTGAAAAAGCTGTCAGCCAATCAAAAGTCGTCAATGTAGGAGCCAATCAGGATGCGCAGATGTCTTCTACCAATCACTCCGTGGGGGTGTATCCCATAGTGATTGGCTGAAGGCATCTGAGCGTTGTGATTGGTTCCCAGAAAGATAGACAAGTGTTTTAGCCAATCAGGGTGGGATATTGGGGTGTATCCCATCCTGATTGGCTCACACATTGACGACTTTTGATTGGCTGAAATTGATAGACAGCTTTTTCAGCCAATCACAAGCCGCCAATGCCAATTTCCTCCCGGAAACGACTCCGGGAGGTTCATTAGCGTCAGGGAGGTCTGCCAGTGCAGACCTCCGGTAGTTTTTTTTCTTTTTTTTTTTTAGAGCGCGGATGGTTCCGCGGCCCAGCCGGGGCTGAAGGAGAGAAGGCCGGGGACATCGCGGGGAGGTAAGTTAAATGTATATTTAGATGTTTATTTGTGTATTTTATTTATTGTTTATATATTGTATTCATGTATTCATGTATTGTGTTTTTTTTTTTAACAGGGCCGCGCCGGAAGAGCTAAACAGTGACTGGACATGCTGTAAAGGTGAGTTGAATATTTAGAATGTATAGAATGTTTATTTATTTGATGTTAATGTTTTGTACTAATTTTTCTTTTTGTTTGACCAATAGGTTAGTGATCTGAAGCAACATCTTAAAGGTAAGTGGTCTTATTTATTGATTTTAGCTTAGAATTAGGGTCTGTGTATGTAGTTAGGACTGTAATTATTTTATTTTAGAATAAGGGTCTGTGTATGTAGTTAGGACTGTAATTATTTTATTTTATTTTAGAATTAGGGTCTGTGTATGTAGTTAGGATTTTTTGTATATTAGATAGATAGGGGGATGTATTTGATATAGTTAGGATTTATTTTAAATTAAATAGATTGTATGTTAGATAGATAGGGGGTATTTGATTAGGACTATATGTAATATATTATATGTAATATATTATATGTAATATATTATATGTAATGTATGTAATGTCATGTATTGTATGTAATGTATTATATGTATTATATGTAATATATTATATGTAATATATTATATTTAATATATGTAATGTCATGTATTGTATGTAATGTATGTAATGTATTATATTTAATATATTATATGTAATATATTATATGTAATATATTATATTTAATATATTATATGTAATGTCATGTATTGTATGTAATGTATGTAATGTATTATATGTAATATATTATATGTAATATATTATATTTAATATATTATATGTAATGTCATGTATTGTATGTAATGTATTATATGTAATATATTATATGTAATGTCATGTATTGTATGTAATGTATGTAATGTATTATATGTATGTATTGTATTGTGTTTATCTGTCTTTCCTTTTCAGGTGTGTAATTTTTTTATTTTATGTAGTGGGGGGTGGGGTTGTAATGTATTTTTTTGTTTTCTGTAGTGGGGGGTGGGGTTGTAATTGTTTTTTTTTTCTGTACTGTAGGTTTTTTTGTTTTTTGTACTGTAGGTTTTTTGTTTTCTGTACTGTAGGTTTTTTGTTTTTTGTAATTAGAGTGTTGGGGAGGTTTATTAGGGGGTAGGTAGTGTAGGTAGGTAGTGTAAGTGTTAATAGATTAGTGTAGAGGGGGATTAGTTTAGATTAAATGGTTTATTGGGGGTTATAGTGTAGTGTTTGTAGTTAGTGTCATGATGGTCCTTGAGGACCATCATGGCACTTATGTGGTTAATGTTGGGTTGTAACAGGCCCATAATGGTAATAATATACCCTTATGGGACTGATGGGGTTAAATAGAGCCTTATGGTGGTCTGTATTGACCATCATGAGTTAATGGGTTAATTTAGGCCTTATGGTGGTCTGTATTGACCACCATGAGTTAATGGGTTAATTTAGGCCTTATGGTGGTCTGGATTGACCACCATGAGTTAATGGGTTAATTTAGGCCTTATGGTGGTCTGGATTGACCACCATGAGTTAATGGGTTAATTTAGGCCTTATGGTGGTCTGGATTGACCACCATGAGTTAATGGGTTAATTTAGGCCTTATGGTGGTCTGGATTGACCACCATGAGTTAATGGGTTAATTTAGGCCTTATGGTGGTCTGGATTGACCATCATGAGTTAATGGGTTAATTTAGGCCTTATGGTGGTCTGGATTGACCATCATGAGTTAATGGGTTAATTTAGGCCTTATGGTGGTCTGGATTGACCATCATGAGTTAATGGGGTAATTATAGTTGCCTGGGGTTAATATTTTTAGTGCAAGTCCTTTCAGGACCTTTACGGTCCTTTGAGGACCCGCGAGGCGGGAAATTTAAAATTGAATTGCAGCAGGGTCACGATCGGTGCCGATCAGGGCCCCCCGCTGCAGGGGGTTTATGTGGGGACACTTCGGGGGTCCCGATGGGGACCCCCAGCATAGAGGGGGGTTAATTTTAAGTGCCGCGGCCGGGATTGGGTAATAGTGTGCCGCGGTCCCTTTAAGGAGCCGCGGCGGGGAATTTAAAAGTTTTAAATGCAGCGGGGGGCCTGATCTATGCAGATCGGGGCCCCCCCCTGCAATGGGTTTATGTGGGGACACTTCGGGGGTCCCGATGGGGACCCCCAGCATAGAGGGGGGTTAATTTTAAGTGCCGCGGCCGGGATTGGGTAATAGTGTGCCGCGGTCCCTTTAAGGAGCCGCGGCGGGGAATTTAAAAGTTTTAAATGCAGCGGGGGGCCTGATCTATGCAGATCGGGGACCCCCGCTGCAAGGGGTTAATGTGGGGGTGCTGCAGGGGTCCTGATAGAGACCCCTGCAGCATGGGGATGTGTATAGGGTGCAGGGGGGAGCCTCACACTGCTGTCTCGGGCTGTTCCGAGGCAGCACGTAGAGGCTTTCGGATCCCTTGCGTGGACTTTTTGTCCACGTAGGGATTCTTACGATATGCGAGACTCGTGCATAGATTTAAGGCTACGTAGCTCTCTCGGAGCCTATTCTCGGCCATTTTCTCGCAGTCATATCTTAAGGCAGGCTGCGAGAGATTCGGTTCTCGCAAACAGCAGGAAAACTGCCTTTTGCGAGCACCGAGAGAACTACGAGGGAGAATTTAATAGGGCCCTAAGTGTTTATTTATTTAAACATAATTTATTACCATTTCATAAAAGCTCTGTTTTTACTTAACCTTCCTAACAGTCCCTGCACGGGTCCACCCTGTGTAGTTCATGCATACAGTAATTCTAAAGTACTAGATGTAGTAGTTGGTCACAGTGCATGTCTCAGCAGCTATTGCAGATTATTAAAATTGAATTTGAATGAGGCATGTTTAAATATAATATTTTTCCCTATCTAAAGTAATTATCTAAATATTTGTGTGTTTTTTTTGTTGCTAAATATCCCAAGACATGTAGCCATTTACTTATTGAGAAAATCAATTCCTTACACAGAGTGGTCTCTTAATTTACACAAAGTAAGATTTACCTATCACAGACAACAAGGCAAAAGCTCCCCAAAAACTGTTTATTTGTGCATTGATTAAAATACAACTTTTATTAAAATGTATTAAAACTGTAAAAATCAGAAAGGGTTAATAAATAATAAAAACATACAACCGGAAATATATTGAATGATCCTTGGTAATCATTTTGATGGACCCACCTACAATGCCCTTTTAAGAATACTTTTTTCTATATATTTAATAAAGAACCAGAGAAAAACAAAACAATAAATCTTTATTTATATTATTGGAGACAAGGTCGATTAAAAACTTCTTTAAAATCAAGGGAATAGGAAATAATTCCTTAAAAACATTTAATATTGACTCCCTTATTTTTTGCACAGTAGACCAGTTATTGAGAGATAAATAAAATTATTGTAATCTCTCCTATTTTATCTTAATCAGTGCTTTATACCGATATTCAGCTTGGCTTTCTTTTTCCTTTCTTTGTGTGTATATATATATATATATATATATATATCAATTTCAAAGAGATTCCATTTTATATATATATATATCCAGGATTACAAGTCCTTCAAGTTACCAATTTATGTACCAATGTTATATGGTGCCTTATCTCACCCTTCTATATTTCCTTTAATATACTGCAGTGTTCCTATCTAATCTCATTCACAGGGCTATATACAGAATGCTACCTCTTTATATTCATAAGAGGGCATATGTCTCTATGAGGTATACTGGTTGTTTTTCTATATATATATATATATATATATATATATATATATATATATATATATATCCTCTTAATGGCGTTCTTTTATCTTTATATTTGCCACTTGGATTTAATGTACCACTTTATAATATATGTACTCGGTCAGTATATTGCCTTTGTTTCTTAGGCTCTCCTGTGTATTTGAGATTAAGATGCTGTATATGTATTAGGTATATTGGGTGTTCATAGCACTATACTGGGGGAATTCAATGGTTGTATATATTTCTATATTGTCCACAATTGCACTACCCCCGTATATATGCTTCTCTATATTTGCTCAGTTCTCATATTCAAAATGGCATTTATATTTATATCCACAATTATCTAGTTTGCAGCGTAATATGGAATAAGTTAATCTTTTGCCACTTGTTGGAACTCGGCACTGGGCTCTCCCGTGTGCTGGAACTAGAGCACCAAATATGTAACTTGTAAGGACTCAGGAGTCACGGAGCTGCATTGAGCTACATGGAAAGCGCTTGCTCCTTTACAAACTCGGCGTCGAGTTTGTAAACGAGCAAGCGCTTTCCATGTAGCTCAATGCAGCTCCGTGATTTAATCTCAAATACACAGGAGAGCCTAAGAATTGAGATCTAAACAAAGGCAATATACTGACCGAGTACATATATTATAAATTGGTACATTAAATCCAAGTGGCGAATATAAAGATAAAAGAACGCCATTAAGAGGGTATATATAAATATATATATATATATATATATATATATATATGGAAAAACGACCAGTATACCTCATAGAGACATATGCCCTCTTATGAATATAAAGAGGTAACATTCTGTATATAGCCCTGTGAATGAGATTAGATAGGAACACTGCAGTATATTAAAGGAAATATAGAAGGGTGAGATAAGGCACCATATAACATTGGTACATAAATTGGTAACTTGAAGGACTTGTAATCCTGGATATATATATATATATATATATATATATATATATATATATATATATATATATATATATATATATAAAATGGAATCTCTTTGAAATTGAGAGATATATATATATATATATATATATATATATATACACACACACAAAGAAAGGAAAAAGAAAGCCAAGCTGAATATCTGTTTAAAGCACTGATTAAGACAAAATAGGAGAGATTACAATAATTTAATTTATCTCTCAATAACTGGTCTACTGTGCAAAAATAAGGGAGTCAATATTAAATGTTTTTAAGGAATTATTTCCTATTCCCTTGATTTTAAAGAAGTTTTAATCGACGTCTCCAATAATATAAATAAAGATGAATTGTTTTGTTTTTCTCTGGTTCTTTATTAAATATATGTGAATAGGTGTTATGCACCAAGAGAAATAATTATTATTATTTCCCAACACTATAAAATATACTTTTTTCTATATGATAGAAAAAGAGCTACAGAATCTACCTTTTTTCCTAAGGTCATTCTCATTGCACGTATATAGTGGGGGTTAAATAATAAAACAACATGTGGATTTATTTTAATTACGGTTGGGACTTTATATTTAATTTGTTAAGGTGGATATCATAATAAGTAATCATTACTTTAATATTCTTTTCTGTGTTTCGTTGGTTACCACTGTCTAGTATTATGATAAATCAACATGAGAGGCCAAGGAGCAGTTAAAACATGAGCTTTTGACGTAAGACAAAATAAGAAGTGGGCTTGGATAGAATCCAGTTTCCCACTTTTAAAGTGTGAAATGTTTTAAAGACTTTTGCTGAACTCTTGCTGTCTCAGATTTACTTAGACAGTATATAACTTCCAAAGCAAACTGTTGGATGCTTTAATACACAGAACGTGATATTAGATGTAAATATTTCTGCCCGAGAGATGATCTACATCCATCTTAAAAGTTAAATAACACTGTATGGTGTAAGATTTTAAAATATGTTTTGCAGATGTTTCCATCTTCATACAAGAAGAAATCTATCACATATTAAGTAGCTACTAAAAACCATCAAATAAAATTGGATATTGTAATCCTAAAATATATTAAAGAATTCTGAAGTCACACATTTGCCAACATATACTTAACTATAGAAGAGGTAAAATAAAAACTAAAAGAATAACAAATATGAAAAATATTTTTTTTCTATCACACATAGCAAGAGTAGAGGTAACCTACAGTTTGAATGTGTAATTTTGTAGCCTGCAAACTTAATTAATTTTATGGGAACTTTCTAATTTAATTGGAAAGATCCCAACATACCTTATTTTGACTTGGGTAAATTAATACATAAGAAACTTAGGAGTATGCTTATGAGAGCTTATAATCAAAACTCGATGATCAGGTATGGTTGCAATAACATTAGGGAAATAATGCAGTTACAAGTTTGTATCAAATGAGAACAGCAAGAAAATTAAATTGGGGCTATGTTTCAAAAAGTAGTGAAAAAAGTAGGGCTAAAGGCTATTAAATTATCCTCGTAAACCTCTAAGTTGCTGACTTGCATGTTAGAACGCAGGATGACCGAAAAATGCCTATGTTTTGTGGAACATCGCAGCACGCAACCCTTTGATTTGTTAAGCCCATACCTGCTATGTTCCCATTTTGCTATTAAAATGTTACGAAGTCCCCCTTGAGCTAGCCCATTATACGCAAATGGAGCCCAAATCCCAATGTGTGCTCGAGTGGACCCGCAAAGGCTTTAAAATCCCTTATGTTTGCTGCGTGAGCAGCAGAAGAGAACCCCACTTTGGCCTAAAAAATTAACCTTCTGCGGGGGTACTGAACGTACCCCCCCCGCATCTAAAATTAACCCCATTGCTCATGGGGGTCTATCTAGACCCACATGAGCCTCTAATTAACCCTATCAGTCTCTTAAGGGTCTATACAGACCATTATGGGACAATACTTAACCCTCTCACTTAAAACTATAAGTGTCATGAGGGTCCTCCAGGACCCTCATGACACGAAGTCTAAAAATTACACTATGAACCCCCTCAGCTCTATTAATCCCACCTCTACAGTGTTAACCACTCCTCTACCCTATTAACCTCCCTCTACACTATGAACCCCTCTACACTATTAACCCCTTCTCTACCCTATTAACCCCCCTCTACACTATTAACCCCCCTCTACATTATTCACCTGTACACTACCTACCTAACCCCCTAATAAAATCCCTAGCACCCCACTAAGTGCCAAAAATAATAAACCCACTAATTAAACACAAAAAATAAACACTACATTGCAAAAAAAACAAAAAAAGCTAATTACTAAAAATAAAAACAATCACATAAAATAACAAACTAAATTTCATACAATAGAAAAACCCTAAATTACATACAATAAAATCCCTAATTCACATACAATGTAAAACCCTACATTACACCTAAAACAACCCCCCTTACTAAAAGTAGATAGGGTACATTAGACCACTAACCTTGCCCAAATGCCCATCCAGCGACGATGGTCTTGTGTGCTTCATCCCAGACAAGGGCCCTCCATAAATGTCCCCAGGTCCGGCACATAAATAAATACAACATGTAATACAATACATTCTAAATAGGCCACTTACCTGTCCAATATGCCATCCAGTGATGCAAGGGTCCTCCTCAAAGTCCCCTCAAAGGGCCCCTCTAAAAAAAAACAGATGGTCTAAAAAAAATTAAATATCTAACTGAGCTCCTGCCTTGAAGAGCTCCCCACTTCAAATGAGAGTTCTCGCGGATGCTCCGCTAAAAGGAGAAATGGCACCTTCTGATATTTCAGCAAATCAGAATGGGGTACACCCCTATATATCATTCTGATTGGCTGATATAACTGACAATCATTTCTAATCCAATTGCCTTCAGCCAATCAGAATGGGGTACATCCCAGGGGGTTTATCCCATTCTGATTGGATCCAAGCATCTGCATCTTCTGATTGGCTGTGGGGTGTCCATTCTGATTGGCTGAAGTCAATAGCGCCTTCTGATTGGATTAGAAATGATTGATAGTTACATCAGCCAATCAGAATGGAATATCTGTTTTTCTTTGAGGGGCCCTGCCTGCAAAGACTTCGAGGCAGAATGGAGCTTCGCTGGATGGGCATTTTGGACAGGTAAGTGGCCTATTTAGAATGTATTGTATTGCATGTTGTATTTATTTTATGTATTAATTGTAATGTTTTTTTTTATAGGTTTGCCGGACCTGGGGACATTTATGGAGGTCACTTGTCTGGGACGAAGCACAGAAGACCATCGTCACTGGAGGGGCATTTGGGCAAGATAAGTGGACTATTTTACCCTATTCTAGTTTTAGTAAGGGGGTTGCTTTAGGGGTAATGTAGGGTTTTTCATTGTATGTGATTTACATTTTTTTATTGAATGTAATGTAGGGTTTTTGTTGTATGTAATGTAGTTTTTTTAATGTAATGTAGTGTATTTTATTGTATGTAATTTAGTTTGTGATTTTATGTGATGTTTTTATTTTCAGCAATGTAGTTTTTTATTTTTTCTTATGTAGATTGTTATTTTCAGTAATTCTTTTTATTTTCTGTAATGTAGTTTTTATTTTTTGTGTGTAATTAGTGGGTTTATTATTTTTGGTACTTAGTGGGGTGCTAGGGATTTTATTAAGGTGTTAGTGTAAGGGTTAAAATGGTAGATGGGGTTAATAGGGTGGGGGGTTAATAGGATAGAGATGGGATTAATAGGGTAGAGGGGGTTAATAGTGTAGTGTTTAGACTTTGTGTCAAGAGGGTCCTGGAGGGCTCTCATGGCACTTATAGTGTTAATTGAGAGGGTTAAGTATTGTCACATAAGGGTCTGTATAGACCCTTAAGGGACTGATAGAGTTAATTAGAGGCTCATGAGGGTCTAGATAGACCCCCATGAGTAATGGGACTAATGTTAGGTGCCGGTGGGGTACTTATAGTACCTTCGCGGCAGGGGTTAATTTTTTAGTTAACGCAGGTGCATTAAAGACCCGCGAGGCAGGAAATTAGAATTTTTAAGTGCAGCAGGGGTCCTGATCGGAACCCCTGCTTCAAGGGGTAATATAGGGACACTGCGGGGGGGTTAATTTTAGGGAGCGGGGGGGTACTTGAAGTACCCCCCGCGGCAGGGGTTTAGGGTTTAACTGCTGTAGGGGTCACAATTGGGACCCCCACAGCAGGGGCTGAGGTCGGGAGCCTGCAGGGGTTCCAACAGGATTTAATTAGCCAGAATGGCAATCTCCTTTGCCATTGGCTATGTCAAACCCATTACTACAGGTTAGACTAATTGATCATGTTCATGGCCGCACATCCAACGTGCGACAAACTATGTTGTGGCTTTGCGTCTCTGGCCCCAAGCACGCAGCACCCTTCCAATTTAACAGCACCATAACACTGGGGATTTTCAAGCCCATAGCAGCTGCGGACCTCACATTGGAGTTACTGGGCTCCAATTTAATGAGGCTGATTATTTGTTCTGCAGAATAAGTTAATAAGTATAGGCGTGAAGGAAATCAAACAATCCATGCAGGGAAGACTGTATAGATTGCTATAACAAGATGTATATTTGTTTGTAGAACAATAAGTCTATCACATATATTGTTGTCAGTGTTCGTAACACATGCGAGCCGCCTCACGAAGCGAGGCGAAGCAGCCGCGCAGCACTTAGGCTGCAATGAGCGATGAAGGCGCTCATTGCAGCCAGTGAAGCCGTCACACAGCGCAGTACTTAGGCGCTCATTGCAGCCAGTGGCACAGTGAGGGTTGCCACTGCGAGCCAAGCGCCTAACTCGAAAAACCCTAAAAACAAAAAAAAATATTTAACAAATATAATATCACACTCTGACAGCACAGGGGGAGAGCCAGGAAGGCTGGGAGTGAGGTTGCAAGCAATTTTGAGCCATATTTGGGGGTTTTCGTCAAACCAAAATCGGCTAAGCGAGGAAAGAAATGGCGGACAAAAAGCGTAAACATTTCTAAAACTGAATGAAAATGAGGCCACGCACGCAGGACTTAGAAAATACACAACGGCAAACATAGTAACACATACACCAACAACGCCAGCTGGACTTTGAAAATAAAACAAACAGCCTTCAGCACATAACACGCAAACATTCAGCAGACACACAGAGGAGAAACACACAGGAAAGGAACAGGGGGAGATGGTGGAAAGAGACACATGGCATTCCCAAGCACAAAACTTGCAGGTTAACGAAACCTGCAATGAGCGGCCCATACAGAAGGCAGGAGGAAAGGCTTGCAAAAAGGCCGAAGGTGCTCATCGCTGGGCTCACGATGAGCACCACGAGTGGGAGAGGCTTGCAATGAGCACCAAATGCCCTCATTGCAAGCCCTGCAATGAGAGCAGCAGGAACTCAGCGCAGAGCTCGCGATGAGCGCCGAAGGTGCTCAGTGCCAAGCCGGAAAGTTGAAGAACATGGGGTAGAAGCTTGAATGAGCGCTGAAAGCGCTCAGAGCGGGGTTAGCGATGAGCACCACAGGTGCTTAGAGGAGCAAAAGCCTCACATTCTGTGGCAAACAGCATTGCCAGCCTTACCATTATAATCCCATCATTTTTGATGGGCAAGTAGCTAGTATTTAAATAATGATTTGCATGATAGACTTACTGTCCATTAAATGCAATAGCTAATAAGCAACTATATGTTTTTGAAAGTAAATGGGGCACCATTGTCAAGAGCTCTGTAGTAACAACAGGAAAAGAAAGCAAAATATTTAACTTATTAATGTCTTGATTATGAAAAAAAAATATCTGTAGCAAAAACAAGCCAAATTTAATTTAACAATATGTCCCACTGGGATCAGTGTCTTCATTGAAAAATGTATTCCAATTCTGCAAAAAGGACAGCAAACTAAATATTATTTCCTGATATCTGTAGTAGTAAAATACCATAAATGACAAATAAATATTGCTAATCATGGAATGAACCAGGATTGTTAGGGTCCAGTTTTGCCCCCAATGTTTTCCACATAAAAAAAAAAAAATGAGAGGTTGCACCAAATAAGACAATTTTGGTAACAATATGGACTGGATGATAAATGCCTTATTCTATTTATGGAAGTTTATTAAATAAATGTTGGGGATGAGGAAATCATATGCTCGCTATTGGATGACAGATACCTGTTATGTAGAAAGCTTGACAGCTTAAACAACTACTGTAGTCATAAATTTGAAATATACTCTTTTTGAGAAATGCATATGAAAAAAGAGAATTTAGTTTCTGACGTTGTTAAAAAATAATACAGTCAATGTGAAGCCACTGTGAGTAAACATGGCCTTAGCCATAGCTATGAAAGAGGAAAGCTCTAATGAGAGAGAACAGGAAGAGGCGCTCCCCGGAGCTGAGAATATGCTACTCTGAGGGCTTCTTAGAGGTAAGTGGAACATATGAAATTACATTGAGAAGGGTCAAATTAATTAACTAATTCATTAATTAAATCTAGCGTGACAGTGAGCCCACAGAGGTCAGAGTAATTTATATCAATTTGAATTCTATCCAAAGAGCAAATGAAAGAGTTAACTCCTGAAACAGTGATCAAGAGTTTAATTGAAGCTGCAGGTGTTTACAGCCTTAAAAAGACAGAGAGAGAGAGATGGGTGTTGCCCCCAATTAGGCACTGCTGGCCTAGCAGTGTGTGCAGGCTGGTAGGAGCCTACAAGTTACAGCCAGTAGTGAAGGCTGTTTGATTTAGACTTCATAGAGACAGAACATTGGAGCTGAGATCTGTTACAGCTGGGAAAAAATCCAGAATGGTGATCACCAAAGCTGGGACAAGAGTACTTTGGGAAAACTGAACATATGAAGAAACACAGGACAGTGACTTTAACATACACATGTACAATTATTAGACTGTGTATTTTGTTTACCTGCTCCCAGGATTAGCTGAGAGTGGGCCTAGTGAGGGAGCTTTGTTAAAAGTAAAGAAAGCACTCTGAGAGAGCTAGGACTGATTATTTTATACTTTTATTTTATATATTTTGGCAAATATATAATATAGTAATAATTTAAAAACAATAATGATTCTTCCTGTAAACTGTGTAATGCTTGGAAAAGTGTCCAAAATATGGCTGCAAATATGAGAAGGAAATAGCACTTTGTCAACCTAATTAAAATATTCATGTAAAAATGCCTTAAGATTCCCTTAAGATTGTTTTCAGTTGTTCATGTTCTTTTGGAAATGCTGCCATACTGCAATTTTGGTTGGAATAACATTACCTATGTGTGTAACCAGTAATATAGCATGCATATGGGCAGCAAAGGTTATTGAGGCACATATAGAACAGCCCATCCTGTAAGGGCAATGAATGTACCTCATTGACTGCTAACACCAACTGTATTACAAAAGAGAATTGACATATTGGTTATTTTTAGAAATAATACACACATTTCTAAAGTTTTAGTTAAATAATTTTATAAAAGGGCAATGTATTAAATAAACATTTTAAAGATTAAGCATTTTTAAAGTTTACATTTGTCAATACTCTAATTGAATGGAGGCCAATAAAAAATAATGAGAGGTAGGCTCCAGGAATAATACAAGGAGAGCCAAACCAAATTCAGCAATAACCAACTGGATAAAAATCGCTGATAAACAACTGGTGGACACATAACTTTTACACAAGTAAATTATAAAGAAAACCCCTTGCCCACATAGAAGACTGTATTCCTCATTCTGAGAGCAATGACAAAATTATGATCTACATTGCCTAGAACAGGGATAGGCAAGTCTGGTCCTGGAAAGCAACACACAGGCCAGGATCTGAGCATATCCCTTATGTATACAGTGAGGCCATCACTTCTTCAATCATCCTGCACAGAAAGAAAATGGCTCTCTAGGACCAAACTTGCCTACTCCTGACCTAGAACATGTTTACAATTTTCTTGTTACATACTTAAATACTGTAGTTTGGGAAATACTTCACATTTGTGAACTATCTAATACACTAACCACTTTAGCAGCTATGTGAGCCATGAGCATCGCATTATAGAAAATCTTAGATTTATCATACTCTGCTCATGTCATGGGCAATTTCATATTGGACCTTGGACTGCAAACTTGTGAGCCTGAGGTGGAAATATATCCTATTGAGCTTCCTCTTCTATATACATCTTCTATAACCATACAATGCCTGTAATTGTATTTCAACAGTATTGAATAGAAATGTTACTCAAATCCACAAGTTCCTCTCATTCCTTCCAAAAAGCAAATACCTTCTGCCATTATATGCCCTAAAATGTTGTTTATTACAAATACTCTAAAATATTCTTCATAAGAGCATTTGATAAATATAACACTGGACATTTAAAGTACAACAGACATACATTTTTAAACGATTTTCAACATGTACCCAATGAACTAATAAAATAAACAAAAGACTGCATGTTTGCAATCTAGTTACGTGATGAAGTATAACTAAATTGTGACTACTTCATAGCTCGAAATAATCTATTGACCCACATAGCAGGATTTACATTACAAAATAATTCAATTTGGAAAACCCAAGGTTATGGCTGAATTATTTAAAAACTAACAACTAATTGTTAGTGCTGTTTTATGTTTGTTATAGGGGTTATAAATGTTTTGGTTAAAGCTCAGAAATTTCCGGACTTGTAGTGTTGATGTTACTCAAAACGTTTCTATAACACGTTGTTCTTTGCAAGAAAAGTATAAACTCAGTTGTTCTATTTTGGAGCAGACAACTGTACACATAGGCCAAGCACGAGATTCAGTTTTGTTTAGAAGACTATCCTGGTGTCCATGTGGAATTATTTCAACATTAATCATTGATCACACTGGATTAGTAACACTGGAAAGTGTGTTTACTCTTAAATATTTCCTCTTTGTTTTGATGACATTTTGGCTTTGGAAAGCACTCGTACATAAAGAAAAATCTTGGAAAAAAATCCAATAAGAAAAGCTGTGAAGCTCTGAAATAAAAAAAAGACAAAAGGACATAGATCGAAAAATATCACAACTGCTTTCTAATGGGTTACACATAAAGATTAATCAGCATGATTTATCTTTCACAGTAACACTTCACCTTATTACATGCCATTTCAGAGATAACAAGCTCTTAGATAACTATAAACAAGTACTATACCCTGTGCATAAGTGTAGGAACTGAGGTGACAAACCCCCCCAGATTTTTCATTGTGTATGTTTATGAAGAGAAGCAGTTGTGGTATTTTTATACTATTTGCAGTATCCTCCCCCCAGATTTTCTTTGGCTCTTACACCTATGATCCTGTGTATAGTGATGGAGTAATGTTTATGCAGCATTTCTCTTCCTGAAATATTATAGCAAAAAGCACAGGGAGCCCTGTTAATCTCTGGAGTACAAAAACGTTGTGCTTTTATCCATTCATCACATATATAGTTATATATATATAATACATCACATATATCACATATATAGTTGTGAGCGTACGAGTTGTTGCTAACGCTGCGGGCTCGCGTAGCGAGCCCGCGGCCCTCGCGAAGCGAGGGCCGCGACTTGCGTAGCGAGCTGCGGCCCTCGCGAAGCGAGGGCACTGCCCGAGGGTCTCAGTTGCTGGCATGGAGCGCCGTAGGCGCTCCATGCCAGCACCTGAGGACCTCGCAAAGCAAGGGCCGCAGTTGCTGGCATGGAGCACCGAAGGCGCTCCATGCCAGCAACTGCGACCCTCGCAAACTTCACGTCGCAACCCAAACAGTACGACACACACATTACGACACTCGCAAACAACATACGACACACGTTCACACACATTACGGCCTCGCAACACTCGGACGCAACTCGCGAACATTACAAAATGTAAAACACAATACATACACACAGCACATACATAAAAAACTTACCTACACCAAGAGGGAGCACCCAGCACCTCAAAAATACAACTTACACCTCGATTTTACTCGAAATAAAACAGTTTAGAGACTAAAAAAAAATCGAAGCGAGAGAAAAAATGGCCGCCGAACAAAACGAAAACGAGGCTACAGCACTCTAAACTCGCAAAACACCACAAGAAACTCGCAAAACACCACAAAACACCTACGGATATTCCGATACAGACGTATACCACACATTACTCGCCATTTTACGCCAATGCGGAAGTACACGACTACGCTAACGGTTTGGTCTCGCACACATTCAGCACGCTTACACAGCACATCCACACCACTAATGCTGCAGCAACATCAAAACACATTCACAGCTCTTCCACACAATGCTTTAAAATAGGTAAAGTATATTCATTTATTAATGTATTATATATTTCATTATTACACACTAAACAGCATTAGCTACCTTACAATTTCATTGCCGTCATTTTTTGACGGGCAATTCGCTAGTAGTTATATAGTTGTGATCGTACGAGTTGTTGCTAACGATTGCAGGCTCGCTTAGCCGAAGGCGCTCCTTGTCAGCAACTGCGAACATAGCAAACTTTACGTTGGAAAGCAAAAAACACGACACAGCAACTTCGGCCCTTGCAAACTTTCCGTCACAACGCAAACAACACGACACAGCAACCGCGACCCTCGCAAACTTTACGTCGCAACGCAAACCACATACGAGACACGTTACTACTTATTACGACCTAGCAAAAATCGCCCGCAACTCGCGAACATGAACAAATTCAAAACACAATAAATACACACAGTACATACATAAAAAGCTTACCTACAGCAAGAGGGAGCATCCAGGACCTCAAAAAAGCAACTTACACCTTCATTTAACTCAAAAGAAAAGAGTTTAGACACTAAAATCTCTAAGCTAGAGAAAAAATGGCTGCCGAACAAAACAAAAACGAGGCTACAGCACTCTAAACACGCAAAACACCACAAGAAACTCGCAAAACACCACAAAAGACCTACAGATATTCCACTAACACGCATACCACACATTACCCGCCATTTTACGGCAATGCGGAAGTACACAACTACGCTAACGGTTTGGTCTCGCGCACGCACACTATTACACTGCACACATTCATCACGCTTACACAGCAGCTCCACACCACTAATGCTGCAGCAACATCAAAACAGATTCGCAGCTCTTCAACACAATGCTTCAATATACGTAAAGTATATTCATTTATTAATGTATTATATATTTCATTATTATACACCAAACACCATTAGCTACCTTACAATTTCATTGCCGTCATTTTTTGACGGGCAATTCGCTAGTTGGAATATAAACCTTAATAACAGGCTCACCATGAGTCATTGTTTATACTTGCTCTCAAGCTTATTTCAACTGCCTAGTTAGGCTAAGGTGGATCTAGGTATATTCTGCTTTATTTTAACATTTGCTTTGTTAATATGTATTTTCCATGCAAAAAAATCCATGCACATTAGAATATTTGTGATCCATTTTTTCAAAGTTAGCTCTCTAATCACATGTATTTACATATGTGTATAGCAGGCATAATGATTCCAATCAATACACATGCAGCAATCATATTTGTTTGCTTGTGATCCACGTGTTATTTTTGATCCATTAACTTTCTTGTCCATAATTTTCCATTATATTAAATGTATGGCTGATTGCAGCAGGAAGGAGTTGCAGCAGGAAGGAGTTTAACACTCTTAATGTAGAGCCAGCAGTGTAGTCTACCATTCCCCAAAGATCTATAAATGTCAGCATTATCTGCAGGAAACCTTGTAAAATTAAATATATCACAATGAACCTGTCTAAGGGCTTGAGCAAAATCTTAGTTACATAGTTACATAGTAATCGAGGTTGAAAAAAGACTTTTAGCCCATCAAGTTTAACCTTTTAAGATCTCCTCTGATCTGCAATATGCAGATTAATTGTTAATTGATCCAGAGGAAGGCTAACAGAAAAAAAAAAAAAAAAGTTAGACTGCCAATTGTCTCAAAAGGGAAAACAACAAAAAATCCTTCCTGACCCCAGATACTAATGAGCGGATACCTCCCTGGATCAATACTCCCTCTCTAATTAACCAGGATAACCCTGAATGCCCTTTTTGTTTAAAAGTATATCCAATCCCTTTTTAAAGTTATCTAATGAATCCACTGTCACCACCTCCTCTGGTAGAGAATTCCACAGATTAACCACCCTTACTGTGAAGAACCCTTTTCTTTCTTTAAGGTGAAATATTTTTACTTCTAACCTCAAGGGATGTCCTCTTGTCAGTTGAAAACCTCTTGGCACAAAAAGCTCCCTTGACAAATCTTTATACTGACCCTGGATGTATTTATATAAGGTAATCATATCTCCTCTTAGAAGCCTTTTTTCTAGAGAAAATAAGTTTAATTTGGTTAGTCTTTCTTCATATCTTAGCCCCTCCATTCCCTTTATTAGTTTTGTTGCCCTCCTTGATACCTTTTCCAGCTCTAAAATGTCCTTTTTATGAAGTGGTGCCCAAAATTGTACTCCATATTCCAAATGAGGGCGTACTAGAGATTTGTATAGTGACAGAATTATATTTGCTTCCCTTGCTTCTATACCCTTCTTAATATATGCTAACATTTTATTTGCCTTTGCAGCTGCTGCTTCGCTTTCAGCACTGTTACCTAGATGGCTGTCCACAAGCACTCCCAAATCCCTTTCAATATCTGATACACCTAGATTTGCTCCATTAAGATTATAAAATGCATGGCTATTTTTCCTTTCCAGATGCATAACTTTACATTTATTCGTATTAAATCTCATCTGCCATTTAGATGCACATTCCTCAATTTTATGTAAATCCATTTGGAGGGAAAGCACATCATTATCTGATTTAATTACCTTGCACAACTTCATGTCTTCAGCAAAAATGGAGACACCACACTCCAATCCTACCTCTAAGTCATTAATAAATATGTTAAAAAGGAGAGGACCTAATACTGAACCCTGAGGAACCCCACTTACCACATTAGTCCAATCAGAGTATGTTCCATTTACAACAACCCTTTGCTTCCTGTTTTTTAGCCAGCTCTCAATCCATGAGCAGATATTTACTGCAATTCCTGTATCTCTTAGTTTGCACAACAGTCTCCCATGTGGCACTGTATCAAAAGCCTTTGCCAAATCCAAAAAGACTACATCCACAGAGTTGCCTTGATCCAAGTTCCTACTAACCTTCTCATAAAAACTAATTAGATTTGTTTGACATGACCTATCCCTCATAAATTCCATGTTGACTCCTACTTATAATCCTGTTCAAATAGATATATTATTGTATATTATCCCTTATTAACCCTTCTAAAAGCTTTTCCACTACAGAAGTGAGGCTCACTGGCTTATAATTCCCCGGATTTGCTCTTGCTCCCTTTTAAAATATAGGTATCACATCTGCTTTTCTCCAGTCATCTGGTAGAGACCCTGTGTTGAGTAAATCTTGAAAAAATAAATATAATGGTTTGGCTATTACAGAACCCAGTTCCCTCAGTACCCATGGATGTATTCCATCAGGACCCGGGGCTTTATTAACATTTATTTTTTCCAACCTCTTTTGGATTACTTCCTGTGTTAACCAATTAGTAGCAAAGGTAGTGTAGCCCCATTATGTTGCAGTGTCCCTACCACTGGTACCTCCCTTGTGTATACCGAAGAAAAGAACCTATTTGGCTCATCTGCCTTTTCCTGGTCACTAATTTTCAGATGGCCTGTGTCACATTGTAATGTTCTTATAGCTTCCTTCCTCGCCTTCTTCCCATTAATATACTTAAAAAATATTTTACTCTCTTTTGCAATTAATTTTTGATTTCCTTGTACTCCTTGTAAAGCAGTCTCTATCCCCTCTTGTTTTTATAATTTAAATGCCTGTTTTTTACTCTGTATCTTGATCTTTAAATCATTGTTAAGCCACATTGGATGGGATTTGCTCCTTTTACTTTTATTCCCACATGGTATATGCCGATGTGTATGTATATTTAGTAAGGATTTAAATGTTGTCCATTTATGTTCAGTGTTTTTACTTATCAGTTCTTGTAATGCGTTTCGGTAATGCCTATTAAATCCCATTTTTCATTAATTGCTATTAATTCTAACTCTCCCATTTTTCCTGGCAAGCTTCTGGCATTAGCAAGCATACACCCTATGTTATGAGCCTGTAGTTCTGAAGTGCCTGCCACTGTACTTGAGTTACTTAGTACTACCTCCCTATTGACTATACTCCCCCTCCCCCATCTTCTCCCGTATGAGTTGTTAATTCATCCCTTATACCCTCTACACTTTCTACCCCATTACTTATATCTAGTACCTCCCCCCACCTACTAGTTTAAAAACTCCTTCAGCCTTTCTACCATCCTATCCCTTAGCTCAAAAGCTCCCTCCTCATTAAGGTGCAATCCATCCCTACTGTAGAGATTGTACCAAAGTGAGAAGTCAGCCCAGTGCTCTAAAAACCCAAACCCCTCCTTAGTGCACCACATCTTAAGCCACGCATTAACCTCCCTAAGCTCCTTCTGCCTCCCTGGGCTAGCACGTGGCACTGGTCGTATCTCATAAAATACTACCTTGGAGGTCCTTGCCTTCAGCTTATTACCTAGTTCTCTAAAATCATTCTTTAGGACACTACATCTTCCACTAACTTTGTCATTGGTACCAATATGTACCAAGACCACCGGTTCATTTCCAGCCCCTCCCAATAATTTGTCTACCCGATCCACAACATGACGAACCCGAGCACCCGGGAGACAGCAAACTGTTTGGTTGCTGGCATCTGGGTGACATATCCCCAATAGTTTCACTCAATCTGGCAAATCTGTTGGTGTTTGCCAACTCAGAACTTAAATATAGGTGTCACCTCTGCTTTTCTCCAGTCATCTCCATAAATCCGTAAATTATTTGTGAAAACAAACCTCTTGCAACTGTGGCAGCTTTTTCTACGCAGATAACATACTGATCAAAGTCTCTATTAGTATTGTTTTGTGGTGCTTCATCGCTAACGTAAACCCATGTACCATCCGTTAGAAAAAAGGGCTTGGGTAGTATGTGTAGGGGTCAGGTTGCATGATGTATCACCAAATTAGCAAATCTGCAATGTTTGCTAAATTTTGAACTGCGCCATAGCCACAGAAACCAATAGAAAACATGAACATCATGTTAATAAAATATTGTGTTTTCTGCCCAAACGCTGACTGTAGTAGCTTTTTCTAGTTAACATGTAAATCTAGTTGTTAAAGGGTCTCTTAAAGTGTGAGGGAGAGGTGGTGAGTTGCTGAGAGTGAGAGTAGTCTTGTTTTAATCCCCATGATTGATGTTACTTTTGAACAAACTTTTGAATGAACATATGGCTGTGGAACTGCATAATCCTACAATATTATGTTAATCACACCCAGAAGTTACACATGCTTGAGCTAAGCATGTCATCCTCTTAAAAATATGAGAGCAGATAGTCTTTTCTGATTTAATTAAAAGACATTAAAGCTGATTACTTTGTTTGTCAGCAATAATCATGTCTAAATGTTTAGATGTCATGATATCATAACAAACAGTTATCATTTAATAACACCTGTATACCTTTAACATGAGATTTCAATGTGGCTAACCAATATCATATAGGATAGAGTACTCTTGGCCTATTGATCACAGTTAAGTACTGCTTGTGAGATCCCACATCATTGCTAAATATTTACTCTTGGCCATAACAACCATGAGAGATACAGCATGGTTTGCAGTGATTGTAGATGAACGTAAGATAAGACCTTGCTAGATTTTCCTCCTCTTTGTTTTTTAGACTATGACCATACACTCTTATAATTTCTGATTTTTGAAAAAAAATTATAATCACACTTTATGTGTGTAATTGATTTGTATTACATCATCCAGGATTGGTTGCATCTATTTAACTGAGCAGATGAAGAAATATGTAAGTGCTATGTGCATTCCTGTTACTTCTATTATATGAAGTGATGAATCATGAGATTTATATTCATCTAATTATCATTATGTGTAATGACCACATATGACTATAGTAGATGCTATGAATAATTATTATTTTACAGTATTAACTTTAACCCATCAAATGATCCAATTTTAAATAGACTTTTGTCATCTTGGGTTTCACTTGCACCACACAATTATTCTAATGCATGGTCAGCTACAATTAACAATGTTTTTATTATACTGTAATCCATGTATCCATGTGTTTCTAATTACTTGTGATTTGTTGCATTAACATATATTACAATTAGTTAATGATCTGATTTGCATATCCATATCATATTTCAATAGACCCATCCTATGGTATAGCGGATGAGTATAAATCATATATTCAGAAATAATCTGCTGAACAGATTATGGATAAACATAATCATATTTATATATCAATAATGGTTGATGGTAAAATATGTCTAGACACCTCTATAACTACTTGCATTTGATTACTGTCATTTTAGTTCTTCATGTCAATAATATTAATTAGTAATTCTAATTAGTTATTACCTCGTCTTTACACTTTCCATATTAAATATGATGTTAATATCATCATAATTTAACATCAAATCACACATTGGTGCATACAACACCTGACATTTGTATTATGTGTTGACATCATGATCAAATATTTAACCTTATTTACTCCAAAAATCATTTTCATGTGAACAGTACAGGCTACAACAGTGACACAGATGTCTCCTGAATTAATGTGGAAAAGTGTGTTCATTAGCACATATTTTTATATTATGTGTAAACAACAGTAATACCTATTTGTGGAGGTAATACTTCTAAATCATTACATTATAACACTGCACTGGTGATGATTTAACATATTTATTATATGTATATACATTGACACATGCACAACAGCAATGCCTTGGTCAAGATTCCCATTGATGGAGACAAGTTTCCTGGGGCTCCTTCTGTTTCTCCACAGCCTTGTGCTCCCGCCTTCCTCAACAGCTAAAACACATTAGTGCAATCCTCCTTGTTATCATTTGGCTGTATCTCTCTATGTCCCTGTGCCTATAACGCCCTGTCCCTTACATGCTCCCTAAGACAATCCTTTGCATGGCCTGGACTGAATAGTACTATTCCTGTTGAGGTTCAACTCCAGCATGGATTACTGGCCCACATTTAGTCACAATCACTGTCAACCATTCCTTTCTTTCAGGCTTTAGACTGCCTATGATGACAGTTCTCACACCCTGGTGTATAACGCACAATGGTATTGTGTACATGACATATCTTCAAAAGGATGTGACATACTTGATTGCTCGTAGTACTTGCTCTTATAATTGGTCAGGATCCATGCTGTGGATGACTATTATTTGGGGTGTGGCTAGCGCTTTAATAGGCAATGCATTTAAGAACCTGTTGTAGGTTTCCTGATTTGTAGTGTCCTCTTGAGTACTGGAATCTGTGTTACCATTACAGTTGATATGTTATGTGGAGGTGTATCGTTGCCAACAGTACCTATGTTTTATTTATAATGCACTTTACATTATTTTTTTATGATTTTTTAGTACACGACTGTCTCTTTAACAGTTTTTGACCGATCACAGCAAGGCTCTTTAGAGCACTTACAGTACACGTAACTTTTTGCTAAAAAATCGGCTACTTTGAAGCCTTACGCAGCTTCAGAAACTTGCGTGAGGACCATAAATGAGATTGGAATGCACCTTGTGTCAAAATCAATGAAACAGCAAACTGTAACTTGATAACGACTGGGCCAATTTTGTGCTGTCCTGTAAAAAAAGACTGATTTCTATTGACAGATTACTAAATTACAGTGCAACTTGCACCATAACTCCCCGCGTAAAAGATTTTGATATGTAGGTTACATCATTGGTTAGCCAATTATAGCCTTATCTTAAAATTTTACAACAGGTTTTCTGTTTTCTTTTCATTATATAATTGAAGTCTAATAATATGTTTTATATGTATTATGTGATTTTAATGTTAGCGAACTATATTCTAGCAGTAAAAGGAATTGATTTAAAGAAGAAGACTTCCAACAACTAGATCACATAACTGTAGAACATTTTGAAAACAAATGGTATATATATATTGCTCTGAATAAACATAATAAATGAAAAATGATTTATTAAAAAAAAAAGATAAATAAGAAACTCATAATTAAAACACTCATAAATCCTAGTCTGCTTCCAAGTCAGTTATCCACCCAGAAGTCATGGGTGTATTTCAGTCTAGTCCCATGAATACCAGGAAGTGGGACGGGTACATTAGGCTTTCTGAAGTTACCAATGCAATGCTGTGGAAAATACACAGAAATCACATCACATATATAGTTGTGAGCATACGAGCCCGCTCGAGCCGTTGCTCACGCTTGCGGGCTCGCACAACTCACAACTCCTCCTGCCCGCTCGCCGCTCTTAACTCCTCCCCTGCCACTCTTAACCCCTCCCCCGCCACTCTTAACTCCTCCCCCACCACTCTTAACTCCTCCCCCGGCTGCTCTCAACTCCTCCCCCGGCTGCTCTCAACTCCTCCCTGGGGAGGGACCGGCAGACATGCTGGGGACTGAGGTGAGAGAGACAGTCTGGAGGGAAAGAAAGACAAGAGGGACAGATAGACAGGAGGGACACAGACAGGGAGAGTCAGGAGGGACACAGACAGAGAGAGAGAGAGTGACAGGAGGGACACAGACAGGGAGAGTCAGGAGGGACACAGACAGAGAGAGAGAGAGAGTGACAGGAGTAACACAGAGAGAGTCAGGAGGGATACAGATAGAGAGAGACAGGAGGGACACAGACAGAGAGAGGGTGACAGGAGTAACACAGAGAGAGTCAGGAGGGACACAGATAGAAACAGGAGGGACACAGATAGAGAGAGACAGGAGGGACACAGACAAAGAGTGAGTGACAGGAGTAACACAGAGAGAGACAGGAGGGACACAGATAGAGAGAGACACAGACAGAGAGAGAGGAGGGACACAGACAGAGAAAGACAGGAGGGACACAGACCGAGAGAGACAGGAGGGACACAGACAAAGAGAGAGTGACAGGAGTAACACAGAGAGAGACAGGAGGGACACAGATAGAGAGAGACACAGACCGAGAGAGACAGGAGGGACACAGACCGAGAGAGACAGGAGGGACACAGACCGAGAGAGACAGGAGGGACACAGACCGAGAGAGACAGGAGGGACACAGACAGAGAGAGACAGGAGGGACACAGACAGAGAGAGACAGGAGGGACACAGAGAGAGAGAGACACACGGGAGGGACGCAGATAGAGAGACAGGAGGGACACAGACCGAGAGAGACAGGAGGGACACCGACCGAGAGAGACAGGAGGGACACAGATAGAGACACAGACAGAGAGAGAGGAGGGACACAGACAGAGAGAGGGTGACAGGAGTAACACAGAGAGAGTCAGGAGGGACACAGATAGAAACAGGAGGGACACAGATAGAGAGAGACAGGAGGGACACAGACAAAGAGAGAGTGACAGGAGTAACACAGAGAGAGACAGGAGGTACACAGATAGAGAGAGACAGGAGGGACACAGACAAAGAGAGAGTGACAGGAGTAACACAGAGAGAGACAGGAGGGACACAGATAGAGAGAGACACAGACAGAGAGAGAGGAGGGACACAGACAGAGAAAGACAGGAGGGACACAGACAGGGAGAGTCAGGAGGGACACAGACAGAGAGAGAGAGAGTGACAGGAGTAACACAGAGAGAGTCAGGAGGGATACAGATAGAGAGAGACAGGAGGGACACAGACAAAGAGAGAGTGACAGGAGTAACACAGAGAGAGACAGGAGGGACACAGATAGAGAGAGACACAGACAGAGAGAGAGGAGGGACACAGACAGAGAAAGACAGGAGGGACACAGACAGGGAGAGTCAGGAGGGACACAGACAGAGAGAGAGAGAGTGACAGGAGTAACACAGAGAGAGTCAGGAGGGATACAGATAGAGAGAGACAGGAGGGACACAGACAGAGAGAGGGTGACAGGAGTAACACAGAGAGAGTCAGGAGGGACACAGATAGAAACAGGAGGGACACAGATAGAGAGAGACAGGAGGGACACAGACAAAGAGTGAGTGACAGGAGTAACACAGAGAGAGACAGGAGGGACACAGATAGAGAGAGACACAGACAGAGAGAGAGGAGGGACACAGACAGAGAAAGACAGGAGGGACACAGACCGAGAGAGACAGGAGGGACACAGACAAAGAGAGAGTGACGGGAGTAACACAGAGAGAGACAGGAGGGACACAGATAGAGAGAGACACAGACCGAGAGAGACAGGAGGGACACAGACCGAGAGAGACAGGAGGGACACAGACCGAGAGAGACAGGAGGGACACAGACCGAGAGAGACAGGAGGGACACAGACAGAGAGAGACAGGAGGGACACAGACAGAGAGAGACAGGAGGGACACAGAGAGAGAGACACACAGGAGGGACGCAGATAGAGAGACAGGAGGGACACAGACCGAGAGAGACAGGAGGGACACCGACCGAGAGAGACAGGAGGGACACAGATAGAGACACAGACAGAGAGAGAGGAGGGACACAGACAGAGAGAGGGTGACAGGAGTAACACAGAGAGAGTCAGGAGGGACACAGATAGAAACAGGAGGGACACAGATAGAGAGAGACAGGAGGGACACAGACAAAGAGAGAGTGACAGGAGTAACACAGAGAGAGACAGGAGGGACACAGATAGAGAGAGACACAGACCGAGAGAGAGAGGAGGGACACAGACAGAGAAAGACAGGAGGGACACAGACCGAGAGAGACAGGAGGGACACAGACCGAGAGAGACAGGAGGGACACAGACAGAGAGAGACAGGAGGGACACAGACAGAGAGAGACAGGAGGGACACAGACAGAGAGAGAGACACAGGAGGGACGCAGATAGAGAGACAGGAGGGACACAGACCGAGAGAGACAGGAGGGACACAGACCGAGAGAGACAGGAGGGACACAGACCGAGAGAGACAGGAGGGACACAGACCGAGAGAGACAGGAGGGACACAGACCGAGAGAGACAGCAGGGACACAGACCGAGAGAGACAGGAGGGACACAGACCGAGAGAGACAGGAGGGACACAGACCGAGAGAGACAGGAGGGACACAGAGAGAGAGAGACAGGAGGGACACAGACAGAGAGAGAGACACAGGAGGGACGCAGATAGAGAGACAGGAGGGACACAGATAGAGAGAGACAGGAGGGACACAGACAGAGAGAGAGTGACAGGAGTAACACAGAGAGAGTCAGGAGGGACACAGAGAGAGAGAGACAGGAGGGACACAGAGAGAGCGAGACAGGAGGGACACAGAGAGAGACAGGAGGGACACAGACAGAGAGAGACAGGAGGGACACAGAGAGAGCGAGACAGGAGGGACACAGAGAGAGACAGGAGGGACACAGAGAGAGCGAGACAGGAGGGACACAGAGAGAGACAGGAGGGACACAGACAGAGAGAGAGACACAGGAGGGACGCAGATAGAGAGACAGGAGGGACACAGATAGAGACAGGAGGGACACAGACAGAGAGAGAGTGACAGGAGTAACACAGAGAGAGTCAGGAGGGACACAGATAGAGACAGGAGGGACACAGATAAAGAGAGAGTGACAGGAGTAACACAGAGAGAGACAGGAGGGACACAGATAGAGAGAGACACAGACAGAGAGAGAGGAGGGACACAGACAGAGAGAGACAGGAGGGACACAGAGAGAGACAGGAGGGACACAGATAGAGAGAGACAGGAGGGACACAGATACAGATACAGGAGGGACACAGACCGAGAGAGACAGGAGGGACACAGACCGAGAGAGACAGGAGGGACACAGACCGAGAGAGACAGGAGGGACACAGAGAGAGAGAGACAGGAGGGACACAGAGAGAGAGAGACAGGAGGGACACAGAGAGAGAGAGACAGGAGGGACACAGACAGAGAGAGAGACACAGGAGGGACGCAGATAGAGAGACAGGAGGGACACAGATAGAGAGAGACAGGAGGGACACAGACAGAGAGAGAGTGACAGGAGTAACACAGAGAGAGTCAGGAGGGACACAGAGAGAGAGAGACAGGAGGGACACAGAGAGAGCGAGACAGGAGGGACACAGAGAGAGACAGGAGGGACACAGACAGAGAGAGACAGGAGGGACACAGAGAGAGCAAGACAGGAGGGACACAGAGAGAGACAGGAGGGACACAGACAGAGAGAGAGACACAGGAGGGACGCAGATAGAGAGACAGGACGGACACACATAGAGACATGAGGGACACAGACAGAGAGAGAGTGACAGGAGTAACACAGAGAGAGTCAGGAGGGACACAGATAGAGACAGGAGGGACACAGATAGAGACAGGAGGGACACAGATAAAGAGAGAGTGACAGGAGTAACACAGAGAGAGACAGGAGGGACACAGATAGAGAGAGACACAGACAGAGAGAGAGGAGGGACACAGACAGAGAAAGACAGGAGGGACACAGACCGAGAGAGACAGGAGGGACACAGAGAGAGACAGGAGGGACACAGATAGAGAGAGACAGGAGGGACACAGATAGAGAGAGACAGGAGGGACACAGATAGAGAGACAGGAGGGACACAGACAGAGAGAGACAGGAGGGACACAGACAGAGAGAGAGACAGAAGGGACACAGACAGAGACAGGAGGGACACAGACAGAGAGAGAGAGACAGGAGGGACAGAGAGAGAGAGAGACAGGAGGGACACAGACAGAGAGAGAGAGACAGGAGGGACAGAGAGACAGGAGGGACAGAGAGAGAGACAGGAGGGACAGAGAGAGAGAGAGAGGAGGGACAGAGAGAGAGAGAGATAGGAGGGACACAGAGAGAGGCAGGAGCGACACAGAGAGAGGCAGGAGGGACACAGAGAGAGACAGGAGGGACACAGACACACAGAGAGAGAGACATGAGAGAGACAGACAGGAAGGAGGGACAGAGAGAGACTGACAGGAAGAAGGGACAGAGAGACAGACAGGAGGGAGGGATAGAGAGACAGACAGGAGGGAGGGATAGAGAGACAGACAGGAGGGGGGGATAGAGAGACAGACAGGAGGGAGGGATAGAGAGAAAGATTGACAGGAGGGAGGGATAGAGAGAAAGATTGACAGGAGGGAGGGATAGAGAGAGAGACAGGAAGAAGGGACAGAGAGACAGACAGGAGGGAGGGATAGAGAGACAGACAGGAGGGAGGGATAGAGAGACAGACAGGAGGGGGGATAGAGAGACAGACAGGAGGGAGGGATAGAGAGAAAGATTGACAGGAGGGAGGGATAGAGAGAAAGATTGACAGGAGGGAGGGATAGAGAGAGAGACAGGAAGGAGGGACAGAGAGAAAGATTGACAGGAAGGAGGGACAGAGAGAAAGATTGACAGGAAGGAGGGACAGAGAGATGAGAAAAGTGTAGTGGAAGTGACAGGGGAGGGAAAGCGGGGTAGAAGAGACAAGGGAAGGGAGAGGGGTGGAAGAGACAGGGTAGGGAGAGGGGTGGAAGAGACACAGGAAAGGGAAATGTGGGAAGAGACACAGGGAGGAAGAGAAGGGAAAAGAAACGGGAGGGAGGGAGGGAAGAGACACAAGGGAGAGGGGTTGAAGAGACACGGGAGGGAGAGAGGGGAAAGGGGACACATAGGAGGGGGAGGGGGCAAGAGACACATGGGGGAGAGGCTCGCAATGAGCGCCTTTGGCGCTCATTGCGAGGCCCATGATGAGCTTCAAAGGTGCTTAGTAAAGTAGAGGGGGGAGTGGCTCTCATTGAGCGCCTACCGTCAAGTAGAGGGGGGAAAAGGTAGAGGGGGAGAGGCTCGCAATGAGCGCCAAAGGCGCTCATCGCAAGGCCAGTTAAGTAGAGGGGGAGAGGCTTGCAATTTGTGGCAAACACCATTGCCAGGCTTCAAATTTTATTGCCGTCATTTTTGACGGGCAAGTGGCTAGTACTGTATATAGTTCTCAGCAGTGCGACCTTGCCAAAATCCGTTGGTAACGCAACGTTAAAACTGCAGGCTCTCAAAGCGAGCCTTCTGCAACTGCGGCCCTCGCAAAGCAAGGGCCGGGGTTGCAGCCAGGCAAGGAGCGTCGAAGGTGCTCCTTGCACTGGTGGAGATGAGCACCATAGGCGCTCCTCCCTACGACCCCGTACTACTTAGGCAGGTGATGGTGATGAGCATCTTGCGCATCATACCTACAACCCAAAGAACTACACATCAACACAATACTCAAATACATAATTCAAAGTGCGAGACCCGCACCATGCACAGCAAAAAACACAAAAACACACAAAATACAAACTAAAATAAAAAAAATATATACACACAGCAAGGAGGGATATACAGGGCGTCTGGGAATGAGGTTACATGCCAATTTAAATAGAATTTAAAGATTTTCGCCACTCGAAAATCCCCTAAACGAGAGAAAAAACGGCCGCCGAAAAAAATGAAAACGAGGCTACACAACCCCAGAGCACGCAAAACACTGCTAAGCACATACAACTTTTACATAGACCCGTACAACCTACTAAATACACTATTAGGAAGAACGCTAAATGCTCCACACGCACCTAACACATACACAATCGCAGCCATTTTACAACACCAACTGCAAACTAATAACATTACCATTACAAAATGCGGAACTACACAGCTAAACAAACAGTTTAACCTCACGCACGCAGCCTATTTACACTACACACTGCACACATTGCTGACACTTACACCTCAGCTCACCAACAGTGCAAATCTACATTGTATGCTGCAGGAACATCAAAACAGGTTGTTAGCTCTTCAGCAAATTGCTTCCTGCATATATTAATTACAAATAGTTAAAGCTTATTAATGTATAACTTTTCAAATTATTAAAATTAACATTAAAAACACATACCCAGAGAAAAAAAAAATAACAGAATCACAATAAGCGCTAAAGGTGCTCAGCACACGCCTCACAAGGAGCGCCAACAGTGTTTAGAGGACCACAACTAAACCAGGGGAGAAGCTCACAATGCGAGCTAAAAGCCCATCAGCGCAAACCTTGCAATGAGTGCCAAAGGAGCTCTCATAACCAAACATACACCATCCAGAGGCTCGCAATGAGCGCCGAAGGTACTCACAAAACCAAAATACTTACTTTGTGTACCAAACAGCATTACGTGCCTTACAATTCTATTGCTGTCATTTTTTGACTGGCAAGTCGCTAGTGTCTGTATAATTGTATGAGTCAATAGCTTTGACCAATAATATAACATACTGTAATATGAATGGTGCACTTCTTGAATATTTTAACTATTTTTTAACTTATTTTACTATTTTATATATATCTGTTCTTTTTTGTTTCAATTTATTTGCTGAAAACATGATACTGGTGGAAGATCTACAGAACTTTGTTTCTATTGAAATTACTCCCATGATGATATCATGGCCTGAAATAAAGATCAAAGGCATCATGCATTATGAACACCTTTCTGAAGATATATAAATTATAAACAGCTCAAATGATAGGAATGTCAACTGCAAATATTTTATCATGACAGCAATCCTCAAAATATGTTTCAATTTGAATTCTAAAATGAATATACAATATGTTGCATGCAAATTTAATATTGTGCATGCATTATATTACACAGTGGAACTCCTTTATTTAATCAACTTGCACAATGTGACATAATAATCTAATAGTAGTATAAACATTGACATATCAGGAAACCAGCCCCCAGCAAACAGATGTAATGGGAAACGGAAAGGAGTACACTGGCTGCTAACACTTGGTGGACAGGTATATTATTCAGCAGTTAGAACACTGTCCCATATAAATAAAGCTATATCTAATACCTAAAGGGCACAAAGCATATTTATTTGCTTACCCCGCAAGAGGTAAGCAAATACCAATAACACAAGGTACAGCAACGGAGTATGAGAAATAATCTAAACCACTTCAGGGCATAGCCCTAATTAAATACACACTAATGATTTACAGCCTTATTAAATTGCGATTAGGCAAATTGAAAAGTGCTCTATTTAAGCACATAGCATACGTTTTTTTACAGAAGTGTTTAATTAGTGAAGACCTTGCTTTTGGATAGAAGTTCACTAACTAAAAACTTCTGTAAAAAAAATATGCTATGTGCTTATATAGAGCCCTTTACAAGTTGCTGAATCGCATAGACCAAAAGCCAACATACAGTAAGTATCCGGTCCTTGCCGTATCTTCCCTCCACCTGAATGGAATGACTTTAGAGTGCTTTTGGGCTATGAAGATCTAAGTAACCGTCTTCAATATAACATCGAAAAATTTAAGAGGGAACTAAAAGCGGAACGGAAACATTCAAAATTTGTGTGAGACCAGGATGACTATAGGAATCAATGGGCTTATAAATATCTCAAAACTACTCACATTTGTGAAATTTCCACAGATATAAGTTCTTCAGAAGTGGAAAATTTGGATGTAGAAGAAAAACAGCTTTCCTATACACAAGATAAGGAACGGACTCTGACTGAACGACCGTCAACAAGTAAGTTTAATCTCCCAAGAAATAAAAGTGAGGGGCAGAGATCATAAAACAAAAAACACGAGGGTGAAGCAACGTCGAACTTAATGATCTTTAATGGAGAATTTAATCAAATATGTATTGGAATGTGTTCTCTGATTTAGACTATAGAACATTCGTTAATTAAGGAAGAAGTTGTTGACTTAATAATTAATATCTCTAATTTTGACCTCTCAAAAGAACATAGAGAAGACGTACTTAATAAAGGACTTAGTTTTGTACTAACTGCCAAATCGGTACTTTTTGACAATCTCAAGGACTTAAACCTCTTTGCTGAAACTTGCCCTAAAAAAAATACTTCAGTAATAGGAAGAAAAGATCAGTAATGAGGCTGGGCCTCGAAATATGGAGACTGTAAATACATTAACGTCCCTACTGAATGAGCAAGCTGATACCACGGATTTGATTCCTTTTGATAAATTTGTGGAATCAAGTAAATTCATGTAAAACGGACATGTGAGTGTAACATCACTCGGAGCCAACAAAAACTGCTTTCATAAAATAGCACATTATGCAGGCTTTATAAACTCAGGGTTTACAATACAAGTCTATCATTCTGACATTGGCCATCCACTGAAGAAGCCATTTATTTTGGGAAATGATTGTCTGGAATAAGGCAGTTTTTGTTGGCAGTTTTTGTTGGCTCAGAGTGATGTTACACTCACATGTCCTTTTTTTTTACAGAAGGTAAGTATATTGAGCCAGCATACAGCTTATTATAAGGGGATTATATTGTGGTGTACTGAACTAGGTAGAATCATTGCAATATGCATATGCCTATATTTTTCTTTTTCTTTATCCCCCTTATAAATAAAATTATGTTAGATGTCTGCGATCAGATGGAGGTAGTTACTACATAAGGTATAGCCATAGATATGTCGGCCTTAACATATACCAAAAGTAATTGGGACAAGTGGCACTTTACTTTTATCCTATTGAGCATAAGGGTTCTAGTCAGAAAGAGGGTCTTCCTACACTAGGTAGAGTCCCTGAGGTGGGAGGTATCCACAGAGATCATATGGTTCCTTCTTTTCTAACCCAGGTGTGGGGGTCTTGTACCACATTTATTTCGTCCTTGTCTCATCCTTTGGTTTAAATTTCTAGATATTATATCTATTGGATACGTTATATATACTGGTGGGTAACATGTCTAGAATACTTTCTATTCGCCGTTGTTCGCCTAGTGCTCATTTAAGTTTCTATATCATTTATGATTATGTATTGTATATTAATTCAGTGTTTTGCACTACTCAAGCAACTGGGAAGAACTAGTGGAGATTCTCAACAAATTTTGGGAAGTTCTAATGGTTGATAAGGACTTGCATTTAAGCATTACGAAACAACCGTCAATCACGTTTAGGCGATCCCAGAGTTTCAAGGACTTGTTGGTACATAGTCACTTTCAGAGAGCTGCTAAACCAACTAGTTTGTTAATTTAAACAAAAGGTTGCTTTAAATGTGGACGATGTGCAAAGTGCAAATTTGTATCAGCTAATCTAAGAGAATATAAGATCAAGAGGTTCTTTAATTGTTGGTGTTATATATGTGGGCAAAACTTGCCGCCAATTCCGACGGAGGATTTGGGAGCATATCTATAGCATGGAGAAAGAGATAGACACCCCCATCTCTAGATATATAAGAAGCTGCCATAATAAAGATGTGACTCATCTGAAATTCCTTGTGATTGATGGTATAACAGCCAATCTAAGAAAAGGGCACTATGATAAAATGCTGTTACAAAGGGAATGTCTGTGGATTTTTTTGTTGAAATCACAGTCACCAGAAAGCATGAACAAAGGTTTTTCTTTTAAAGCTTTCTTATGATATGTAAATAACCTTGTCTCTTATTTACTTTTGAATGTCCAAATGACCTCCTAACACTCTGTGTAATATTGATGTCTGCATAATATTGTACCGTTTTAAAGTAGCCCCCCCTACTATTTTTGATGCACTCTAAAAGCTTTATGGACTAGAGTATAAATGGAATATCAGTATTGATGTTGGATAGTATGATAATAGCTTATCTAAAATTCGATGCTCTAAGGATGTCTAATATATTGAACTATTGTTGCTAACTCTTGTGTATATTATTGATGATCTAAAAGCACGATATGTATTAAAAGTATTAATGATTATGGTTGGATAATATATCAAGTAATGGTTAAGGTTGTAAATATGACTGTTAAAAATGTAATCAAAAGCATATTAGTAACTAAAGTTGAGATTAAACCCAACAAGCAGATAATCAGTGATATATGAAGTTTAATTGATGTATTATAAATAAATTGGTACTGGACAAATGCGTATAATCATGAACAACTGGTATTACAATTATTTTATTAGATCCATAGTTTAAAGTGCAAGAGATGATAGCCGGTTAATATTAAAGAATTTTATGGATAATTGATTTACATGACTAGGCGTATTACATTTAAATTATTTACTAATTCATGATTATTAGTACTAGAGTACAGTGTCGATACTTATGGGAATATTAATTGGTATGCTCATTACTTTACCAAATTCATGGTTTAAAGTGTAAGAGATGGTAACTGGTTAGTACTGAAGTACTTTGTGGTGATTTACATGATTGGGCATACTGCATTCAAACTATATACTAGTTCATGTTTATTAGTATTGGAGTATAGTGTTGATAATATCTAAATACAATCAAAGGTAGTGTCCTATATGTTTATAAAAATGTTTAGGTTATCTATTGTATCCAGCTTAATGTTTTGAAGACCGAGTCATGTACTTGTTTAAATAGGTTGCCTAGTTATATCAGTAAAGGCCATAGACAAAGCACGATTTAAGTGACCAGATGCTTCCTCACAGAAACTCTGCCCCCTGATGACATCAGCACGTCGCTGACAAAACGTACGTCTGGGTCTGCCTCTGAGGATGCATTTTCTGTGTCTCCTATGCTGCTGCTGTGTGCTGTTGCTGTGTGGCTGCAGACCAGGTTATATGGTAATTGTTTTGTGCTGCAGTATCGCTGCTGACTAGGGGCCTCATTCAATTGCAATTCGGCCAATTGAATAGGGCTCTATATAAGCACATAGCATATTTTTTTACAGAAGTTTTTAGTAATACATGTCCTTGCTTTTGGATAGAAGTACACTAACTAAAAACTTCTGTAAAAAAATATGCTATGTGCTTATATAGAGCCCTGTTCAATTGGCCAAATCACATTTTAATGAGGCCCTAGGTAATATGACTCTGTGCCTGTCTAAGTAAGTACTTTGTGCTCCAGTCTTTGAGATTTGTTATTTACTTATGTATAATTTGCTTTGGCTCTACCCCTGGGATCTGAATACTGATGGTCCCCATCAGGTCCCCTCATTTATTGTGTTATACAGCAGTGGGTTAAATCCCAGTCAGGTGGAGGAAAGATACAGCAAGGACTGGATACTTACTGTATGTTGGCTTTTGGTCTATGATTCACCTCCCTGGGGATTAAATCATTAGTGTGTATTTAATTAGGGGTAACCCCTGCAATGGTTTAAATTATTTCTCATACTCCGTTGCTGTACCTTGTGTTTTTGGTATTTGCTTACCTCTTGGTGGGCATTATCGTCTTTGTGCCCTTTAGGTATTAGATATAGCTTTATTTGTATGGGACATACTGCTGAATAATATACCTGTTCACTAAGTGTTAGCAGCCAGTGTACTCCTCCTTATTCTCATTGCATCTGTTTGCTGCAGGACTAGTTTCCTGATATTTCAATGTTTAAGCTTTTCGGTGGTGTCAGTATTGATAAATATCTTATTAAGATGGAGCATCTAAAGTGAATGTAAACTGTCCAAAAATATGATAAACTGATGTTAGGCTATACCTAAACCCCAAACCTTAATTTGGGAGATAGAACAGTATCATGTAACTTTACGTATTAGTTCCCTATATGGTAGAAGACTTCTACCTCTCTTTTTACTCACCATAAGCTAAACCTTTCCATAAAATCTTTAGCAATAGTTATATACCAGCCCCACACTGATGGGATCCATTTAGCATCAAAACAACTAACAACTAACTGTTTGTGGGTAGGTTTCCATGTATAAAGTGCTAATGGATTATAGAGTGAAAATGCTTTTTACTCATTTGTGCACTCATTTGCATGTCCCTACCAGTTTCCCGGAGTTTAATGAAAATAGCTGTATTGCAGTTTATGTCTTGAAAAAGGTGAAAAGTTGATTATTAATAAATTGTTATTTCCAAAAGCCATGTGAGTGCCTATTATACCACTTTTGGTTGGATATTTTTTATATTATATCCCACAGGTTGCAATGTCTCATGTGACAGGAACTGATTTTTGTCTGCTGAAGCTAATATATGATATATGATGGTAGACGGATGGAAGAAAAAGCATAATCCAAAATGTGTCTCTACTGTCAGGAAAGACCTTTCCCTATAACCAACAAAGTTGAATTGCCGTAGAAGACCACACATATTTAAGAAAGGTCTCTCCTCACCACAAAATTTACATGCAGCTCATTCACACCTATGATAGAAGAAGTCTCTGTACTTCTATCATCATCCAACCTCACTACTTGTTCCCCCAAACCTATTCCAGCATAATTACTTCTCCCCCTCTCAGCCACATTTATCCAAACCCTAACACACTTGACGCTTGACACTTGTCAACCTCTTTCTACAAACTGACAAGTTTCAATCATTTAAAAATGCATGAGTTACTCCCATTCTAAATACACTCTCGTTGACCTCTCCTCTCCCTAACTCACCACCTCCTCTTAATTAATTTCCTAACTTCTAACTCCCTATGTGATCCTCTGCAATCTGTCTCCATAGAGTCAGTACTCTCCAAAATGTAGCAACTGTTCTGCACTAAACCAAGCCAAAGGCTACTACTTTTTCCTAATTCTTCTAGGCTTATCTGCTGACACAATCTATCATATTCTTCTCTTTCATACTTTCCAGTACTTTGACATCCATAATACTGCACTCTTGTGATATCCAAACTGTCCTACGGCGCCTTCAGCTGTTTTACCCTCTCTGGCTCAGTCCTTTTCTCGTTATTATTTACACATCCTCCCTCAGCAGTCTTATGAACTCAATTGGGTTTCACTGCTACTTGTACTAATATGACCAAATGTACCTGTCCTCAAGTCTTATTACCATTCCTATTAGCCCGAGTCCCAACGTGACTACTCAAAATCTATTCCTGCATGTCCTCTGTCATGGACCCCTTTTCCTGTTCCTGGATCTTAGCCCATTGAGTCACCATAAGGGACAGACTACTTGGCTCCAGTCACTGGACTATGTGCATACACACATCCATTGTATTGTAAACGGTTCTGTCCCATTGTTTGCCAGATAAAGTTAATGTACTCTATTTGAGATCTGGACCAATAGACATGGAGACAGCATTATGTGTATTTGGAGGTTGGCCTATTGTTCACAGGTGCCAGACAGGATGTCAAGCTATTAGACCCCATGCAGAGTCAATCTCCTGTGTTTGTCTGCCACTCCCTGACATTGTTGTGTTGTATAAGCCCTCCTCTGTATCTATCACCAAAAATAAAGCAGTTCACTACTGAGACATATAGAAATGGTATGTTCTCCACCCTGCAAGTAACTTGTCCAGGTGAGACTCATGGAAGTTCTGATTCCTGACGAAGAGACTCTGACTGATACAGAAGCCAGATATCAGGGTGCTGCTGCCAAGATTTCCAAGAACCCAACAGTCCTGTGGGTAGAAAAACTGTAGTCTATAGCAGGTGGCCCTGGGAAGTAATAACCCCTACCCACCCCTGGATCATCACATCCTCTTGCTCCTTAAAGATCAACATCTCAGGAACAGAGTCCTACTGTTCCTTCCCTTTGCCACTATCCCCAATTTTGTCCTTACTGTAGAGAACTCAATCATCATTTTCAGCCTTCAAGCACATTGTCTTGGATTGGTACAAGACTCTGCACTTTCCTCCAAGCCACACATTCACTCTATAGCTAAATCTAGTTGATTTAACTTAAAGAACATATCCATAATTTCCTAGTTTCTTGCCGTAATAAATGTACTCATCTTGTCTCGCCTTGACTACTCTATCTTTACTGGCCTTCCCATGAACCATATATCCACATCAATTCCTCTTGAAAGTCTTCACAAACCTCATACATATTACTCACCACTTCTCCACTACGCCTCTTTGTCTGTCTCTCCAGTCTTAATGTTTTTTGTCCAATGCAGCCATTGGTTTGGGCACAATATATTTGCACATTGAGGCATTTAGCACTTTACATGTATCCCCTTAAGCAGGTTAGATAAAGGGATGTCTGTGGCACATATCTTCTTAAGGCACTTAAGAGCTAGGCGTATATGATGGAAACATAGAAACACAGATCTGATAGCAGAAGATGTCTGCAGGAATGCTTGGCTCCAGGCTTAAATACTTATGCCACTGGACACTAGACATGTTTTATGGATATGTTTTCTGCACACCTTCACTTTCGTGGAATTGAGGAAGATTCAGAACTTTTGACTAGCATGTCTTCAATATAATCCTAATGACATTGCAGCACCCTATTTACCCTGCAATTCAGCAAATAGCAGCTTGTGCCAGGAAAATACTAATACGAATGTTTATGGGCTCTGAAGACACAGATAATGGGGGTGCATGTACTTAAATACATATAATAGGAAAATAATATAAAAACATGTGCTTATACTTCTTTAATTCATGACTTTCTTTTTAATCACATTTCCATGTTTAGAATCCTGTGTGCTACCCTTCCATATTTACAAGGAGTCTCAATTAAGACATCAGGAAAATTTCAGTTTCTTTAGAGTCACTTACAAATAGTGCATGAATACAGAGAGAGCTAGAAAACTGGACTTTTATCTACATTTTTTTTTTTTAAATCTTGTCTGTATAAAATTCTAAATGTTTATGAAACCGCTTTTAGCTCATTTGTTATAGAAATTGTCAGCTATTGAGAAAGAGCAGCAATATGTTGTTTAACAATATAATAAATACACTAGATTTGGTTTCATGCATAACCAAAAAAACATTATTTGTTAAGATTACTTGCATTTGCTTTCTGCTTTTGTTATGTTTTAAATCTTCAGCCATTGTGTTTAATGTTTGCTTTCATTTTGAGACTGTTCAAGTTGGAAAACCTTTTAAATCTCTCACAAGAGCAGGGGCGGCATCTCCTCGTGTACCAATGTATATGTGCAAATGTTCTTGTTTTTTCTTATCAGCCTTCAGTATATGTAAAAAAAATAATCCACTGTTCACCGTGCCCTAGCACTATGGAATCTGGCCAAAATAAAATTTTTATAAAAAAAAATTATAATGGAAAAAGTATCACCTCTCCCACCCTATGGACACCATTTAAATAAATTGTATGACCTGGTAATTTCCCTAGTGGGTAACACTAATATTAATGTATAAGGATGCACTTTAATAAGGAAATAGGAATAATAAAACTTGAAAAAACACTACTATCCTAGTCCATGGAGTTAATATAGATGGATGAGAATATGAACTTCCAATGTATGTGCAGTTTTGCATAGATATTGTTCAAAACAACGCACGTCATTTATGTTTTGATATGCCCTTGTCCGATGATATATGTCGGCAAAACTATACGGCAACTCCGCCGCAGAGTACTAGAGCAAACCTATACTGTAATAAATCAAATGGACATGCCAGCCTCTCGCCATATTTTAACATTCCATGCAAACAAACTTGATTCCATGAAATTTTTTGTCGTGGATCACTTATGTAGGAAACCACGTGGCGGAGACATGAACATACAACTGTTACAATTAGAAAGCAAGTGGATATTTACTTTAAATTCACAACACCCTAGTGGCATCAGTTAAGGATTTTCTTATTCAGCCTTTCTTTAAAACTCCATTCTTAGAGATCATTCACATACACACCCATTCTTCACTCACTCACATTAAGTTTCCCATACATCACAAAAGTTCCAATTTATACACACATCACAATCACTCTCACAATCTTGTTCCTGATTTTACACCATAACATCTACTCCCATTATTATTTTTTATATTTTTATCTTTTCCTCAACATTTAGGTTTATTTATCATACATTATCCTGCCACCCACATACTCCCAATCACCATACACTTCAATACTTTAGTATATAACATTTTTTTTCATATTTTTTATCATGTATTCACAGTCACTTTAAACATACACATTTATATTTACTCATCCTTTAAGTGTATAGGTGTGTGATATGGAATACAATATGTACACGTTCACTTAGTAGTCAAATCATCACAAAATATTTCACTGTCTAATAAGAGTCATATCTTAATTACAATCCCATATATATTACTTTTTATTTATTTAATTTTTGCTATATTAATTATTTAAATATTATCATTGTTCCATATTTCATCATTGCTTAATAGTCTGTCTTTAAGAATTACGCTATTACATATAGTGTGTAATCTTGTTCATCACCCAGTATAGATAAAGTTTAACTATTCAATCCAAGATAGCCGACATATTATGTGCATTATGTTTATATACTGTAACAAGGTATCCTTTGATGGCTTGTAAATGGTAGAGACTTCTGGGCTCTTTTTATATATTTTATTGAGTAGTTACAAAAACACAAATTAAATAGCTTATAGCAAGAAAAATAAACATCTACGTAAACGGGCTAACTTATACTCTGGAACACTATAACCTGAGCAGCTTCTCTACTACAGGTTAAATTATAATTCATAAAGAAAACAAACAGTCTCTTGTAGTGCCACCTTGTGGCCAGGATACAAACAGTCCCTTATAGCACCAGCTTGTGGCCCGGATACAGATAGTCTCTTACAGTATCCGTATTCTTGTATTTGTGGTGTAGTGCCACCTTGTGGCCAGGTTATGAATAGTCTCTTATATAGTGCCAGCCTGTGGCCTTTTCACGTCTTCACTTAAGTAACCTTGGATGAAGCATAGGGCCCGCCCTTCTCTCCCATATGCTTCAACCCAGGGACCCTTTGATATTGCAATAGGAACACTGCAATTTAACAGGACAAGCACTCAGCTTCTTCCCTATAATAATTTAAGTAAAAGGTTTCCGACCTTATGGTAAATGGAGTGTCTGTCTCCTCACTACCTTCAGTCTGCCATGCAGCTTTCTCCAGTCAGGTAACTCAGCAGTGTCCCACAGGTACTTAATAAGGATTTCTTTGCAGATCCAGCAAGACCGTTTACTTGCAGCTCCAGAAAAACAGCACTCCAGCATTCAGTATTGCAGCTTCTCAAAAGCAGCTCTCTCTGCTCAATGTTTCTTCCAGGGTCCTTATCTATTGTTAAATTAGCTAGCCCCCTCTCTGCTCACACAGCAGCCTTTTAAATCCTCCTGACTTAGCTCAGGTGTACTGGCTTGATTAGGCCGCAGTTCACACGCTCCCCTTCTGTTCAAGCATGGATGTACAGCCCTACTCATTCTTCTGCTTATGTAGATCCCTTGCTGGATTCTAGTGCAGGTTATCTGTCCTTGCTGGACACCGTTACAATGCATATATACATATATACGTAAAGTTTCATTATTTCATTGCCATTTGCCACACCCTGCACCTTTTTAATGAGAACGCAATGACGTCATTACGCTAGCGTCACGTCACGTAACATGCCCCTCTTGATTATGAATGCGGAAGCAATTCAGCCTTCAATAGGCCCAAGTTTTTAGTAAATTTACCCCAGGTGAAGCTCTTATTGAGAGTGAAACGGACCATCGGGACCAGGAGAGGGAGATATGCAGATCCTATCCCATGTAGGGTCTAATTTTACTGGCGTTTTGACTGCAAACTGCAAGTGCAGGGCACTCAGTGGCTCTCTTATACACATATTTGTGCACCTTATTATCCAGCAAAACCGTAATTACAGGTTTAATGATTGACCAAATATAGGTGGTGCACTGTATGTGTTTGCCTTTATTAGCCCCCTTTTGCTATTTTTAGCTTTCTTGTTATATATAGTTGATTATAGTGCCAGTCTATTTATTATTTCTTTCTGCACATCGTCCCTCCCCTTCTTTTTGCTTTTAATCTACATAGAGCGATTCATTATTTTTTAAGTTTTTCCATTCTAGTACTATTCCATAGTGATCCAGTGATTAACAGTTTTACTGATATATGAGGATTACAAGAACAATATCTATGCAAAACTGCACATACATTGGAAGTTCATATTCTCATCCATCTATATTAAGACCATGGACTAGGATGGTAGTTTGATTTATTTATTATCACACACTACAGCGTTTTTTCAAGTTTTATTATTCCTATTCCCTTTAATAAACTGCCACCTTATAGAATTGTTAATTTCTGAGAATATATAGAAAAACAAAAAAATAAGGAACAAAATACTGTGTAGTAGTAAACAAAATAATTGGCAGAGCAAGAAAGATTACTGAAACCATATCACAAATTATAATTGTCAAACTGCGATTCGTCGTCGCGCTCGCAGTTTGACAACGATCCGATCGCAAAGGTGCGGCGCAGGAACATGCAAATGTGCCCACAAATGCCTCACTCTTCCATCCACAGCCCATTTTAAAGATGGCTTCATTTAAGCTTACGCTTGCTGTATTACACAGCTTTTATGCAAAGCCAAGGTTGGATTATACACAAGCTGGGAATCCTATAAATGTACGGCTGTTTCAAGCTTACTTGCTATCATCAGCGTGAAGCGGCATCCCAGCTTGTGGACTTTATGAGTAGGTAGTTCACCACAACAATCATTTAATATATGGTGGGCAAAAGAGTGATAGAAGCCCTCCACTGTTCAGTAGTACAGTAAATACATAGTACATCTGTGTTCACATTTGAATGTCTAAAATAAGTTAAAAAACCTGTTTCCAGCTCAGAATTCCCATAAAAACAGGTATTACACTGCATTCTGGGAAGCTTAGCAGGGACATGCAAATATATATATATATATCACATATTATAATTGTCTAACTATGAGACGTCATCACGCTTTTTAGGTGGTGCGTACGACTTAGTGATGAGCGCCGCAGGCGAGGCGAGGCGAGGTGAGCCGTTAAACTCAAAGCACTTAGGTAATGAGAGCCGAAGCACTTAGCGGGACTTCTAAAAAAAAAATACGCGAGGAAAAAATTGGTTGCCGAAAAAAAATGAAGACGAGACTACACGACACCGGACCCCACAAAGCACTACATACACTATTAGAAAAGCAGGAAAATGCTCCAGAGACGCGTACCACATTAATAACATTACGACTATACAATGCCGCTTTGCACAATAAACCAACGGCTTTACCTCGCGCATGCAGCCTATTTAGAATGCAAACTTCAAACATTCATTACACTTTAGAAGCAGGCCACTAACACTCACAATGTATATTCTATGCAGACGCAAAATACAAACAGATTGTTAGCTCTTCAGCCTATTGCTTGCTGCATATATCAATTATAAATAAAGTATATTAATTTATTGCACAAATAATGAATTATTATTTAATTAATTAATTGAATAAAATCATTAATTATTACTTAACTACATATACATAGAAATATATATTTCTCTCAGAGGACCAAAAGTACATGACATGAGAGGCTCGCAATGAGCGCCTTTGGCGCTCATTGCGAGGCATGCGATGAGCACCGAAAGTGCTCAGCGCAAGCCTCACAATAAGCGCCGAAGCTCCTGAGGCTTGCAATGAATGCCAAAGGCACTCATTGTGAGTCATGTGATGAGCGCCAAAGGCGGTCAGCTCAATCCTCGCAATGAGTGCTGAAGGTCCTCACAGTACAAAACGGTTTCAATTATATCTCAAACAGCATTTCCATGGCTTCAAATTTTATTGACCGTCATTTTTTGATGGGCAAGTCGCTAGTATATATATATATTGTTTATTTGTAATGCGCCAACTTATTATGCAGCGTGATCAAGCAGCGTGATATGTTGTGATCAAGGCAAAACAATATTAACACATTACAAAAGATGGAGGACCCATTCTTTGAGCTTAGAATCCAGTGTACATGGTACTTTCCCCAAAGCACAAAACTTGCATACTTACAATCTAAAGGTTTTGTGTGTATGGTACAGGAGAGTAAGAAAAGTGTTGTGCATGTTAAGGAGGCAGGTCGATAGTCTTCTTTAAACAGGTGTGTTTTAGAAAGGTTTTGAAGGATTTGAGGCAGGAGAATAGTCTGGTGAAGCGAGGCAAGGAGTTCCAGAGAGTAGGGGCAGAGCGAGAAAAGTCATGAAGGCGGGAGTTAGACGAGGTGATGAGAGAGGAGGAAAGAAGATGGTAATTTGCATAGCTAAGAGGGCGGGTGGGGATTATTTGGAGATAAGAGCAAAGATATAAGGGGATGCAGGGTTGTTGAGGGCTTTGTAAGTTAGGGTCTTGATTTAAAATTTTATTCTGGAGGTTACGGGAAACCAGTGGAGTGATTGACAGAGAGGCGTTGCAGGCACTGAGCGTTTAGTACAATAGATAAGTCTAGTGGAGGATTTCATTATGAATTGAAGGGGGAATAGACGGGTGGTGGGCATGGCAGCCAGAAGTGAGTTGCAATAGTAAAGACGGGATATGATAAGGGAATGTTTTAGAATCTTAGTTGTGTCTTGTGTAAGGTAGTGTTTTTTAAATTGAAAAGACAAGATCTTGCTAGACTGTATATGAGGAATGAAAGAGAGGGCAGGATCCCGTAGAACCCAAGACAATAGGCTTAGGAGGCGGGAGTGATGATGGCATTGTTTACAGTGAGAAAGATGTGAGGAATTGACGCTGTAGTCAATGGTGGGAAGATAAAGAGTTTCCTGGCTTGTGTATAATCCATCCTGGGCTTTGCCTAAAGCTGTGTAATACAGAAGGTAAATGCTTTAAATGGGGACCCTGATTAAAATGATATTGGATTACAGAAGTGAAGCCCTTGTGGGCTCATTTGAATGTCCCTTCCCAGGTTGCTGGAATGCAGTAAAATACTGTATTTCTTGGAAATCTGAGCAGGAAATAAACTTTTTAACTTATTTTAGATATTTGAATGAAACACAAATATACTATTTATTTACTATATATATATATATATATATATATATATATATATATATATATATATATAAAAAATATATATATATATTTATTTATATTATTTATATATTTATAAATGTGAATAATTAATTGTCCTTATTTCATCTCCATTATGCTTATTATAAGCATCTCCCAAACTACCATAACATATAAGTCATATTTTACAGAAAAAAGAGAGATATGTACCATTTAATATTTATGTGTAATAAATATTCCTCACAAAGTAAACACTTTATTTATCTCCACGGAGTCATAAAAATTACCATATAATAAAAGTTTCAATAGATGATATTTGATAATGACTGATAAAAGGATTGCATGTCCATGGATGTCTATATATAACAGAAGAAACTAAAAATGACCAGAACTTTTGCATTTTAGATGACTGCATTTTTATAATCTATCAATTAGTGCAACTGGAAAAGAAACACCTGAAACCATACATACCTTAATTTAATTGTTTCTTAAATATTCAGTAAAGTGTTTTTAGTGTACTTATTATAAGTTAATATGGGAAAAATAAATAATAAATAAAAGAGATATTCTATAAAGTTATTCTAATATTAATCCTCAAATACATATAATATGTGAATCATAAGCGCAAGATATAAATGTAAATTGGATATAATATGATACAGTATATATGATATGATTATATCAACCGGTTTTATTATTGGTTAGTGCAGAGTGGGTTATGCAAAAAGTAACTTTAAAAAGTGAATATATAATAATATTCTTAGAACTTTTCAAATAATATTTATTTTATGTAAATTGATGTGTTATTCTTTATAGGAAATTGTATTGCATAATTTCAAAAACTCTGCGCCATATCACCAATTTAGTATCTTATAAATGTAAAAAAAGTTAGTATAATGTAAACAATAAGTGTAGTCCATATAAAATGTATGGGAATATATTGTTATTATTTCACATGTTATTTGGGTAGATATACATTGAAATTTGTATTGTCATTGAATCCACTTGGTTTAACTGTATTCAGTCTATATTTCCAAAACATTCTCTACTGAGTTCTACATGTTCACTTTTAATTCACATATATAGATGTTCAAGACCCAAATACTTCAAATCTCTGCCATCATCTTTAAGATGGTCTAAAAAATGTTGTGCAAAGGTAGGTGTCTTGTTATTCTGTTTTGTATATTTCTCAGCATTTCATATGTGTCTACAGTGTTAAAGGAACCTCTTCTACATATGTTTATGTACATTTTAGAACACAGACATTGTAGCATAGTCTACTCCTGTATTACAATTAACATACAGTATAATCTTTTTATTTTTAAATCTATCTATGATATTTGTTTTCTTATCATATGTGAACACAATTTACATGAATTACATGGTGATGATCCACACCACATTAATTTGGACTTTGAATATGGTATAAAATGACTAGACACCAACTGAAGGAACTACTCCTATGGTAACATATTGAAACTCTGTACTCCAAAGTAATGTCCAAATCAGGATCATTCAACAGAAAACTACGTTCATTAAAATCCATAATATCCCTGTCCTTTTGCCTGCTTCGTAGTAATGAAACTCTAGAAGTATTTAAAGTTTTAAAATAATCTGGCTTGACTGATCTTTTACTGTAAGAACATTGATACATTCTGGTTTCAATCAATCCAACAGGAGAACAATACCTACGTAAACTTAAGAACTTACCTACAGGTAATGCTCTTATTGTTACTGTTTAACTGCCCCAATGTAAATTGCTATTAGTAGCCATAGATTTTCTAAATGAATCTGTGCTTTTATTTCCCTTTGTCCTTAAAGCTGTAATCTCAAGAAAATCAATAGTTTTTGTTGACTACTATTAGATGTCAACTTGACATTTAAGTCATTCAAATTTAAAGTGTCCAGAAATGTATCCAATTAAGCCTTAGGTTCATCCCTCCAAAAAGAAGATACCAAATCTAATTAATTTATGTGAGGAGGTTAGTAGGAACTTGGATCAAGGCAACTCAGTGCATGCAGTCTTTTTGGATTTTGCAAAGGCTTTTGATGCAGTGCCACATGTGAGACTATTGTGCAAACTAAGAGATGCAGGAAATTGCAGTAAATATCTGCTCATGGATTGAGAGCTGGCTAAAAGACAGGAAGCAAAGGGTTGTTGTAAATGGAACATACTCCGATTGGACTGATGTGGTAAGTGGGGTTCCTCAGGTTTCAGTATTAGGTCATCTCCTTTTTAACATATTTATTAATGCCTGGAAAGAAGTGTCTCTATTTTCGCTGATGACACTAAGAAAATAAAAAATAAAAAAATGACACAAAGTTGTCCAAGGTAATTAAATCCGATAATGATGTACTTTCCCTCCATAGGTATTTACATAAAATTGAGGAATGGGCATCTAAATGGCAGATGAGATTTAATATGAATAAATGTAAAGTTATGCATCTGGGAAGGAAAAATAGCCATGCAATTGTTAAACTTAATGGAGCAATTCTATGGGTATCAGATATTGAAAGGGATTTGGGAGTGCTTGTGGACCAGGACCTAGGTAACAAGAAGGGTATAGAAGCAAGGGAAATAAATATAATTCTGCCATTATACAAATCCCTAGTACACCCTCATTTGGAATATGGAGTACAATTTTGGGCACCACTTCATAAAAAGGACATTTTAGAGCTGGAAAAGGTACAGAGGAGGGCAACAAAACTAATAAGGGGAATGGAGGGTCTAAGTTATGAAGAAAAACTAACCAAATTAAACTTATTTTATCTAGAAAAAAGGCGTCTAAGAGGAGATATGATTACCTTATATAAATACGTCCAGGATGAGTATAAAGATTTGTCAAGGGAGCTTTTTGTGCCAAGAGGTTTTAAACTGACAAGAGGACATCGCTTGAGGTTAGAAGTAAAAAGATTCCACCTTAAAGAAAGAAAAGGGTTCTTCACAGTAAGGGTGGTTAATCTGTGGAATTCTCTACCAGAGGAGGTGGTGACAGCAGATTCGATAGATAACTTTAAAAGGGGACTGGATTTATTTCTAATTAAAAAGGAATTCAGGGTTATCCTGGATAATTAGAGAGTATTGATCCAGGGAGAAATACGATCGCCAGTATCTGGGGTCAGGAAGTAATTATTTTTCCCCTTTGAAACGATTGGCTAAGTTTCACTTAGCTTTTTGTTCTGTTTGCCTTCCTCTGGATTGATTAATAATTAAAAAAAAATATACATAAATATTTAAATAATTGATTAATAATTAACAACTAATTAATTAACTAATCTGCATATTGCAGATCAGAGGAGATCTTAGAAGGTTGAACTTGATGGACTGAAAGTCTTTCTTCAACCTTAATTACTAGGTAACTATGTATCTATATCAATATTAATATATGGTCAGTATAAAATTGTATTTCCTCTTTAAAAACATATTCAGCCTCTTACCACGCTAGGAGTAGATTTCTATAGGTTGGGACCCATACTGTGCCCATAGTTGTTCCTCTTTTAGTGCTAATACTCTTTTAGTTCTAATGTTAAATAAATGATGACTGATGATAGAGTTTCAGGGTTATAAAGCCTGGTCTGCTTAATATGCGTTTCAGTTAGTTTAAATTGTGGGTTTATTTGTATAAGTCAAATTGAGATTTCATTATTTTAGTTATGAAACTCTCAAGGTTCCCAACCTAAAAATACTTATTTCAAAACATAACTAATGAGAATTAGATGAAAATCTATATTTATCAAAAGGAGCATAGGAAGCTAAATACTATTTGCCATGTTAAACCTCTTCCAATTGCCTCTCCCAATATGCTGTTTTCAGCTATATTATTTATATTTAATTTGTAAAATTGTTTAATTATCTTAGCACAGACACAAAAACTTAAATTTAAAAATATTAAAAGAATTTACAAAACCTTTTCTAAAATTTAAGCATCTAACAAAATTACCAAATATAGAGACAAGATTTTATCATTATATATCAACATGATCTTCATTTAAATATTTACACTGCACAAGGGTAGAAAATATGTCATGAATTAAGTAATGCATAAGAAATGTCTTTGAGCATAGGATTTCCAAAACTGTTTAAAGTCCAAAAATAGCTTAAAAAATGTTTTGTACCAGGGTGTCGAAATTGGAAATTTGTAAAGCAATGCATGTAGCTTGTTTTTACAACATGACCACTTATGATTATAATCATCTAATAAAGGTACTAATATTAATGAATATGCATTTTAATAAAAATGCATAAAATGTAACAAATATTACTTTTAGTCATTAAGATAGAAAATATTGTAATTCATACAACCCCAGGAGAGAGGGGGACATGTTCACCCCTTAACCCTTCTGCTTACTAGTATAGGAGAACCCCTGTATGGTCTGGGTTCTTACGGTCTCAGCATTTCCGCCTTCAGGCCAGGACATCAGTTCAGGACCTCAGGAACACAGGAGGCAAAAAGCAGGCTTGGCAAAATATTAAATGCTTTTATCTCTATATTTCTCTAAAATGACAGATATACCTTTTTTATGTATCAACCATGAGAGCAAACTTTAATAACTAACTCACAGCATGACAGTTACAGATGACATCATAACATTCCAAATGCAGTTAACTCCTTATGAACTGAGGAAAGTACAGACACCTTTTAATTCTGATCACTGGTTTACAACCCACAAGCCACACAAAATAACACGCTATGTATAATATTGATGAAATGAGGACCTACTCTGTATATAATTAAAATATAACTTTTATTAAATAATATAAAAATATAATTATATATACACAGAAATTATATACATGTATAGTTAAAAAATGTATTTGATTATCTAAAATCACAACATATGTCTCCCAAAATGTAATCAAAAAAAGGACAAATAGAGATAAGAATAATGCATTATAAATAATCCATCACACTTGTATTTGTCAAATATATTATTGTCTTATATCTATTTATCACTGATACCAATATAACAATCAATAAGTACCAACAATAATTGGAAATGGAAAATACATATATAAAGTATCACATTCAGTCTCCCCAATATTTGACTAAATAATTAAAGTTACTTCATAACTGTTGTGATTATCAAATAAATACAAACTAAAGTGGAGATAGAGGGGACAGGAATTCTACCTCTGTGGCCCTATCTAGATAGTATATAGCGGATTGACCCTATAGTAAGAGTAATCTCGGGGGACACGCTATTTGTCCCCTGTCCCTGTTAAATGTCTAATCCCTTCTCTAAACTGCCTGGCACTAGTTCTCTCCACTCCACTTACCTTATCTGTATCAGACCAGAGAATATTCTATTACGCAGAACAGTCTATACGTTTGTATCCAGCAGCGTGTAGCTGTTTGCTGACGTCATCAGCGGGGGACGGAAAGAACAGCTGATCCGTCCCCCGCTGATGATCTCCACTTCAGTTTGTACTTATTTGATAATCACAACAGTTATGAAGTTACTTTAATTATTTAGTCAAAGACTGAATGTGATACTTTATATATGTCTTTTCCATTACCAATTATTGTTGATACTTATTGATTGTTATATTGGTATCAGTGATAAATAGATATAAGACAATAATATATTTGACAAATACAAGTGTGATGGATTATTAATAATGCACTATTTTTATCTCTATTTGTCCTTTTTTTGATAACATTTTGGGAGACATATATTGTGATTTTAGATAATCAAATAAACTTTTTAACTATACAAGTATATAATTTCTGTGTATATATAATTATATTTTTATATTATTTAATAAAAGTTATATTTTAATTATATACAGAGTAGGTCCTCATTTCATCAATATTATACATAGCGTGTTATTTTGTGTGGCTTGTGGGTTGTAAACCAGTGATCAGAATTAAAAGGTGTCTGTACTTTCCTCTCTTTAAATTATTTCTGATAATAAATACAATGTTGATCGCATAGTTGTTCCATGATGTTGTAATTAGGACAACAAAGCTATATTATAGCGAGTCCTTGCCAACCTAAGGAAATTCCTAATATTGTTGTTCACCTAAAAAAAAAAAAATCTTCTATTAACTCCTTATCAACTGGCTACAACTAAAATGTAGTATAGAGTTTAAACACATAACATCACACATTGTCTTTTTAATAAAACTAGGTGGCTGTTTTTTGCCACACAGCTCCCCCATATCCACAAGCTGGCATACCCAGTCTGATCCCAGCGGATTGGCTTGGGGATTTCCGAGGGAGTCCTCACAGATCACTTTTCCAGTTCAGCTTGTCTGGATAATCCGTCAGCATTGCCGTTTTGCCTTCCCGGGCAGTAGTGTATTGTAAAGTCAAAGGGCTGGCTTATACTATGGGTGAGGTGGTCGTCGGTAGTGGCGCCGTGCATCATAGTGTTCATCAGCCAGCTGAGCGGCATCGGAGAGAGTAAGGGGGTTATGGTCCCTTACCCATACTTGCACCTCTGGGGTCAGTCCACTGAAGAACTGCTCTAATAGAATCAATTGCAGCAGTTCTTCCATGGTTGTGGCTCTGTTAGCCTGAACCCATCCCATGGCAGCTCTCTGCAGTCGATTAATCCACTCAACATGGGAGTCCCCCTGTTTGTTGAGCTCCCGAAATCGGCGTTGGTATGCCTCTGGGGTGATAGCATATCTCGTTAAGATGGCCTGCTTCACCCGGTGGTAATCTTTGCTGACCTCATCTGGTACTGCCCGGTATGCCTCTGTGGGATGGCCAGACAATTTGCTTGCCAACAAGGGTACCCAATCTGCTTGTCCAATGTCATGTAAGTGGCACAGTCTATCAAAGTTTTAAGGTACCCATCAATATCCTCTTCCGTGTCTGTGACGGCTTTAAATGCATTGTATGGGAGCTTCGCTTTTCCTTGTGTGATGGCCGATACTGCTGGTGACCCCTCTCTGGATCGCTGACCTGCTAGTTGTAACTGTATTGCCTGTTGTCTGTTGGCCAATATGTAATCTTGTACCTCCGCCATCACTCTGTTTACAGTTTCTTCTTTTGGTGGTTCCCGGTAAAATGCCAGCCTTATCCTTAGTTACCATGCGACTTTGCTTTCCTCCACCTCTGGTGAAGGTACAGCACTGCTGGCTCGGTCTCCCTCCATCAGTTCGGCAATCAGAATAGCTTTCTCTTTATTGCTAGCTATCTTGCCCCTACCTTCCAAAAGTTCCTTTAAAGTTGTTTCTTTTAGGGCTTGCATATTTTATCTTCATTCTTTGTTGTGAGGCTCTAATCCCGTCACTTGTCACCAATTGTTACGACCCCAGGAGTCAGGGGGGCATGTTCACCCCTTAACCCTTCTGCTTACTAGTGTAGGGGCACCCCTGTATGGTCTGTGTTCTTACGGTCTCGCCGATTCTGACTTGTTCAGGACCTTAGGAACACAGGAGGCAAAAAGCAGACTTGGCAAAATAATAAATGCTTTTATCTCTATCTTTCTCTAGAATGACAGATATACCTTTTTTATGTATCAACCATCAGAGCAAACTTTAATAACTGACTCACAGCATGACAGTTACAGATGACATCACAACATTCCAAATGCAGTTAACTCCTTATGAACCAGCTATAACTAAATGTAATATAGAGTTTAAACACATAACATCACACATTGTTTTTGTAATAAAACTAGGTGGCTGTTTTTTGCCACAGTAATCTCTTCACTTTTTCATTCGTCGTTCTTTCTCTCTCTCTCTCTCTCTCTCTCTCTCTCTCTCTCTCTCAATTCAACCATCTCTATCCCCTTGAGAAAAAACCTTATACCCAGAAATCCCAGATTCTACATCTGCCAACAATTTTTGATCCCTTTACAGATACCTTTCATACAAAAACAGAAACACTCTCCTCCAGTTGATTTTTTTTTAGATTGTAAAGAAAATGTGCTTTATTTTTTTCTAAACATTATTAAAATGTGAACAACTTAAAAGTTAGCTTTTTTTAAAAAGGTCCCCTGTGGTCATTTGAAATTTATTCATTTGAGGAACTACACTGGAAAAAATAGCTATAATATTTAAGAATAGAAAAAAATAGTAGTCTCTGTTTATTTTACTTTTTTCTTTAAATTTCGCTTTATTATCATTAAGGAAGTGTGGTTCAGATGCACAGTTATATAAATATTTATATACATATAATACTTCCATTGTGGAAACTGCGGAGCACCGCGTGCCATTGATGTCAGAGGTGAACGTCGGCTGCAAAGGTGTGTGTGAGGGCCAACCATCATGCTACAGTTCAAAATGAACCAAGAGGCTACTAGACGTGTTTCTAAAATGGCAGTACAGTGAACCCTGTTGCGTATGGGACTCCAAAGCAAATGTTTGGTCAATGCACCCATGCTGACGAGGATTCATTGCTTCAATTTGCACGACTACTGAAATAGAACCACTTCTAGTTGGCAAAGCGTAGCTTTCTCTAATGAGTCACATTTTCTTCTTCATCAACTAGATGGAAGTTGGTGTTTCAGGCGCGAAACTTACAAGAACAAACACTCTGCATTGTCTGCAACCATTGTTGGAAAAACACAAGCTTGTGGCGGCAGAGTTATTGTATGGGGAATGTTTTCTTGGCACTGTCTGGCTCCTCTCATACCTGTGGAAGGCACTCTCAACTGATTGGATTATCTATCCATCCTTGCAGATCAAGTATACCGACATGTTGACAATCTTCCTTGGAGCAGATGGCATCTTCCAGCAGGACAATTCAACATGTCATACGGCCAGAAATGTCTGGGAGTGGTTAGAAGAGTAAGACGAATACTTCAAAATACTTCCAGATACCCTTGGCAACCTTCAAGCATCTTACTGACTCATTACCACGCAGTCTAACTGTGCTGAACACAGCGGTTATTCGAGATATTGGCTAATGGTCATAATAATGTGACTGGACCATGTATATGACGTTTTGTAATGCCAATAGCGTGCATAGAAGGTTTTTACCATCAGAAATTAGTTTTTTTTTGTAAAAATGCCCAATAAGCATAATTAAGGGGCCAAGGGTAATTCTCTGTCATATTTTTCAGAGAAAATTTCTAGGTCTCTTAGATTTTCTGGGTGACTGGACACGATCACCATCTGTGTTAATGTGCTATGACTGTATTTGGTCAGCCTCAAAATATGTTTTAAAGTTTGGTACTGAAACTCCATCCTTTTTATGATTATATACATGATTTCCTATTTGCTCTAGGATGTGAATGTCATGATGATCTGTCAAGCCTGTAACCAATGCGTTCCAATTGCACTAAAAATCACTGGCGTTCAACCCCCTAAATCGCAAATGGAGCCAAGAAACCAACGCGTGCTAGAGAGGACCCGCAAGGGAGGTAAAGTCCAATCCGTAGCACTGTAAATGCACATATACACACACACTACATACTTCCATTGAAAGGGAAAGTGATGTTAGGTCTTAGAATTAATAGCACAACATTCTCAAACTCACAAATCGGCCAATTAAAATACTTTATTTCATGTTTATTTTCCGTGTTATATTGAACCCGGCAATCAATGTGTTAATATATATACTGGAACTCGCATGTAATAGAATATCACATTTACTGCTTTATCAATATTGCACTATATCTGGAATGAGGGTCCGATCGAAACTCGTAATTGAACCCTGTAAGACTTTGAAATCACACCCCCCTTTTTCAGTAACTAGTAACTATAAATTTGACTAATTCATCAAGTTCACGGACACACATCCAACAAGCGAAAAATGGTTTCCGAGTTTGCCTCTCAAGCCTGTAACTCGCAGCATGTTCTAATTTAATAGCACTGTAAATCCACAAAAATGTCAAGCTCGCTGCCATTGCCATGTGGCTATATGTGTGTAAATATATGTAGATAGATGGAATCTGCCATCTATGCGAGAAGGCAATATGTTTGTGTTAATTGCCATTGAGCACCAAATATACACAATAATAATGAATCCAAAAAGAAATGTCTCAGATGGAAATGTGAGAGGTAAATCCTCTAGTAATCACAAAATAGTCCCAATAAGTCTGACCTTATAGGAGATGGTTCCAAAATAAGAAAGAAGAGTTTTGTCCCATATGGAAATCTTATGAGAGAAAAGAGGAAACTTGTCTGTTTAGACATCCTATGTAGAGTCCAATATCCAGACTGATGCAATGTCGAGGTGCTCTGCTTTTTCAGAGATCATCATTCATGTCGTGTTCAGGAAATATGTCAAAAAACAAAGAAGGTAGGGGGAAAGAAGTGCACCACCTCCTAGAGCAGAACTAAATAGACCAGTTGTAGTATATGATTATAACAACAAAACACTCACATTTCAAAACCTCACCACATGAGGTATGGAAGCCGCATTAAGGGAGATCCTTCTCACGTTCTTTTGGGGCCCTCCAGATCCTCTATTTTTCAGTTCGGGATCCTATAATCTGGGGTGGTGAGTATTATATATATCTGGAGTAATGAACTGGATAAAACACTGCTTAAGCCAACTTAAGCCTCTCAATCCCCTGCCTACCCTAATGTATTAGCCCAAATGGGTGACAGTGGGATGCGTAGCAATAATATACACTTAGGCTACTTGCAGTTTGAAACCAGTACTTCTATTGAGAAACCCAATAACAATTGATGAAATGGATCTATTTTATTTAGGTTGTATTTGTTTTTATTTTGGGCTTTTTGTGTTATATGCCCTAGGAGGTGGGGTGCCTTTTCTCCCTACCTTCTTTTGTATTTTGACAAAATTGTATTTGGAAGTATTTGGATGGTGAGTTCTGAGAAAAGTGTGTCTCCTGAAGTAATGTAATGCCTGATGAAATTTTAATAATGATCCATAGCTAATCTTCCCTTGTTAGAGAAGTTAAATCATTTCACATTGTGTGAAATTATGCGGACCTATTATGCTGACCTGGTTGACAGCTGTGTGCAAATATATACTTTTCAGTTTCAGAGGGTGATCTGATAATGTGGGTATGTAAAAGTGTACTTTAAGGCAAGGTACCATAGTCTCTTCTGGTTGAGAGCGGTTGCTTTGGTGAAGCTGGTCTAATGCATGGAGCAAGAGATACTGGAGATTTGCCTCAGATTGCTTCAATTTCCAAGGAATATGTTGTGGGATAATGTTCTCACCCAGATCATAGAAGCAGGGGAAGAGAAAATAAGGGGAAAACAGACCGATTACAAAACATACATCTGAGCACTACTCTGCCCAACGATGCTCAATAGATAAATCTAGGCCAGTGATGCCTGATTTTCCCTCCATTGGGGACAGGCAAGGGAAGCTCTGCCTGCAGTAGAACTTTTCAGGCAGAGTCCTCTCTATTATTGTCCCAACCAAGGGTGCAATCACACAATTAAGAAATAATTAATAGATGATTCTAATCTTGTATTTAACGAAAGGAAGGATCTAATATCGTCTATTTACTATAATAATTTAAGTCTACTACTAAATTGGTAAGCAGCCAAATGTTAGCTATAGTAATCAAGTTCCTGTAGTTTTTTAAAAAAATGGTTATTTAAAAATATAAAATGTAGGTATGACCAAAATGACAACTAGAACTAATCATAATACTGTTATAAGTCAATGGGATGTAAGCAATAGGCCTCACTTCATTGAAAACAGAATTATTTATGAGGCTGTGGGCAGCATGAGAAAAAATAGTGTGTAATTTGTACATGCCTGATTTACATTATTTCCCGAATCACCTTCCATAAAATATCCCACTCACTCTTTAATTTCAGAAACCCAGTCATCTACTGTTTATTGTAAACACTTGACACATTATGTAAACACATGCATACAACTACCACATTCAGAGATTCTACAGGGAAACAAAAATTTAAAATAAGAGAAACCATTAATTGCCCGAACAACTGCAGTGGTATATCAAATAATTTGCCAATGTGGCCTTAAGTACATAGGCAAAACAAGTAGGCAATTACGTAGGAGAGTTTTGAAACATGTCAACTCTGTCAATAAACATCTTGATGCACCAATAGCCAAACACGTGAATACAAAGCATGACGGCAATATTTCTCTTAAGATTTTGTGGTATCGACTGTATCAAAGTAAATAGACAAAGGGGTGACATGGATACAAAAATGTGAGGTGAGATGGATATTCAAATTGAAAACCGTATCACTATACAGCCTCAATGAAAGTTTTACCTTCGCTCCATTCATTTAAAAAATCAGAAATAAGAATATACATCTATATCTTGAGGGTATGTTGTTTATCATAACAGTATAAGCACACACAATAAGGCACACAAGAAATAGCAACTACTCTATTTCGGTAGTTGCTTAAAAATTAATAAAAACTGACTTGAAAAGAATTTAGTAAAATCAATTAAATTCAGTACTCCCCATGATAAATATTTGATCTGAGCAATTGCTACATCATGTATACCTATTAGAGAATTTCCCTAAAATCATTAATAAGAGCCTAATGGAGTACTGTGTATCAGTTACAAGCATTGTTATAAGGTATGGGAAACTTAATTTGCCCCTCCAATAAATCTAAAATGTATTTATAAAATGTATTGCTTTTCTGCTTGAGTGACACGTGTATATGGATTTTAGTAAATCCAATTTCAGTCCAGTCTGTAACCCCTTGCTGTTTGCTTAATATGTCTAGTGGTTTAGACATTGATTCCTGCTATTTTCCATATAGAAAACGCAACTTGCTAAAAATGTTCATTTTAGGCCAATGTAGTTGTAGGCTATATTCAGTATAAAAATTGCAACTTGATAGAAATGTCCATATTAGGCCACTGTAGTTGTAGGCTAAACACTGATGGGTGGAGCTAATGCCGTAATAAGTAGCGGCGTCTGCTAACAACTTTAATTTCCTCTGAGGAATCTGCCAGCAGAGGCTCGGAAACGCACGTTGGGAGAAGGCCAAACACTGAGCATTGGGATCTGTTAGATATTTACTGGATACTTATCCCCATCATATCAATATTGTGATCTCATGAAGTACATATCAGTAAATGTTTCTTCATAAATATTACTAATATTTGTATATAGACCTATGTAATGCACAGTCTCATTGTATTATGTAAATAGTAGTTTTTATATACTTTTTGTTTATTTTATATTTAAAAAATAAAAGTTAGATTTTATGTTGCGACAATAAAAGCTAATTGAGCCGCTTTGGAAACTTATCTATTTCTGTGTTATTTACACAGGAAAAGAGTTTCCATCCTCTGACTGATATTCTTAAAAGGGCTCAATCCTTGAGCGTTGTATTTCAAATGTAATACAATTTGTGTAAACACTTGACACATTTTGTATCAGCATATTTGATATTTTCTTCTATCACATAATTTATTGCATCATAAATATCACCATGCCAATAGTCCAAGTTAAATAACTTTGCTCTGTTATTTGACTGTTGGATGCACTTTGATAGCACAAACAGTCTTATGAACTCATCTAGGTCTGATTTATTAGCATTCTCTCATTAAATATACAAATCCCATCTACTTCATCAAGCAATCTGTATTTCAGATACTCCACCTGTGAAATGTAATTTTCCATATGTATTACCATTTCCAAATTTGGTAGTTGGTTTTCTGAATGCCACCAGCATGGAAATGCCCAGTTAAATGCATTATATTTGTGTGCGATTTTTTGATTTTTGCAATATTTATCCATATGTAACTTGTTGTAGTCTAATATGTTGCCATATTGAGACTGGGACACATTTAAAATCTGTTATTTTCAATATCTCAAATCTTGTGCTAATATGTATTCATATGTGTACATTCCCACCAGTTCATATGTATAAACATGCCTATTGAACCACATCCATACAAGTATAAAAGGGCATGTTTCAACCATTTTCACCAATGTTGATGAAGTTAAATACAATCTGTATATAACTTTAAAAGAATTATATGAAATATCTTAATTCTGTTTCATAGTGTTGAGATCCTAGCCCTCTTTCAAATCTTACATCACTGCTTTCTGTAGTTGTACTTCAGTGCTTTCTCCTCCTCAAACATCAACTTGTATACTTCTGATATAAATTATTTTAAGCTCTTGTTTGTATAAACAAAAAAACATATTAGAAGGTGGCTCTAGGCTTGTAAACCAAGGGGAAATAATATCTATGTGTGCTACCAAAGATCAAACTATGAAATGTATAAGTAAATAGAGGACAGAAAAGGGGATCCTTTTGTTGTGCGGCACTCCGTTTAAAATCCAATGTTACTTCAGCAACAAGATATTAAAACGTAACATTTATTTATTTATCATGTGGTAAAACCTATGTACAAGAATAAAAACGAAAACAAGACGTCACATGGTCCATGTCAATATAAACTTTTATATAGACCCTCTTGGTAAATATTGCATTTACTAAATTCAATTAAATCGATATATTGGATGTATCTGGGATAAAGAATATAAAAGTGCTATTGTGCTAAGGTGCTCAAAAAAGAGGCAAGGTGCTTGGAATGCAAAAGGCAGTAATTGATATTGTGCTCAAAAATTGCTAGTAGCTTAAAGTGACAGTTGGGCAAATTCTATATTCAAAGTCCTAATTTGCCAATTATGAAAGTGCTTGATATGGCTTCTCAAATTCATAAAAATGTGTTAAATATAACATCCAACTAGCGAATTGCCCGTCAAAAAATGACGGCAATGAAATTGTAAGTGAGCTAATGCTGTTTGGTGTATAATAAAATAAATAATAGAGTAATAAATTAATATACTTTACCTATTTTGAAGTAATATATGGAGGAAGCATTCTGTTGAAGAACTGGCAATCTGTTTTAATGTTGCTGCAGCATTAGTGGTGTGGAGCTGCTGTGTAAGCGTGATGAATGTGTGGAGTGTAATAGTGTACATGCGCAAGACAAATCCGTTAGTGTAGCTGTGTACTTCTGCATTGTATAAGCTCTTGTTCTAAAATGGAGGCTAATGTGTGGTATGCGGCTGTAGCTGATTCTATGCCGTCTGACTTTTTTGGAATATCCGTAGCTGTTTGGTGGTGTTTTGCGTGTTCATGGTGGTGTTTTGCGTGTTTAGGGTCCTTTAGCCTCGTTTTCGTTTTGTTCAGCGGCCATTTTTTCTCTCGCTTAGGTGATTTTCGGGTGCCTAAACTCCCAAATTTGTACTTAAATCGAGGTGTAACTTGCAGAGGTGCTGGGTGCTCCCGTTTGCTGTGGGTAAGCTTTTTATGTGTTTGTTGTTTGTATTTTTTGTGTTTGTAATTTTTAGGGGGTCGCGCGGGTTGCATCCTTGTTTTTTAATCTCGTAGAGGTTTTTCGGCAAATACGTAGGTGTTTGGTGGTGTTTTGCGTCTTTAGACGTTTTCGTTTTTTGCAGCAGCCATTTTTTCTCTTGCTTTGAGAATTTTGTAATTTTTATTTTAACAAGATTACATAAGAGGGGTTGAACAGACCTTTTAAAGGGGATAACCAGCAAGAGAGTTTAGCTTTAAGGAGGTCCTCTATAAATTGGTGTTAATTTTATCTCGATATACAAGTATTGGATGTTATATTTAACGCATTTTTATTAATTTATTAATTAATTTTATAAATTAATAAATTGAATTTAGGTAATAAATTATCAAATTTCTGTATTTCTCCATTAAGCACAGGTTAATGAAATTGAGCTGTAGTTGTGGGAGGAGCCGGATCTCCCACACACTACTTAAACCCCAACTGAGCACTACTCTCATCGATCATTCCTCATACGAATGTGTGCTGAGAGTCTGCTCTGGTTTGCCCTGCCGCATCCATGCTTCCTGCTCTTATCCCTGCTCCTGGCGTTGAGTCCTTTTCTCGCCTGCTGCCCGCCTTGCTTCTCCCTCTCTCCCTGCGTTCCCAGCTCTGCCTCCCCCTGTTGGGGCTTTCCCCCTCCGCTGCCTCCCTCCACTGTGGTGGCAACGCCAGCTCTCTTTGCTAGGAGCCACCCTCGGTGAGAGGGCCCCCCTTTGACCCCCTCTGTCTTGGCTCCCCCCCCCACAGCTTCCTTTATTGGGGGCTCCCCCTGCACCTTCCCTCTGTGACCCTTGCTCTGGTGTCCCCCTCCTTACCTCCTTCTCTGCCCGGCATCCCCCTCAGGTGTCTGCTTTTTCTGCTGCAGCGTCTCTCCTACCTTCCTGTTTCTCCATGGCGTCTGGCGCTGCTGCGTCCCCTTTGCTGGTCACCCGAGGTGGTGCACTTGCGGCTCTGCTGTTGGTTTCATTACCACTCTGGGCTTCTCCTCCGTTCTGTTCCCCTGCTGCTACTTCCATGCAGCGGGTTCGCTCTCCACTCTGGGCTTCTCCTCCGTTCTGTTCCCTCCTTGCCTTGGATTTGATCCCCCGCCTGGGTGGATTGGCTTCTTGCATTTGGGGGCACTGCAGCCTTCCCCTGTGGTAGCTTTCTGCTTTTTGGCTCCCTTTTTTCTCTGCTCCTTGTTTCTTTTCCCATGCTTCTTTTGTCTTTTTTTTTCTCACTCCATCTTTGTTTTTTCTTTGCCCTTCTGCATTCTTCATCTCTCCCCTACATCAAGTAGCCGTAGCAGCCGGGTCAGGTTCCAGGTAACCCCATATGCCTTCATGCCCTCATCAATTCCATCCAGCTATCCCCGCTTTCAAATGTCCGCTGATGCCATTATCCTATTCTTCCCTTCGTCTCCTTTATCCACATTATTCTTCTGGGTGTGACCTCACTAGAACCCCACTACCGCCACGTACATTTGTCACATCCCAGCCATCCCGCCTTTATCCTACTGCCCTCTACCACTTTCTGCAAACCACTAATTTCCTTCTATCAATCTAATAAATGTCTCCTCATAGTTGTCCCTTCTATCCCAACCACTTAGTGACTCCAGCCTCCTACATTTACAGTATCTATTTCAGCAACTTCACTATTGCATCTCGCTTATCATCATCACCCACCATCTCTACTCTTCCTTATACTTAATAGACCGGCGACGCCACTGCTCTTCCATCTATGCTCACACTCCCCTACCAAGTCACTGGGGATCCGCACACATCCGACCAAAACCAACCATCTCCCAACTCGCAACTTTGTGCTCCTCAGAAGAATGACACTAAAACCATCTGACCCTACATTCTCGTCCTGCTTCTGCCACGTCCTCTAAGCCCCGCTCGCTAAAGTTAATTTTCCGTTGCAATGGTCTCACTGATTCGCTCTGTTACCCCCTCATAAGCCCTACTCATTTCCAGAGTCATACTAAAAAGCTACCTTGAGCTACCAAGCCGGGTTAATCCACATCACGCAGTTTCCTGACCAGCCCTCCTTCCTGTCGTTTCTCCCTTCTATGCCAGGCTTGAAGCATTGCGCCCTAAACCTCTCTAGAAGATCGGTGCTCATCCAGCTCCCATTAGTCGCACCACCATTCAACCCCATGGCTCCGATCCTCCAAAGCCATTCATTCCCGTCTCTTACTCCAAGAGGTGCATTACTTCTTCTCACCAACCGTTACCACTGACTCATTCCTATCCAAAAATTCCCCTTGAAGGACACCACCGAACAACTGAACCCAGTCACCTTCCCTTACCACCAATTAGTCGCCTCTCCCGGAATCACTCATGTTGTGCCTCCATGATAGTCTCATCAGCCTCATATCGCTCCCTTTACTCTCTGTCACGTTTACTTACACTTCCAAGCCCGCCAATCCAGTTCCGGTGCCTTGATACAGGGCTTTCGAGCACCAGCCTTCCCATTACCACTTTTCTCTGCTCTCATTTAACAAATGACTCATATTTATTTCCCTAGGCCTTTCTAGTCAAATATCATGGCTGAACATGCCCACTCCGATGCCAAGAGCGTCATCTCCCAGGCCCAGTCTTCACCTTCTAGGCCTCCATCCCTGACTGGTAGTAATCATTCTGGGCATGGACCGCACCCCATTTGGCCCAAGAACTAACGGACAGAGGCATCCCCTTTCCCGCTTCCGCCCGCAAGGCCGAACTTTATTGGATCTACATTCAGCACAGTGACTGCACATCTATGTCAAACGATCAGCTGACCGAAATCCATCGTCTGATTTCACTGAATTTTTTTTGACAGGCTTTACCACAAGATTTCACACCGGGGTCTCTACATTGCCTCAGGTATCCCATGCCAGGGTAATTTCACAATCAGCTGCAAGGGAACCTGAGGTGGTGGATCAACTCCTAACTTCTAAACTTAACAACCACTTTCTTCTGGGTCCATTCAAAACACCACCCTTTACTATCTGTCTCATCAATCCCTTAGGCATCGCCACAAGGAAGTATTCCCTGAAACAATGCCTGGTGATAGACCTGTCAGCTCCCCATGGTAGTCAAATCTCAAGTATCAATTCCACTATCCCATCAGATGAATAATCACTTCGCTACTCCAGAGTTGACGATGCCTTATTTTACATATCACTACTTGGTCCTGGATCATGGCTGTCTAAGTCCAACATCATCAATGCCTTCAAGCTACTTCCCATCAGCCCCTCACTGTGGCACTTACACAGTATCCAATGGCGAGGTTGCTACTAATTCGCCAACAAACTCACTCTCGGCTCAAAAAGCAGTCCTATGCTCTTCAAGCTATTTGCAGACACCATATGCTGGATACTTCTGAATGTTAAACGCTGCCTGGTGGTAATCCACTACTTGGACAATTTGTTTTACATCGAGGAGCCCTGCATCAATCCAACCAGCCTCCAAAAATCACTTTCCCTATTTACCGATTTGAACATCCGATACGCACAAGACAGAAGGGCCCAGCCACTGAGTCCAATTCTTAGGGATCATCCTGGATACCTCTACCATGGAAGCGAGTCTTCCAGCCAACAAGTTAGATCATTTGAAGGCTACACGCACCCCCTTTAATACCTCGCCAACATACTCCATCCAAGAGCTCCAATCCCTCCTAGGACATCTTAAATTTGCCTCATACATTCTACCCCAAGGAAGATCCTTCATCTTCAATTTGCTAACAGCTCTTAAAAGTCGTGCCAATAGCTTCTCTCCTATTCGTCTCCACAAAGAAGCACGAGAATATCTGCAAATGCGGACAGAATTTCTCTCACATTGAAACTGACAATTTGTTTTTCTCACAAAGCCATCTTTATCCTCGTCATGCATCATCTTGTATCTACTGCCAGTCCATTTCAAGGTGTTATACCAAGACGTAATTATCACTCAAACTTGGCCAGCCATTGCACCGATAGGAGATCCCATCAGAGCCATACTTCCTTCTCTATCCGCTGCAATGACGTGGGGCCCAAAATGGCTTGGTTGTTCAATACACGTCAATACCTCTGACTCTCCTACATGCAAAGCCCTCAAAACATTCAGATCAGCAGACCGGTTAACAATGACCCCTCTAAGGAAACTAGCCCTCTCATCTCTAACCCAACAATGGCAACTGTTTCCTCACCTCAGCACTCTAACCCACAGTTTTCCTTTATTTAATCCGCAGGACTTGGCATCAACCCCCACGGGTTTCATCGTCCGCTCACCGCCCAACATCCCTCTAATCCAGCAGTCACCCAGCTTTGGCCTACCATCCAAGCAACGATGCTAGACGGAATCTTCTATAGCACTAGGCGCACGTATGACAGGGCTTGGCGTATCTTCCAGAATTTCATCTCCTCCATGCTCCTTATGACATCCAAACCATACTATCATTCACACCCCACTGCAACATATACCTAGGGCTCCAATATCGCACCATCAAGATGTACCTGTCCGGACTCAAGTTCCACTTCACCTTAAGTCTTGACCCCCACCAGTCATTTCTGTCATCACCACCCGTGAAGGCTTATTTCCAAGGTCTAGCAGCTCAGCACACATCTACACCTAGACAATGATTCCCCAGCGATGGACCTCTTTTCTGTTGCCTATTTGCGTTACTCCATACCAATCTATTTGGGGACGACACCTCCCTCACCACCTTGGCTGCTGCTACCATGGCTTTCTACAGATTTCTACGTCCAGGGGAAATACCCCCACCCCCGCGCCAATCCAGGTATCTCACCAAACAGTTTGTCACCAATCAGCACGACCTATATATCCTCACACTTCCTCATACCAAGACTTGCAAAATCCCAGTCAACATCACTTACTATCCGACAGACAATCTCTGGTACCCCGTCCTTGTAATCAACCAACTGATGTCCAGACTGAACTCCAAGATGTCTTACCATCCACTGTTACCGATTTCCAGTCAACCTCTATCCACGGTAACATTCATTCATTACATCCGCCTATGTTTTATCCGGTTGGGTCTAGATCCCTATGCGTAATCTGGCCATTCATTCTACATTGGCGCTGCCACCTCAGCGTCCCGTAACCAGACTCCCGAACAAAGCAAAGCTTTTCTGTCTATCTCACAATAAAGCACTCATTAGCCTTAACTACTTCCCATGTACTTTTTGGCCTCTAATCAGGCTAGGATGACGTACAAAAAAACTGCCATACCTCAAAGCTACCAACAGCAGAAAGAAGGCTTTGACCACCATTATATAGCCGTTGCCAAACAAGCCACCATTTTACCAATTTTGCATTATATTACAATTTAAACCACTTGGTAATAAAGGGTTATTCAATATTGGTTTGAGCCTAGGTTTTTTACTAATCCAATTATATAATTTACTTCAGGTCCCATTTTCTAAAGGTAATTCTAATAATTGGGCTTTTTACAGACAAATGCATCCTACTCTTTATTCACATTAACTCACAGTATGTTTAAGCTATGTAACATCTTACACGCATTTGAGAATTTATTTTTGTAGTGTTTTGTTATTGTATAATAATGTCCAGATGTTTGAAAAAAAATAGATCTCAATTAATATTATGTTTACAGCTTTTGTTGTTAAGTTAGGAAAATATTTTTGTAAGGAATTAATATAATCTTCCCAATTAAATTCTCTCTATATCCTCTGCCAAATTGTACATCATACCCTTTATTAAGATACAGTTCACAACCTTTTACTTTTGTTTTACTAATTAGTTAATACTTTAATGTCCATGTCACCCATAAGATGGCCATATAGGACAGAAATACACTAATTTGGAACTTAATTTGATGATTACTTTACTGGACAAAATTCTTCCCATGACAGCTGTGACACTGCGCTAACATTATTTGTGATCATACAATCTTTTTAGGAATGTATTTTCATTAACTGTTTCTTACCAAGGGAGTAAGATAAATTGAAAGATGATGTTCTTCATAAGCAAAATTGCTCTATTCATTGCATGATAACTTACCACATATCAGTAGATGACAAGTATACCTTTAATGTCAATGTTTAAGGGAACCATTAAAATTGATGTCTTCAATATATGACTCGAACCATGCGTGGCTTAAGAAAAGAAAATCATCTTTTGGGGTGCACAAAAAAAATCTTGTGAGGTCACCTCCTTAAAGGGGAAAAAACTTGTGTCCCAGTGTCTATATGACCCATTTAGTCATACCTTTTTCTTTTTTAAATGTAATTTTTTTTTCATTAGCTAGTGGTGCGCAATCAATATTTAGAGTGAATTTTGTGTACTTAAATGTAACTTTTACCTAAACATGGTCTTGCTGCGTAACTTACTCTTGTAAAAATCTAAACTATTATCTAAATGAAACGTCTATTGTCTCCATTAAATTTATTTTGCAAACTATACTTACTACTTCCAGTGAAATCTTGTAAATATCATTCATATATATTATTACAAAGTGCTCTTCTAATTCAAAGAAGAAACTATCTGTGAGAAAAAAATTAATCCATATGTCCCTAGACTTTGGCATTGTATACAAACCCCCTTATGCATGGAAGCTTAATGACATGCTCCTCTCCAATTAAACCTTTAAGGAACAGGTTGCTTCAGGCCTCAACCAATTCTTCTCAGTTAATTTGATCCCAGGCTTGGATATAGGTTGGGTCTGGACAGCACAAAAGGTCTTTATTAGGGGCTCTTGCATTAAACTTTCTGCTACTCATAAGAGACAACAAAAAAATAACGGAAGTTGAGATTAGAACATCACTTTTAGCTATAGAAAATTCTAACCAGGTCAACCCCTCAATCCAACCTCGTAAACAAATAGACATTTTACGTGCAGAATTAGATTTAATACTTTCTGCTCAAACTGAAAAAGCCTTGAGATGGACGGGCCATAAATTTTACACAGAGGCTAATAAACTTCTAGGATTCTCTATTGGCTAGAAAATTGAGAGGGAAGCTGACCCATTCCAAAATATTTAAGATAAAAAAACTCTCTAGGAACACCACTTATAGCCCAAATGAAATTAATGAAACCTTCACCACCTACATTCCAAAGCTTTATTCTTCCCCACCGAATCAGTATACCAATCAACTTTCCCCTTTCTTAGAGTCCTACGATCTCCCACATATCTCCGCTCAAGAGAGAGATTGCTTGAACTCTTCAATTACTACAGAAGAAGTTGAAGAAGCTGAAATTAGGCAAAGCCCCAAGTCCGGACGGATTTTCTAATCTGTACTACAAGATATACAAGGACATTTTGGCTCCCCATCTGGTGACCTTATTTAATGCAATCTTAGACAGTCATAAGATTCCACCCAAACTTAACCAGGTGGACATAGTCTTTTCTCCAAAAGAGGGCCATGATCGGCTAGAAGTTAAGAACTATAGACCTATATCGCTACTAAATGGGGACGTCAAAATACTTGCTAAATTGATGGCTGACAGAATCTCTAACTTCTTACCCTCACTAATCCATAAGGACCAAGTGGGTTTCATTCCATTTAGACAGGCTGGGGATAACATTAGACGGATTCTGGATACCATGCACTGGGGGAGTCAACACCGTACTCCTTAATGCCTTCTAGCCTTAGATAGGGAGAAGTCCTTTGACTCTTTAGAATGGCCCTATTTAAGGGCTGTACTGATTAAATTTGTCCTCACAGGACATTTATGAACTTGATACATTTTTACTATAAATCCCCTCAAGCAGTACTAAAACTCCCTGGCAAAACCAAAGCTTCATTCACTATTGAAAGGGGGCCCAGACAGGGCTGCCCTTTATCCCCTTTGCTCTTTGCTCTTTGCTCGTTGAACCTTTAGCCCAGGCCATTAGATCAAACCTAGACATCAAAGGCAAAAATATAGGCCACCATCACTTCAAGTGTGCCTTATATGCGGATGATGTCCTCTGAACTTTGACAGATCCTAGCACCTCTGTCCCTGCCCTCTTTCACTTATTAAGATCATTTGGCAAATTCTATGGGCTCCTCATTAATATGGATAAAACAAAAACCCTAAATATCTCATTACCCCCTCCGACTTAGTCTTTTTACAACAACACTTTAATTTTAACTGGCCTTCCAACCACCTCAAGGGTGATAGGGTGAATTCATTTCTGTTTTTTCTTTCAGCTACCAAGCGTGTCTTTGTGCTTGGGCAGGGAATCCCAAATTAAAGTAAATTAAAAAATGTTTTTATTACACATGCAATTAAACTGTTTAATGGAGACCAAGTATTCATAAATTTTGAAGTATTTGGAATTTCTCAATTTAGAGCTATACTGTACATATGCCTTATGGTCAAGCAAATCTTCTTGTCACTAAGCATATTCTTGTCACTAAGCATATATGATCAATTCATTTTGATGTATTATGAAAACAAAGATCTGGGTGTTTACTTAAAGCAGCATATGTATCTGAAAGTAGTTGTATTTAAGTAGTGTTATTTGTTTATTTGAAAATATCATTCAAAGACTTTTAATACATTTGCAATTATATCACATACAAAAATTTAAATTCTTCCTGCAAACATGAGACCATGAGGTTGGTAATCCTCACGTAGGAAATACTTTGGGGTCTCCACCTTGTGTATGTGTGTAATTTTTGTTATCAGTGTTTCTGTAATAACAAAAAAAGCTGGAGATTAAAAATCACAAGCATTTATGCAAATACTGATCCAATAATATATTTAGCTATTTATAGAAAAAAAAGCTTTCTTAGAAGATTAGCTCTGCACATTTAACAAGCCAAACAATTTAGCTAAAGGCCTGAGTTCATTCTACTTTATTCTTTAGATATTGTGAGTGTTGAAAACAGTGACATAAGGTTATCAAATTTTTCTCTTCTGCATTAATTATATTGCTCTTTTGCTCTGTGTTAAATTTCTGAAGATTTAAATAATCACTGAGGACCTTGAGGAGCCATAGGTTGAAATTCTCTGATAGGGAAGGGAGGAAAGGAAATGTCAAATTCAAATTTCTATGGATGAAGTTGCAATCCACACAAAGAAAGAGCAGGTGGCTTTTTAAATGCAGTTCAATGACATTTACATATATCGAACTGCCTGGCCTTTGTTAAAAAGGAAAAATGTTTTCTATGAAGCAGACAACTGACCTTTTGCTGTATGATTGCAAATACAATATATTTTTGCCAGACATTAAAATAATAATATTCTTTATGGAACAGTCCTTAGGAAAAGAAAAGACACTGAGAAATGTAAAATGAAAATATACAGCCAGGATAAAAGCCTTTAAAATCACTTTAGTGACTTCATAATAAAAATAATAAAAAAAAGCAAATATTTACTGAAACCTCTTGATAACTAATTTATTATAAATTAACTGAAAAGGGCTGTTAAATCCCAGGAGCCTTGCCAAATTACAGTATACAGCTGAAAGTAACCGGTAAGGGCAATATATTTGAAGGGCTACTTAATTCAGCACAATTTAGACCACGTCACTGTGAAAATCTCCCAAAGCATGTTGAAATACTTTTAGAATTTTTGAAAAGTTTGCATTTTTCACGGAGAAACACAGATTCAAATTCACAGACCACTCCACATCTGCTACATTACTGCAACCAATCAGGTTGCAGGGGTGTGTCCCTTATTTAATTCAATGGTACGGTTACTTATATTCCTAAATTGAAGTTTCTATAATATTGCCCCTCTATAATTATAGCAATGCTTTGCTGTGTGCTCCATGCAGCAATTACCGTATTGGTCCGAATATAAGCCGCACCTTTTTTCCGATTTTTGAGCTTTCGGGTTTGCCGATTTGCAAACTTTGCTTGTAACGCGTGCGACTTCTATTCGCGAATGCAAAATTACTGCCGATTTGCGCAATTGCGAGTTAAGGATGCCGATTTCTGTTCTTTAAACTGCGGTATTGAATAGCGATTTACGGTTTTAGTGATTCTAAAATCCTGTAAAGCCTGTAACTTGCAAAAAAAGCTTCAGTGCTAATTAGAAAGCCTATTTCTTGCAATGGCTTATCACTTTGAGAGTCTTTGTATCTCCAATCTTTTTTCAATTTTTTCCCCTTGAACTTTACGCGTGCGGCTTATATGCGGGTGCGGCTTATATTCGGACCAATACGGTATAACAACAACAAAAAATAACCCTTAACAAAACTATTTGTGCAGTTTTGGATTACTGGACTCACCTAAAACAGGACAGCTATGGGTTAACTGGTGAATGCAATGCAACCTGAGTTCATGGGGATGATGAGTTTGTCAATCATAACCTTCCTCCATAGAGCCTCACACAGCACACGCTTCATTCTGCGATCTGCAAATTACTCATGAAACATTCTGTGGGCAGAATAGACTGTACGTAAACAAGAGATTTAAAACTTTAGATTTGTATTAACTGTTACTGGTGTAATTTAAAAAAATAGATAATTTTAACATACAATCTTGTGCTCTTTCACATTATGAAGAGCAGTTACGTTGAGTTCAATAGACATTTAATGAGTGACCATGCATAAGGAAAAGCAGTGTGTCTTTAGTTAAACACCAATACTGAGCAGGAAACTGAAGTTATATAAGTTAAATAATATATCCTATAAGGAATATTAATTTTAGCTCTGGATAAATTGTCTAACAAGCCCCTTACGAATTTATCAGGTCCAGTGTGAAACAAAGACTCTCAAACCATACCAATTTTCTATAGAAATGCATACTGGGAAAGCACTTGATAAGAAATCAATGGATTATTACTTTATGGATTCCAATGTGTAGCTGCCAATATGAGAAATTAAATGTAAGTGCAGTTTATTCTTAGCATTTTCTCTCCTGATGTTAATTTAGTTGAACAATAAGTCAGTTAACTAAAATAAAATATTTTTTAATTTCTTGAAATATTCAATGAAAGTAAAATACAAGACACCAACCACTTCTTTGTTTTTTGTTATTTCTGTATTATTTGTAAAGTAAATGTCCTGCAAAAGCTATAAAAATAAATTTGTGTATAGAAGTATTGGAGTATTTTCCTTTATGAAGTTTACAAAGGAAAACTTCTTGCCTGTGGTTGCTAATAACACTTTTCAAGTTCCATTTGTCATGCATATTAAATCTTGAGCTTTTCTCTGGATAAAGTTTATATTTTAACACCAAGTTTCAATCTACAACCAAGCAAGTAGCCACAGAAAAATATAAGATTTTTTTTTCATCTGCATCTAGTTTCCTAAATAGGCTTAAGATATCCAGATGTTTAATAGTGTTTAGAGCACTTAACTTATCACACGACAAAAAATATATCCAGCATCTGCATTTCTTCATTTTCATTCCACATACCGAAATCAGTTTTTTTATTCAGGAGATTACAACTGTAGATGTAGGTACATTGTGGTTAAGATTTGGTTAGCTTGAGGTATACATAATTGCAATTATAGAATACTAAAGATTACCTGAGTGAAAATATCAACATTTGGCAACTTATACTTCTCATAGTCAAAATGCTTATGTCAAAATATTTTCTAAATAATTGTATTGTCTAATTTAACATTTCAACTAATTTGTACTCTTAAAGTGTAATTTTGTGTCATGTCATTTCTGATTTAAAATGACTGTCTCTAGTCTTCCAATTGTAACTTAGACACAATTATACATCCAAGTCTTTGATTCCAAAATATGCAGAAGAAACCACAAAGAGACATTTTCAGCTGAGATATGGTTTCAGGGTTTTTTTAGGCATTCAGATCCTGATTTGGATTTTGCTTTGGAATTTCTGGTGCAGCTAAGTCAATTCAGTACTTGGGTTTATTTTTACTTTATAGTTGCTTATAGAGATGGGGCCTCATTCTATTATTGGCCGTAAATCGGCCGCAAGGCTGCGATTCCTTGCGGGGGTTCCGTTATCTTGCAATTCTATTATACGGCCCGCAAGGATCTCCCCTTACGGCCGGCCGCATATCTTGCAACCGGCCGTAAGCTCAGAAATCTTTAAACGCAAAAATAAATTCAAGACAGCACTGTACAGCTCTGTAAATGCTAGGGATCATATTGGGGGACATGAGGATTAATAGCAACCCCCTCTCAAGCTTGCACATCAGCCCAAATCCGAGTTTACATTAACTGTTTATTTTCCGGCCGCAGCGAGGGGGGGGGGCCGAGGTGCTCCAAGCCCTCTGGACTTTTTACATGGATATGTGACATAAATTAAAAAATAATTTATTTACGGATTTGAGTATAGGGGAATGTTGTGCTATTTTTGCTAACACCTACAATCACTTTATAGTCTCCTCAGAATGCAGGATGGCTTTATTTCGGCTTGATAATGTGCTTAATTGGTGCTAGCGGGACCTTTTTGCTGCAAGTAAGCTGCGGCTCGATTTTAGCCTTGCAGAGAGGGTTCCCGGAGCAATTGAATAGCAACCAGGATTTTCTTGCGGCCGAAACTCTTGCGGCCGTTTTAGATCAAAGGCTTTCCTCCGGCGCGAGCGGCCGCAAGGGATAGCAAGGCGCCGGCCGCAAGCCTGCCGGAATCCCCGGCCGGCCCCGCATCTCCTACGGCCGATAATAGAATGAGGCCCATGGTGTGCAGCCTTTATTAATTAAAAGATCATAAATGTCAAAATCCATAGCAAATGTTCATTAAAGACCCAGTTAAAATGAAAAACTAACCAAATAATGGACATGCCTACTAAAAGTAAATTACATTTTGTGTTATATTTTTTGTGCCTTTATAAGGAAAATCACATTGAGAGAATTTAATATGTATGTAACATTTTATATTTTGCATTTTCTTTCTCCATGAAATCAGTATTTCTGAAAAGCCCAAGTGATGTGAAAATGCACAGAAGAAATTAAGCAAACTGTCAATGAATGTAATCCACAACTAATATATTTAACTATAGAGAGGGGTGTAGGAACTGGGTGGATAGTGGGATAACCCCCACACACACACAGATTTTAGGAGGATTGACTATTGATATAAAATCTAGGTGACAAAAAAATATTCCCTCAAATGAATTATGTGGAGACCTGCATTTTATTTTTTATATTTGTTATATTTTGTTTATTTGTGCTATTTTTCTTTATTTTGTTTTTTACTCCCTCTTCCCCCTTTGTAAAATTTGGTCTGTCCCTGCTCGTGACATTCCTGCAGAGGGGAAGTGATAGAGAGAGCAGGTCTGGCTTTTTAACTTGGCTTCCAGTGTGTCTGTCATAATGCTACTTGCTATTACATTCACATTGTGCCCACAACCATCAGCCATATTAAACATGTTTTTTTTTTACAGTATAAAAATATAAAACAAATGCAATTATACTGTAGTGAAAGCAAATGCTTGAATTGAATGTACAAAACCTTTCATAAGTTATAATTGAAGTGTGAAGTCCTTATTGCAAGTGCATTCAGTAGGACTAATTGGTATCTTCTTATTTTGAAAGGCTCCTGTTGAGAAAGCAGACATTCAAGGCAATGGCTACTCACAGTAAAGGATACTTGTACATCATAGTTAATATATTAAATAACACAATATTCCATCCACTATAAAGTGTAATTTTTCAGAAACAGATATTATTAGCATAGCACCACAGTGGCACTTCATGTATTGTTTTCTGAATGTAGACAGGGAAGGAGAGAGACATTTCATGCAGTGCAATATAGCCTTTATAACAGGATTTGGTTGCCCTGTTTTGCCTTCTGTAAAGTAGGGGTTGCAGTTTGTATAGCAATCCTCAACAAACCTATTCTTTTTATACCTTGTGTATACATCAAAAAGGATTGCAGATGAAAGAAACAACACTCAGCATGTATTCTAAGCATTGATCCTAAGATCCTGTGAAACCCAGCCAGATGACAAAGATAAGCAATACTTCATAATAGTGTATCATATCTTATTGCCTTTTACGATATATATCCCACGCTCCCGCCAGAATTATTTTGGCTCCCACACTTCTGACTGCAGACCGGCTCCAGCCTGGAAAAATCTTCTGCTAGTTAAAGCTCCATTGGTCTTGCACTATTACTAGCTAACCACAGCCCTGCAAACTATTATATTATACTAGCGACTTTCCCGTCAAAAATCACTGCAATAAAATGTGAAGCCTGGCAATGCTGTTTGCCACACAATGTGATGTTCTCCCCCTCCAACTTGCGGACGGACCATTCAATGAGCGCCTTCAGCGCTCATTGCAACCCCCCCCCCCCTCTACTTTATGGGCCTCACAATGAGCGTCTTTGGCGCTCATTAGTTATGTTCTCAAGACATTGAGATAGGTTAGAAAGAGTAAGGTAGCTGCCATTAATAAAGTAAATTGTATTTTTAAAATATATTTTCTGACTACAGCTTTGATTTCCTTCTGTTTCCACATACAAATATGCAAGTGTAGACATTGCTGCCTTAAGGGAAACATTTCTTTAAAGAGAGGCATCTTGTAGCCTCTCCCCTTCCAATACTGAGTACAGACAAAGTTGAACCAAAAGCTACAGGCTGGTACAAATCTGAAAAACAAATTTGTTTTAAGTGTAGGGAACCAGGTCACATAGCCAGAAAAAAAAGCTTCCTCATGCAGTTTGAGTATGTGGAGCAATGTTGTGTTGGAAAGCCACCAAAAATCTGTAATCAGGGCGTTTTTGTGGTCTATATGAAGGTAAATGATAATTAGGTTAAGGGTCTCATGGAGTCTGGTTGTTGGAAAAACTCTGGTTCAGCACACTTAAGTAAATACATAGTGAAAGGAAGAATTGTGACAACATTTTAACTTATCTATATTATCTATTATTGCTATTACCTAGCCCAGAAAGCACAATATTGAAAAATGGCAGGGCATTATATTAGGTATTACATAAGGTAGAACAAGTAGATTACAAAATCTATCAGCCAAGATGCAGAAAAGAGATGCAAATACAAGAGAGGTAAATTTACAATACTAAGCCCTGGAGAGATGGAGAGAATGAGCGCATGAGAAAAGTGGTGATAGAATGAGATTTGTCTAGGAGTGATGGATTGGTGTAGCCCAATAATTCTGGCACACCAAACCAAATAATTCAGTCAGATTTTGCATTGACTTTAGGAAACTTAATGTATTATTATGCTTAATGCTTAGAGTTGACAAAACTAATATGTAAAAAGAAGGTAGAAGAAAGAAAAAGGCATAGTAAGTTAAAAAGTAAGTAAAGTAAGGTATATCTCCCTAAATGCTATATGGAGTATAGACTCCAATACATATCATCATACAAAATGACATATGACTATCAGTCCTGAAAATTCAACAGGACATAATATAACACACAGAAAATCAGGGAAAGATAGATCAAAACCTATTATCTAAAAGATCCCAGTATGAAAAAAATCCTACACATACAAAGCAAATCCCTAATAATGGTTAAAGTGACACTCAGTAGGACCCACTATTTATCCTCTGTCTACAGAAAAATATGTATAATGGGATAGATATAAATCCCAAAACCTTTCTAACCTCTATGGAGATGAGACAGGGAAAAATTCCTATACTGTATAGTGGAGTCCCGTACAAAACAAAAACATTGCTATTGGTACATTGATTAAATGACCAGTTTACCAATTATTATTTTCTACTGGGTATAAGTTCACCTATCCCTCGTTTTAGTGATTATGTGTTCATGCTGTTTACGACAGCTTTCTCTGTGTGTTACTTATATCATAAGTAGTGACATATATATTATATCATACCTTTTTGTGTTTGTTAAGTGGATTCATTTTTATATCCTCTGAGTGTCTACATTATTATCATATTGGTTAAAAGATGGCCGAATGGGATCTGAACAGGGGATTTTTATCCGGTCAAACTAAATGGATGGAAGAGGTTCAGAAAGCCTTCTCCAATTTGGATAAAATACGATCTACAGACGAGACAGACTGGGAAGGGGGTTTGCAAAGTCTTAGCAGACCTTATGCACAAGCATCAGAGATTATTTTGGAGTAAGAGTGCACATGATCGTTATTTGGCAAAACATATAATCCCGAGAGGCATGAGGGTGAGAAACTTTCCCTCCTATGGTTTTCATATTGAGACCTATAAACAACATGCTCTGAGACATTGATGAATGCAATATCATTAAAGAACTTAATAAATAAATAGCAGATCTAAACACAAGTTTGAAAAGGTTTGAACCATTGGAGGAATTTAAAGCTAGTTTTGCCAGGATACAGAAAGATTTAGACAGGAAAGAAAGAGAGATTATTGTTAAAAAGATGGAAAAAGTTAATAGATTTCAAATTGGGTTAGGTCTACAATTGGGACCATAAAACCAACAGACGTAAGACTCACCCGACAAATAAAACCTATAAGCCTACCTCTTCTGAATGTGAATCCTAAGCTGGGGAAGAAAGTGAAACTGTTAATAAAGGTTTGAATAAACATCACATCAGAACCCAAGATCTTTTTTAGAGAACAGTCAAAGGGAAACACAGCTAGACCATTTAGAAAGCAGGAGTTATCAAGGGAACAGTGGCCCAGAATGGACCCTGAGATACAGGGACATATGGGGATACAGGACAATGGGGAGGAACCGTGTCAAACGTAACTGGCCCAGAAGGCCAAGATTGTAGGTGATACCCTCCAAATTATCAATCTTTCAAATAAGATGTTAACTGATGAACAACTATTGGTTCTCCACAAGGGCCTCTCTTTCTCTCCATCTGAAAACTTTGAACCTTAAATGTGGTGGTAACTCCAACGTTAGTTTTAAAGAACAGCAAGCTCTAAAGAAAATCCAAGGATGGGATGATGTGGTCGTTAAACCCTCTGATGAGGGGGGCAATATAGTTGTATGGCCCATAGAGGAAGCCGAAAGGCCACTATATGATGATAGTTATTATAAAAGATTATTCGGTAACCCCACTCTGGAATTTTTGGATTCATATATGAATATGATCAATAGAGCAACACATGACAATGTTATCAGTTTAAAGGAATATAACTTTCTGAAGGTATCAGAACCAAAAAATAGCCACATTCTATCCACTTCCTAAGGTCCATAAGAACTGCAATAGACCTCCTGGAAGACCCATAGACTCCGTGAATGAAAGCCTGTGTGAAGCCGCCAGCAAATACCTAGACATTCGGTTAAGATTGCATGTTATGAGTCTTCCCTCGTACATCAGGGGATGGACCTTTTAAATAAATTGGAAGGTATCATCGTAGATGAGGGTGTCTTCTTAGCCACATGTGATATTTCTTGGATATGGAAGCTCACAATGACAACGCTGAGTTTATATTGAAATTACTGAGATATGTTTTAACACATAACCACTTTTGATAGTAAATATTACATCCAAGTCACGGGGAACGGTGATGGGGTCATCTTGTGCGCCTACATATGCCAATCCGTACCTAGGTCGGTGGGAAAGAGAGTATGTGTTTTCCGAACACCTGAACACATATACATAACACGTAATGCTTTGGTTGCATTACATTGATGACATGTTCATCTTGTGGAACGGTAGTAAGGAATTGTTTGTGCAATTTATTGAGACTCTTAATACCAATGCTCTCAATCTAAGATTGACATATAATATCAATATGTGGTCAGTGGATTTCCTGGATGTTACGATTAGCCGAGATTATCTCGGCAATCTACATTCAGAACTATACAGGAAATCCACTGCTACAAACAGCATGTTACACTACTCCAGTTCCCACCATCCCCATTGGGGAATACCTTCATCTCATGAGGAATTGTTCCAGTGTGGAGACATTTAAGATCCGGGCTATGGAACTAAGACAACGCTTATGTGAACATGGATATAGTGATAGAATGACCAAAACGGCATATCACAGAGCATTATATACGGATAGAGATACTCTTTTGGCTCCTAAAACTAAGAAATTAAAAAAGGACACAACTTGATTTGTGCACAGGTATAATACTAGATGTAAAGACACCCTACAGATTCTGAACAAACATGCAGATATTCTGAGGACTAACAGGACCCTGAGGGAATATCTAGGTCCACGGGTACAGGCAAGTTGGAGGAGAGTGCTTAATTTAAGAGACATCATGGTGAAGAGTCATTTTTTGAGGACTATCAAGAAATACGGTAAACCATTACCAAAGTGTGGTAATTGCACCTTTTGTCCGTATATGACTAATATAAGTGAAGTTGTAGATAGAATGGGCAACAAACATCGAATTCATGAGTTCTCAAATTGTAATACCAAAGCAGTTATAAATTGTTTGTAATGCCTTTGTGCCATGAGGTATGTGGGCATGATGACTCGTGCAAAGTGCTCAAGATAATAAGAGAGGTAAAAATGTGAGCACAGTGGCCCAACATTTTCTTAAATATCATGAGTCCAAACCATTACTGAAATGTTGGGTATTACAACGTATAAAGAGGGGGATACGAGGGGGTAACTTAGAAGAATTACTTTTACGTGCTGAGAGCAGGTGGATTTTCCTGTTGGACACAGTTGCCCCTAAAGAGTTAAATGAGAACATCAACTATACTGTCTTTATTTAAACTAAATATGTTGAATCCAGCAAAAACGCGAAACGGGCATCAGTGAGAGAGAGATGATCCAGATGAACAGTGAGCTGCTTCAAGTAGGGTGCCTTGGGTGGAAGTTCCAAGGAAACAATTTTACTTGGATTTACCCAATGTGAATGGATAAAGTGCCTGTGGTGATAAGTACGCTGTGCCTACGGTAATTACAGAAACACCTGTTGTCTAATTGATGGTGATCTACGGACAGCACCTGTGGAGACACACATGCTGTGCTCCAGGCAATTACACAGTAAAATTATTGGCAGCTGGGGGATATGTGAGATGGATATATAGTGCAGTTACCTTTAATATAAGATCATAGCTATCGAGTAAATCAATTAGCCGCCACTATATCTGATATTGTCCATAGGGATACTCATTTTATGCATGTATATAATGTACTTGACATGCAAAAGTCTAAGGCTTTTCTGAGATAGTGTGTTTGCTTAACTCACACACTTCGGTGTATGACAAGATGCATGTGTAAAAGAGATCAGTATTTTTTACCTGCTGTACATAGTTTGGAATTTTGGTATTACAGGCTCTTTTGTTAAAGCCTAAATTATTGTGTGCAATCCCTATAAGAATTATGTACAATCTTTGTGGAATTCCCACTTTCTTTACCATATTGTGCATATATATATATATATATATATATATATATATATATATATATGTATGTGAGGTCAGCACATATTTGTCTACACTTAAAGTGCTGCATCATTAGATCTACTTGTATTTAGGTGTGCAGTTGGTAATATGTTAAGCTGATATTATTGGATTTATATTAGTAGATCCCAGTTATATTTAGTGTATTTAATTTTCCAATTTTGTACTGAGAGGATTTTAGCGGGTCCTCCTGAATGGCACCTTTTTTTGTTTTGTAGGGGACTCCACTATACAGTATAGGAATTTTTCCTTATGTCCTCTCAACAGTAGTTAGAGACGTTAGAGAGGTTTTGGGATTTATATCTATCATGTTATACATATTTTTTCTGTAGACAAAAGATAAATAGTGGGTCCTACTGAGTGTCATTTTAACCATTATTAGGGATTCCGCTTTGTATGTGTAGGATTTTTCCATACTGGGATCTTTTAGATAATAGTTTTTAATCTATCTTTCCCTGATTGTGTGTTATATTATGGAATAAAGTTTGTTTCAAGTTCAATATGTTTTTTGTCCTGTTGAATTTTCAGGACTGATAGTCCTTTATATCATATAGCATTTAGGGAGACATAGCTTACAGTGGCCTTTCTCTTTCTTCTACATTCTTTTAACTACTTGATTGCCATTGGTATTTTTATTGGTCCCCTGGGTACAGTGTACGGTACATTGATTGACTGACCAGTTTCCCAATTATTATTTTCTGCTGAGTATAAGTTCACCTATCCCTCGTTTTCGTAAAACTAAATATGTTACTGCACCAAATTTTGGCAGATACCTCTTACTAAGGCATCAGAGAACTTTTGCTACTCCTGAAGAGTTACGTTACATTTTGGTCTCCATGGTGCCACTGTGACTCTTTAGAGACTGATGGACCACATCCTTCAGCCCCACAGAAAGAATGCTGCTGCCTATCTGGATGATATTGTTATCCATAGCATTAAATGGTAACATCAACTTGATGAGTTAGTAGTAGTCCTTAGGTCATTAAGGCAGGTAGAGTAAAAGGCAAACCCAGTGACGTGTATATTGGGGAAAGACTGAAACTTGTTGTTTTGGTTTAATTTTGGGAAATAAAACATTTAAGAGACAAGGCCAAGGCATTGGGATATTCCCAGTTCAGAACTATAAAAAAAAAACATGTAAAGGCATTCATGAGGCTAGCCGGGTATTATAGAAAATGTATACCTAAATTGTCTTCCCTAGCAGTGCCACTGACTGTTCTAACCAAGAAGTCTGTGAGGATCCCAGATAGGGGCGCTATTCAGCTCCAACCCTTCCTGACTTGGCATTACATGAATTCCCCTGTTACAGCTGGCAATCTTCTCGGGAGGAATGGGCCTCTCTGTGACCAGCAGTCATATCAATCCCTCTTAAAGAAATAACACCATTCCCTATGGATTCCAGAAAGAATGAGTTTTAAAAATTGACTCTTTCACAGCATTTCCAAACAGCAACTGACCCCAGACAAAAGGATTTCCCTCCCCCAGTTACATCACAGTGGGCTGAACACATTCAAATCCCCCGCCCAGATTAACATCTCCCAATAATATCAGTGGACAACTGGGGGCTTGCCCAACTTAGGGGATGGACCACTGTTCCAATCCCACATGGCATCAGAGAGGCAAACAGAACAAATGGCCAATAATTACCCCTGCAGTGATATCTTGTGGACAAGAATTGGAATTACATGTCCTTTGACAAATTGGCTACAGGATACAAATAGTCCCCTGGTCAGGAAAACAGATCTTCATAAGCACTGCCCCTGCAACTCAGCGCAGAGAGGGTCAGTCTCCCTAGATTGCTTCTGATGAGCTGACTGCTCTGTTCTGGTGTAAGTCATTGTCGGTTTTAGGGAAATAATAGTCTGCAAGAGTCCATAGTCCAGTGTCCATACAGAAAAGATGCTTCAATAGGACCAGTAATGACACCTAGCCCACACAATTTTCATGCATAGTAGGGTGTAAAGGGTATCCGGAGGTTTGAGGGAACAACTCCGTCTTAGACCCCCAATTGTAATCCAAAAGCTGAATGTGGTTAGCACCAGGGTTGACCACAGAGCATCAACTTCCCCCATGATCTCCCAAGGCAAAGGCAATGAAACAGTTTGTCCCTCTGAAGCCGGAACACAACAACAATAACCCACAGATACAGGTTCTCAGGGCCTCGGCTACCTCCTGCATGTGGTCTGATTCTGGGCGTGCAGGGCAGATTTTTGTCACTATTCTCTTCTACCCATTGCAGGGGAGAAAACAATCCTGGTGGTGACCCCAGCACAAACCCCACAGTCCAGGTCCAGTGTCCCTCCTTGGCTATTAGGCCAGGAGCATAGTTGCTCCCATCCAGCCTGTTTGCTTGGCATGGGTTCTGCCAACAGTCCTCTGTGCCAGAGTAATCAATACAGTCCAAGAGTGCTAATGCCATCCCCCAAAACAAGGACCAATACATTCTTCTGCCCCACTGTATGGGTAAAACACTCCACTGGGGCACACAGAAAAACAGTAATTCCAAGGGGGGAGATACTGGCTGGATCTGGAAGCCGGCATCCAATATTGTGGCGTGGTCTAAAGGCTCCAATCCTCTAGGTTGCATCTGGATCAGTATATCACATCCCCCTCTCTCTGGAACCACCAGCTGGGCATAGCATTCACCTCCTTCTGGCAGGACCTCACTGCTCTCATCCAGACTTCTCCTTGGGCCATCAATTTGACTGACATTCTCTGTCTTCCCCACTGCCTTGTCCTTAGCAATGGTGTCCCCACAAACTGAATAGGGCTGTGCCCCCTGGTCTCCCACAATCCCAGTGCTGCTTGCTGTGCCTGTCCCTGGAACAGTGGCTGGCTCTCTGGCATTGGCTATCAGCTGGAAACCCTTTAATAATTCACAGTCCATTCCCAGGCCTGCTATTCCTGTCTGAGACTCAGACTCCACTGCTTTTGAGATTACCCATTATGTATGGTACCCTCCTTATCTATCCCAGTCATAGCAAAAATGAACTGGGCCTGGCCCATTTGTACCTCCATATTGGTATAGTCCTGGTGAGAGTCCATAATATCCTCTGCCCAGACCCCTTGAGCATAATTACTCTTGTACATACCACCTAATTGGTAGGGGTTTGGTAACCAATCCTCTTCATCCCTGTCCATCTGACTGGGTTCCTCCCATCTGTATGGCCAAAACTAATCCATGGATGCCTCATCCAGCCATTCAACATACTCAGCCTCCAGCTGCAGCTGTTGCTGAATCAAGGGTTCTAGCAAATTAGCCTCCAGGGACCATGGTTCTAGTCCCAGACCTTGACAGCGTTTAAGAAACAAGTTATTCTGCCTCCTTACAGTCCCCATGCCACATTTAGGATCACCATACATGATCTCCCAGAGTCCATCTATTAGCCCAAATCGAAAATAGGGATCCTCTCCAAGGGCACCAACAGGCCCTATCCTGGCATGATACTGTTTCTCCAAGTAAATCTCTTTCCATACAAGTTCCTCCAGCCAGCCTGACAGCTCATGTCCCTGCCATAATCCCAGCACCTTCATCCATTGCTTGAATGGCCATTCCTCTTGCTACCGGTTCTTGCACTGAGCTCCCACCACTACCACCAGTTTGAGAAGAACCCAGACAGGGGCGCTATTGAGCTCCAACACTTCCTGCTTTTTAGCTACAGGAATTCCCTTTTTAATGCTAGCAATCTTCTCAGATGGAATGGGCCTCCCGGTGACCGGCAGTCATATGAATCTCTCTTAAAGAAATACACCATTGAGGGCGTGTCCAGCAAGCTAGCTAACGGTCGTGCTGCAACTGTGCTCCATCTTAGTGACCGAATTTATCGCTAATAGTGAGTCTAATTCACACCAAAAGACACTGAAACTACTATATAGAGACCCACTTACTCTCAAGGACCACGAGGTTATATTTTTTAAGTGGCATATACAATTTTCTGGAACCACGTGGACACGGGCCTGACAAACGCCCGATACACTCCGGGTGTCTTCTCTCTCCCCCCTGGTGGGAGATACTCGGATAGGAGCTTAATCATAGTGCACACCGTGACAGCCTAACAACTAGCTCAGCGGAGGACACACTGAGCAGCGACCGCTGAATCAAAGCACTAAAGTGGATCCAAGCTGTGTAGCAGTGACCACGGAAAGAGCAAGTAAGCTCCAATAAAACAAAGAATACTTACCAGACGCCGTCCCACGCGACTTCTGCTGGACACACAGCAGACACAAACGCCATCGGCGGTGGAGAGCCAGAACACCGAGTCTCCCTCCACGCCAGAAAGGGAGTCCTAGAGGGAGGAAATAAACGGAGGTAGGGTAAGGACTCAAACCGGCCCACAAACCGGAATCCCCCCCCCCCATGTACAACACAGACCCGGGGATATAATAAGAGACTGACACACAGGCCCAGTAAGGGGGAACAAATGGACTGCAAACGATTTAGCAATCAGCCAGTGCATGCATTAAAACAGATACAAGACTACCCCTGTAAAGGACAGTAGCTAGCCCTTGATAGGGGGACACACGAGGACTCGCAAAAGAGATCCCACACAGCCCCACTGGTGAGTGGAACCCACCTGGAGCCTACAATTGACGGCCATTTTGGCCCATCCCCAGCATACAAGAACTAAGATTGCTTCCCGCCAAAAAACAGCGGCGGACATTTTAAAGAGCCTAGAACACACACCGTAACTCTGGGCCTAACTTGCACAAAACAAGGCTCACACAATAAACCCCAGCTGGAGAGAAGTAACTCTCAAGAAAGCAAGCACAAGGGCCAATATAAAGCTCTTCTCCCAAGAACCTGAGATTCCAACATATTAAAGGGTTAACATTCCCCAAAGCACTATAAAGAACACATATAAAAAGAAGCAACTAAGGTGCTGACTGAAACCTGAAGGAAGGCATTTATACCTCAAAAAAAACAGACAAAAGTGGGGCAAGACCTAATACCCGCCTGAGAAGTGGAAGACGTATATCTCTTATAAAGGCACCCAACTTCTTCCCCCTTCCAGAGGTTGAATCTACATACTAAGTTGATAAAGGAGTCCCACTTAAACAGAAGACCCCCTATACTACAAGGGGAAACTTATACACACCACCACAAGAAAGAGAAACTCAGACCAAACAAAGGAGAGAGTTACTGAAGAATAATTTGGCAGAACACCAGTGACCCCTGGTGGCCATATCAAATAGTGCACAGGGGTGAGAAGTACTGTAATCATAATAGACTTGCAATCCACCATTCACATGGAGTCCAAATCCCCTAAAATGTAAATCTACTCCAATGCCCACACAAAGGGGGCGCTAACATAAGACAAAAGTGAGAAGTGACTTATAAAGTATTATGGCTGGAGTCGCAACAAGGAAAAGCAACAAAAATATCCAAGCCTACTACCCACCAAAGACAATAATAATAACCCCCCAGACGCTCCAATCAACAGCAAGAACTACCGAGCCAATGACAATGGAACAATCCACACCGAGTACCAAAGGTGACATACAAGACCTGAAAGATTTAATTCGTACGTTCAGAGAAGACATTAAAACAGAAATTCTGAAAGTGTCCACAGAGCTAAAATCCGAAATAAAAAAGATAGACACTAAGACAAATATACTTGAAGAGAAATACGAAGAGCAACAACAATCCCATCATCAACTAGAAGTAGAAATCTCTTCATTAAAAGAAGAACAAGCTAATCACCTCCTATTCCAGGAGGACCTAGAAAACAGATCCAGGAGACAGAACGTGAGAATACGCAATGTCCCTGAATCGGTGACTGACCTGAAAGGATACATGTATGAACTGTGTGAATTCCTGTTACCAGATCTAAACTCAGAACAATACAACTTAGACCGTATACACAGAGCTCTGGGGGGACGCCCAAACATGAAGGATAGACCTAGAGATATCATCGCAAGATTTCATTATTTCACCACGAAGGAGATGTTTATGAAAGCATCCAGGGGAGGAGTACCTGAAATCGAAGGACAACAATCTCAGATTTTTTCTGATCTATCACAACTAACGCTATCCAAAAGGAGAAATATGAAACCTCTATTAGACTGTATCCTTGCTCAGGGCTGGAGATACTCCTGGGGCTTTCCATTTCGCCTGACCATATCAAGAGATAACAAGTTCTACTCTGTCAGATCCTTGGAAGAAGGAATCAATCTACTGTCCTCTTGGGACATCCACCTGCATGCGACCCCTGAACTACTCATGGAGAACAGACACCAGGGAGAGAGAAGAAGAGTATCAACACAACGTGACAGAGGGAGAAATGTCACACTCCCGAACAAGACGAACTCTTAAATCCAAAATGTTGTAATGTGATGTATCATTTTGTCTTTTCTCTCTTGTCTTCTTTCCCTGAGAGGTCTATAATGCTGTCATGAGGGAATCTTTATACAAGCTAAGACAGGCCAAGATGTTATAGGGTTAGATATCACTGCATTTTTCCAAGATGTTTCTGACGCATACACTACAATGCTCTTACATTAGATAATCTTGGATCTTAATATGAGAAGCTAGCTATACCACAACATGCCCGCGTCTCTACAACAGACTAAACATGGAAACCGTTGTAACTTACAATAGATATATTCAAACTACAGTTTCCCTGAAATGTTTCAAGGGCTGGCATTAAAACGACTATCTAATAGATATCATTAGTTCTAAACATGATAAGTTAGTTAGAGCACTACCTACTCAACTCCCTGGCAGGCTTTACTATCTTAGGCCTCTTAATAGACTAATTCCAGAAATCCTCGGAGCAGAAAATGAATTAGACTTCTATAAGTTCACTTTTCACTTTAAAAGTTATAGACTTCTCATAAAGCCCCCTATGGGCAATTTGTTTTAGTTTATAAAACAGGCGACTCCACGCAGTGTCAAATAAAGACACGGGTGGACTCACCAAACAAGTTAAGGAGGATAGCGAGTGCTATCCTTTCGATAGTTTTATTACTACTATCTTCACAAATATTTAAAGTACCTTAATTTTTACATACTAGTGAAACAGTTCACATCCCAGTGAAACATTTAAAATATAGAAATAATCAATCCAAAACCCTTACCAACAAAGAACAGTAGAGAGCACACATAAAGTTACCTTTGAGTAATTCTATCATTGTGTAAGAATTAACATCTATACCCGCCTTTTTGTTTACCCCATTAGAGCAACTAGCTTCCAGGTGAACTGTATAAAAAACCCAGCAGGAGGCCTATCGGAAAATCTCAGCAAAAAGCATTGAAACATCATCCTGCTACGACCTGCCCCCCATAAGGAACTAAGAGCCAAAAGGTAGGACACACTATGAACCTTAACATCATCTCACACAATACTCAGGGCCTAAATGAACCCGTTAAAAGAGGGATAGCAATAAAAGAATATCAAAAACTTAGGGGAGACATAGTTATGATCCAGGAAACACATTTTAAAAAATTAGCTGTCCCCAAATACTGGGGGAAAACATACAGACAGACATACCATGCTACAGCTAAAGAGAAGAAAAAGGGAGTGACAATCTTAGTGCACAATAGATTAAATTTTTGCCACTCCAGAACTCAATCAGACCCAGAAGGCAGATATATAGCAATCCACGGATCCATCCAAGAACAAAAGATAACCTTCCTTAACCTTTATGCTCCAAATACCGAACAGTCACAATTCTTCGATAAAATATCACAAATTATGTCGGGATGGGAACCATCCACCCTAGTAATAGGAGGGGACATGAACACTGTACTAGATCCAGATAGGGACCGATCTTCCAAATCTTCCGCACACACTACGCCAGCAGCCACCAAAGTGTTTAAGCACATTCTAAAATCCCACTGTCTGATAGACACATGGAGAGCAATATACCCTTCAGATAGGTCATACACCTTCTTCTCCTCTAGGCACCAATCCCATTCAAGGATCGACCATGTGCTGATTCAACAGCGACTAACCCACAACCTAATAGACGCAAATATACACCCCATTGCATGGTCGGACCACGATTTGGTTCAGATCTCCTTAAGTGGCATCATCCCCTCAGGGCGGTCTCCTTAATGGACCCTAAATCCACACCTATTCAATGACATTAAATCTAAAGACAAAATTACCAAAGCAATAGATGACTATTTTGCAGTCAATAATGGGGGCGAGGTAGGCAGGGGGGGGAGTGTGGGCAGCCCATAAAGCAGTCATTAGAGGGGTTTGCATTCAAATAGGAGCAACAACGAAAAAATTAGATCAAGCACAAATGGACACTATTAAGACTAAAATCGCGGACCTACAGGCGCAATTTACAAGGAAACACGACCCAAAGATTTATAACGAAATTCTGATCCAAAAGCAACTACTAAATTCAATACTTAGGAAAAAAATGGTAACCATTCTTCAGCGCACACAGGCCACAATGTTCAGAAGCGCCAACAAACCTGGCACCATGTTAGCCAAAAAACTGAAAACACAAAGAGCAAATTCCTTCATCCCAAAGATAATTAACAAATCTAACAAACTGGTCTTTAAACCGAATGAGATAGCTGAAACATTTCGACACTTCTACGAGGAGCTATACTCAGCCCCTACACACTCAGGGTCCAAAGCCCACAACTCACAAATAGGTAGTTTCTTAAACTCAACGGAGCTCCCACAAATTGAGAAAACCCGAGCTGAAGATTTAACTAGACCCATAACGTTAGAAGAAATTAAGGAAGCAATTAAGACAACTAAATCACATGGGGCGCCCGGCCCAGATGGGTTTACAAATGTTTACTACAAACAATGCTCACATCAATTACTCCCACATCTACACGAGTTATTTAATGAATTTTTAAAAGGACCCCCTATAAAACAAGAATTTTTAGAGGCAAAAATTATTGTAATCCCTAAGGAAGGTAAAGATCCAGCCCAATGTGGAAGCTACAGGCCAATTTCACTAATTAATACCGATATTAAAATATACTCAAAAATTTTGGCGAATAGACTGGCCCCATTATTACCTAAGGTTGTCCATCCAGATCAAGTAGGCTTTATTACAGGCAGAGAAGCTCTAGACAACACCAGGAGAGTGTTGAACCTAATAGAAATAGCCAAAAGAAACAATATACACTCAATGCTATTATCGCTTGACGCAGAAAAAGCATTCGACAGAATAGATTGGACATTCATGTGGGAAGTGCTGGCTAGAATAGGTCTAGGAGAAAGTTTTATAAGAGGTATACCGACCCTATACACGAACCCAGAGGCGTCCATAACATATCAGGGATTTAGTTCTAAAAAATTCAGAATAACCAGAGGGACTAGACAAGGCTGCCCACTCTCCCCTCTGTTATTTGCTCTATGCCTGGAGCCATTAGCGATTGCAATCAGGAACTGCCCGGACATAAAAGGGATAAAGGTAGGCCCTAAGGAATACAAAATCAATCTCTTCGCAGATGATATTTTGCTCTCACTGACAGAACCAACAATTAGCTTACCGAACTTACTCCATTTACTCACGAAATTCGGCACCATCTCAGGATTTAAAATCAACGCGGCTAAAAGTCAGGCACTCAACATTACACTCCCTAGAAAGGTGCAAGACAATTTGGATAATTTTTTTTCCATAAAATGGGCTCAAAAATACCTGACTTATCTGGGAATTAATATCCCAGGTTCGACAGACCAAGTATATGAAGCAAACTTTCCCCAAATTATCAGTAGAATAAAACAGGATATAGAGAAATGGTCATCCTACAAAATATCTTGGCTTGGTAAAATAAATGCAATCAGAATGAATATTATCCTGAAAATTCTATACTTATTTAGGGCGATTCCGACGCCAATTAATTTAACAGCCATAAAATCACTACAAAAAACTCTTCTCAAATTCACCTGGAATACGATGCACGCACCCACACAAAAAGGGGGTCTAGCCTTCCCAAACCTGGTTAATTATTATAAAGCCACAAGGTTGGCACAAATGACCAACTGGTATAAAAAAGAAGCCATTCCAACATGGGTCGAGATTGAAAGACAAATTTTAGAAGATAGTCATATAACTTTATCACATACTTTGTGGCTAAGCACACACACAGAATTGAAAACACAAAACCTTACAAGCTGTATCCGCAATTCACTGAAAACTTGGAGGGAAATAAATAAAAAATCCCCCATGCTACATGTAGGCTCAGGCTTAACCCCTCTTTGGCAATCCCAGAAGGCGGACCACGCCAACAAAATCTCTCAGATGAAATGGTGGATACAAAAAAACCTGACTATAGTTGCGGACACCTGGACTCTGTCGCAAGGGGGCACATTAAATCAAATACCCAACAATGAATGGATTAATCTAATGATAATTAAACAAACGATATTTCAGACTACAAAATCAAACAGCCAGAACAAAAAATGTATATATGAACAGTGCTGCATTAACAACCCTGGAGGCAAGGGCAACATATCAGTTATATATAAAAACCTCTCTGAGGTGTCTAGTGCAAACAAGCCACACTATCAAGAAACATGGGAATCAGACTTACATATCACACTAGACGATAAACAATGGAATCAAGTTATCAAACAGGCCAACATATCATCTTTAAACATCACCTTGAAGGAGAAAGCACTAAAAACAGTTATGAGATGGTACCTCACACCAGCGAGACTTCACCAATCAAACAAAACACACTCTGACAGGATGTGGACATATAGAGGATGTGGACATATAGGTTTGTTAACCCACATGCTTTGGGAATGTCCCAAAATTAGACATATTTGTCAGGAAACATACAACACGCTAGAAAAGTTGTGGGGGGAAACTATAAAGCAAAAGCCAGAAGAAGCACTATTAGGACTCCCAAACATGGAACTAACAAAAAGTGAGCAATTCCTAACCAATCAGATATTATTGGCATCTAGATGCATTATAGCCAAACATTGGAAACACACTAACCCTACATTTAAATAAGTACTACAGAAAATTGATCATATTCAAACCATGAGCCACTTCTCAGCGGAATTGATGCGAGATACAAACGATGGGCCTCCTGCTGGGACATCTGGAAAATTAAGGGTCCAAAATGAGGTGAGTCTGAGAAAGACTGGACCAATTTATAAGTTCTTTGTTGAATATTAGTAAGGGAGGAGAAAGTACTACACTCTAATAATTCAGAACTAGAAACATTGAGATAGTAATTGTTTTTGTAGATAAGTTAACTCTTTGAGGATTAACTCTGAGACTCTACTGGAAAACTATATGGAGGAAAGGGAAAAGAGAATATCTTCATAGGATAGATGTTATAGCTCCAATACCAATCATAGATCTCAAGTCCTCGGAAAGATGCAAGTTTTATATTCACATCTTTTAGCATATTTAATCGAACTGTTTTGTGATAAAATGAAGAGTTATTTATCGATGTATAGCCATGATTATACATGTTACATTCTTGACTTATTCTGTACATTTTTGATATGCAAGGGAAAAATAAAAAAATAAGAATAAAAAAAAAAGAAAGAAATACACCATTGTATTTCAGAAAGCATGATTTTTAATATGGACTCTCGCACAGATCCCAGATAGGGGCGCTATTCAGCTCCAACCCTTCCTGCCTTTGCGATATGTGTATTCCCCTCTTACAGCTAAATCTTCTTGGGAGTAATAGGCCTTTCAGTGACCGGCAGTCATATCAATCCATCTTAAAGAAATTACACCAATCCCTATGTATTCCAGAAAGCATGGTTTTAAAAATGGACTCTCTCACAGCATTTCCAAATAGCAACTGACCCCAGACAAAAGGAATTCCCTCCCCCAGTTACATCACAGTGGGCTGAACACATTCAAATCCCCCGCCCAGATTAACATCTCCCAATAATATCAGTGGACAACTGGGGGCTTGTCTTGCCCACCTTAGGGTTGGACCACTGGGCCAATTTTGTGGTGGATGTGTGTGTAAAACTGTTAACCATAAAACAGCTTAGACAAACAATTACTCAAAATCACCATAAAAAAAATATCTTCCTTTCACCTACATCCCAAATCTTTAATACAATGTCACTGCCAAAACATTCAGCTTATAAATATGAATGTAAGCCTTCCATTACTCACAAATATAGAAGAAAACACTAATGTAGTCACAAGGCAAGATGTAACCCTTTATAAGCTAAAAACACCTCTTCTGTAACAGGAAGTTATTAATAGTACAGAGAAAAATGTAGTAAAATACTTTTTTTTATGTACGCAGTATTATGATAAAGAAAAATGCATGAGTATATTTTGTACAATTGATTATTATTAAAGTTAAACAGTGATAAAAACACAGAGCCCCATTGAATTGCAAGCCCACATCTCGCGGAATAGAGGCCACATGTCTGCGGGTGTACTTTTACGTTTCCCATTTGTCTCCGATTTCGGTCCTATTCAATTATTATTATTATCTTTATTTATATCGCGCCAACATATTCCGTAGCGCTGTACAGGGGTTTAGTACATGGCAAAAAACAAACTTAACACCTTATAAAGAATGGAGGGCCCTGTTTTTGAGCATATACTCAAATGCACTTACAATATTCAATTGAAGGAGCCCGCAAGTTAAGGGTCGAAAGCTGACTCCGTAAACCATGCACTCGTCCTTAGCAGTTCAGGGCGGGAATTATGATCAATTAAGCAAGACCGTAAGCTCCCATTTCAAACCAGACAAAAAAATGAATGCCAATACATTTGCGAGCTTGAAACTGTTGTGCAATTAATTCTAATGTATTTAATTACTTTTCACATTATTTACAGTGCAGTATTGATTTTTTATTTGCATTTACAGTGTTACGGACAGAGGTTAAAACCCCCTTGCGGGTCCTCTCTAGCACTGGTAGGATTTTCTCCAACATTTGCCATTTACGGGTGTGAAAACATTTGCGGCCTTGAGGAATTGGAGCAATTGAATTGCAATGTGCGATTTTAGCCATCGTAACTCTTAGGAAAATGAAAGATGAAAGGCTTCGGAGGGCTGTAAGTTCCAGGTTTAACCATCTCAGAGTTTTCAAGCCCTTAACCCATAAACCGTCTGGAGCCCACAAAAAGATGCCAATTGAAAAGCATATTAACTTACTGCCTCACTTACGGGCTCGGGTAACTTACAATTCCTCAACTGAATTGGGCCCACAGTATTTAGTTACCAAAATGTATGGTCAAGCGCTCACCTATTCACATTCATATCTTGTAGCTGATGCCAACGCAAGACAAAGAGCTGTTCCTTTGTCTTATCCTTATGCTGTGAATGGCCTAATAATCTCACTCTCTGACATCACTTGCTTTATCACTGTAGATTGCTAACAGGACATAGCTGGTCTGAGCTATTGGACAGTCACGAGTCCCATGCACCTCCCTTCTGCATTCCTTGGTAACAGAAAAAGACTGTAGATAGGGATATATAACCTTGTAGCAAGTTTGTAATGTCATCATGACTGTATTAACATGTTATGACTGTATTAGCAGGTTTTCATATCTTACATAAAAAAAAGTCATGTTGCACAACACCATTACCTTATTCTTCATGCTTGTATATTATTTATCAGGGCTTGTTTTAAACCACGTTTGAAAAATATAGCTGTGAATCATTGTCATAAAAACATAGATTTGATAGCCAATAATCAATCTGAAATGCTGATTGACATGTAAAATTAGAAAGTTTGACAATGATCCGATCACAAAGGTGATCGGATCACACGCATGCACAGAGCGCGGCATTAGCCGTGCATTGCTTATGCGCAGCGCATAAGGGGAGGGAAGAGACACAGAGGGAGTGGGGGGGGAAGAGACACAGAGGAAGAGGGGGAAGAGACACAGAGGGAGAGGGGGAAAAGAAACACAGAGGGAGAGGGGGGAAGAAACACAGAGGGAGAGGGGGAAGAAAGATAGAGGGAGAGGGGGAAAGAGACCCCGGGGGGGAAAGAGACATGGGGAAAGAGACACAGCGGGGAAGAGGGGGGAAAGACGCAGGGGGGAAGAGGGGGGAAGATGGGACACAGGGGGGAGAGACAAAAAGAGGGAGAGGGAGGAAAGAGACACAGGGGAGGTGGAAGGAGACACAGAGGGAGAGGGGGGAAAGAGACACAGAGTTTGAGGGTGGAAAGAGACACACAGAGGGAGAGGGGGGAAGAGACACAGGGGGAGAGGCAAGGAAAGAGACAAAGGGGGGAGAGGGGATAATAAACACAGTGGGAGAGGGGGGAGAGACAAAGAGGGAGATGGGGGAAGGGACACAGAGGGAGGGGGGAAAGACACAGACAGAGAGGCGGGGAAAGAGACACAGAGGGAGAGGGGGAAGAGACACAGGGGTGAGACACAGAGAGAGGGGGGAGACACAGAGGGAGAGGGAGGGAAAGAGACACAGGGGTGGGAGGGGGGAAGAGACAAGGGGGGGAAGAGACACAGGGGCAAGAGGCGAGGAAAGAGACAAAGGGGAGGGAAAGAGACACAGGGAAGGTGGAAAGAGACACAGGAGGGAGAGGTGGGGAAGAGACACAAGGGAGGGAGGGACAGGGAAGGGAGAGGTCCGAAAGAGACACAGGGGAGGGGGAAAGACGCACGGGAGGGAGAGGGGGGGAAAGAGACACAGGAGGGAAAGAGACACAGGGGAGGAGGTTAGAGACACGGGAGGGAGAGGAAGGTAAAAACACAGGGGGGGGGAGATACAAGGGAGGGAGATGAGGGGGGAAATGAAACACAAGGGAGGGAGAGGAGGGGGGAAATGAGACACAAGGGAGGAAGTAGACGGGGGGAGAGCCTCCACTGAGCTCCAAAAGCGTTCATTGCGAGACCCGTGATTTGCGTCAAAGGCGCTTATCGCGAGACAGGAAAGTAGATGGTGGGGGGGGAGCTCATCCTGAGGCCAGTAAAGTAGAGGGCAGAGGCTCCCATTGTGTGGCAAACAGCATTGCCAGGCTTCACTTTTTATAGCCGTCATTTTTGACGGGCAAGTCGCTAGTAAAGATGTATTGATACAAGGTAAAGGTCTTCTGTGGTCTTACAATTGTGGAAAAAACTGTAGTCTTTGAAGGATCAAAATCAAGTTTCCAACAGGATAAAGATTTCCACAAATGAAAATAGTTTAAAATAATTCCCCTCCCCATACCATTTATGACAGTATCTGGTGAATTGGAATTTGTGGCTTTTTCCACAGCAAATAAAATGTTCAAGTATTGAGACATGATAGATCAGTGGAATGGATAAACGCTGTAATGAAATTCGAGCATTCATAGGATATTTATTAGGCCATGCTGAGGATTTACTAAGCCAAACTTTTGATACAGACAATGCACAGACTAGACTGATCTTTGATTATTTGCTATCAAATATTTGTTCCCATAATAATTTGCAGAAGTATCTATGCCTGTTACTAAATGCATCGGAGACATGAAACAGACTAGGCATATTTTTTCTGCTAGTATCTCATGTCTTTTTAATCAAAATGAGTTTATAATTTTTTTACCTACTGATATATTGATCATTAAAGAGTCACTTAATTCAGCAACATTTGGACAACATCACTGTAAATATCTCTTAAGAGCATGTTGAAATACTTTTTGAATTTTCTGAAATGTGTGCATTTTTCACTGAGAAATAAATCTAAATAAAATGTGTGTTTATATGTGTGAAAGACTGCCCACAGCCTGCACCATGTCTGCTTCATTACTACAAACACTATGTTGCAGTGGTATGTGTCCCATTCATGTCAATTGTAATGTTTTTGTCTAGCTACTTATATTTCCAGTTTGAAGGGAACACATTGTAATGGCTTTATTTTTTCTTACTGGCAGAAAATTCAGGTTTGCCTCTCTGGAATTTACGCTATACAGTCCACCTCAGGTTGCGGTAATGCTCCATTTTACATCTGTCTGTGCAGGCATGCTACTTACTCATCTACAGGAAAGCTGTGGGTTAACTGGTCATTGCACAGAGCCCATGGAGAACCTGTGCTATCAATCAGAGCTTTCCCCCATAGAGTCTAATACAACACGTGCTGAAATCAGCAATCTGATAATTAATCATGCAACAATCAGTGGACAGAATAGACTGTATGTAAACAAAGATTTAAAACTTAAGATTTTGTAGCTGTTTGTGTAATTAATAAATATAGATTATTTTAACAGGCAACCTTGTGCTCCTTCACACAATGAAGAACACTTACAGGGAGTTCAGTGGTTCTTTAAGTGGAGAGGTGGATTTTGTGTAGCAAGTTAAATTTTCTCGAAATTATGAAAGCTTAATTTATGGCCTAAGAAATATATTTACAGTGTAATAATTGACCTCACAGTTAAGGATAATACAGCTATGTAATATATTTCTGACAATAAGAGTGAAACTGCACATTTTAGTTTACATAATGCCGAACATAAAGTAGGTTTGGAAAAGTTAGCTTGAAGCAAACTATTTTAGCTAAAAAAGGTTTGTCACGTGCACGTGCCTGACAGGCAAGATGTTGTTATTAACATTTTCTCCAGTACATGTAGAAAACATGAATAAAAATAGCTTATGAAATAGTTTCACTTCTTACTACAACATAATCAGCTAATTTAGATGTTCTTTTTTTATAAACACTGATAACACCAAATGCAAAATAGTTGTAAAGGTGGTTGTAGACAGAATTTGTATAATAAAGAGCCACCATGACATTTATGTGCAGTCCAAATGTGGGGGTCATAAGATTAAAAAAACATCTACTCGGTAAATAAAGTAAATACTGTAGACTGATAGAAGGTAATTGAGTGGAATGTGTTTTGTTATGCAATCCAGTGACAGGAACCAGAGCATCCTTCCTTGGGACAAATGATGTGGCCAAACAAAAGTATGTTCATTACATCACTTGCTTATTGTTAAACTAAAACAGATTGTTTACTCTGAATTGTAAAAACATAAACTAGTTTAACAGCAAAAAGGTTTCAATAAAACCGACTAATGAGTAAAATTTAAAATAAAATGAAAATTAAGAAATGGAAAATGGAAGACATAATGACAGAGGGGAGGACAGAAAGAAAAGTAATAGAGAGGGGGGGATCAAGAGTATGAGAGAGAAAGAAGAGAGTGAGGGAGAAATAGAATGGATGTATGTCTAAAAGGTATTTGGCATATTGATTATTGTATGTTTTCTAAATCTTGCGTCCTGTCCATATCCATATAAATTGCAGTCAAATTGTAGAAATGTAACAATGCATACATTTTCCAGTATTATTCACCTCTTGCCATATAAATTAAACTAACACAATAAACTAAAAACCAATATAGTATTCCAAGAAAAAGAAAAATGCAATTTTGTGTTTTCTTCCCTATGTGTTTGTTGTGCTTTGCAAAATTACTTTGAGCTCGGTGTGTGCTGGGTCACAAATCTTGCATGTCAGCTTCTCATTAGTGTATATTAAAAATAAATGCAAGTTATATTACAGTTATTACCCCTGTAATCCAATGAACATAGCAAATATCTAAACACCTGCTTCCACAAACATTAATTCTAAGAGTGGACCAGCTGATGCTTGTTTCATATGTATGGTATAAGAAACAATTATAGTTATTTATGTCTTTGGAAAAAGGTATTGAAGAGTCACTGACTGACATATTGGTTGGCGTATGTGGAAAATGCACCATATATATGGATGTGCTCAAAAACAGAACTAAATCTTTGGAACATGGATTCAGCTCTCACTCCCTTCACCAGTATTTACCAACACTATTTTCCAAAAAGTTACCAAAACATTTATAAGAAAATATTTTATTGTGAAAAAGTAATTTATGAAATATTTTAAAAGGCAAATGCATTATAAATGTAAAACATTTCCAATTAAAGGGACATAGAAGACTTCTAGATTTTACTAGGTATATAATATGCAAATAAGGTAGAGGTGCTCATCTGAGGACAAAAAATAACTCAGTGGCTTTTTTCTATAGGTCTGGTTACCTCCTCAAAGAGCAACCTCTTTTAGCTCACTTGTGCCCTTCACAGGGAGACATATCCTGTAGTATATCAGTCTGGTCTCACTTAGAAGAGTGACCCAGTCCCGAAATACCAGGCAATTCTCCCTAAACAGGAGAAACCGCAAACCCCAGACGTGTTTCTGCCTCTATGGGCCTCATAAGTGAAAGGCTTAGTTGAATATGGTGGTTGGTTCTATCCGTATTATAGGCGAACTTCCCCTCGTATAGAGAAACCTTTATTGAGTCAGAGGAGAGTCGGTGAGGGGAGTTGGAGTAACTGCGGGGTTTAGTAGCTAACTTTGACTTTCATAACAATTTTAGCAATTCTGGCTCCCTAATAGGCGTTATGAACAATGACAGCAAGGTCAAGAACTTCCTAATTTGTGGTTAACCACAAGACAAAGGATCAAAGGGGTATCATTTGCAAGTTTTTCAGTTGTTGTTATGACAGTCTTGTTAAGATTATTTGAAAACTTAATTAGCCCTGTGGGTCTTCTATTGAAGTCTAAAAAACCTAATCTACCGCTTACCGCAAGTTCAAACACAGCCAGGACCCTAACCCGGCCCTGGGACTGGAAGCAATTGGCTACTGTAAACGTCTACATGTCACCCTTAAAGTGGTACTAATCCTAAAATATTTTTATTAGCCCAATGTAATAGCTGAAGCCCAAAACACACTGTAAACATAAATTAACTGAACTTAATTCAATTAAAAAATGACCCAGAGCCCCAAGGCTCAAATGACCTGGTGTAACAGGATCCTAAGGGCCCAAGGCATATAACCAGGGCTTGGGGCAAAAACATCACACAAAACTACAAGCCCACAAGTGGCATCATATTTTTCAATGTTCTTATGCCCATTATAATAGCAAATGGGTCAGGTTGCCACCTGGCTAGTGTCTATCAACGTCGGGTTGCCAGCTTCAAAACTCCATGAGACCTGGGAGGGTCACGACAGGAGATAAGTAGTTGATCGACACCTAAAAGTATTTGGGCAGTAACTGTGGAGAAAGGGATCCATAATTAGAAGAGAAATTATGTTTCATTTGTGTCATTTTGTAATTAAACTTGCATAAGTGTACTATTTCACAGAAAGAGTTACTTGTGTTTAGGTGGAATTTTCCCTTTAACATATTTTTGGTCATGTTATCACTGTTAATGGGAGTGTTTGTGTAATTGTCTTTTTGTAATGCACAACAGAAGCATTTAATTCCAATGTTCAATAATGTACAAATGATGTACTATTTCAAACATAATCACAATTTACTATGCTCTTCTTAAATATTGTTTGCATTCAGAGGTGAGAGAAAGCACAAATATATGGCATTAAAAATGAATTACAAAACTTCTGCTTTATTATATTTTTATAACTAAAAATCTAAAAAAGTATTTAAGCCAATCATGAACATATTACCTCAGTTAAAAGATATTTATATATATGTGTATGGCAAATATGATCCTAAATCAGATCATGCACAAATTCAAATAGTGGTTATCTTCACACATGTATTGGCTCACTTGCCAATTAGAAAAAGTATACACAAGAAAAGTGCAACACACAAAAGGATGTATATTAATATTCCCCACTTTTTAAATTGCCTTAGGGCACTCAAAAATAGCAGTTTGTCATCACAGGGTTGTGCAGGACCCTTCTTACCTACTGCACCTGAATTGAAGGTGCACAGCGGAGATTAGATTCACCCGACCGATACCTCACCAGACTTGCATCTTCACTGTCCGCTCATGTCCTTTCAAATTGCGAAATATCAAAATAAGTGGAGGAATAAGAGCCACTAATGCATCTAGCCCACACAGGGCATTGAATTGCTAAAGCACCAGCCGACTGGTTTTACCAAAATAGGCTTCCACATGGCTATTGGCAACTATACCTATGCAGCCTAATTATAGGAATGAATGTGCCGTGACTTTTCGCGAGCTTCGCATCATTAATTTCCTGCTGCTATATGATTGGTTCTCCCCCTCATTGATGTCTTAGCCGGCTACAGCATTATGGTAAATCTATATGGACAAAATAAAAGAACTAAGCAAAAGTGCTGTATTGTTCTTAAAGTGAGACCTACGAAAGCTCAAGAGGGACATAATTAAAAGCAAAGCGTTTAATAGATACATAAACGCTAGCTTGCCCTGAATATAAGAGCAACAAAGAGAACAAAAAAATGGTTCAAAGAGAACAAAAAATTAAAGAAAGTGTTTGCTGGCCGATGATATTTAAACAAACATACTAATAGTTAAATAATAAAACAGATTGCTAACTTAGGCAATTTAAACCAAATAAAAGTCCAGAACAAAACATATAGGGCCTCATTCTATTATCGGCCGTAGGAGATGCGGGGCCGCAAGGACCGGCCGCAAGCTATTTGCCTATTCTATTCCCTTCCAGCCGGGGATTCCGGCAGGCTTGCGGCCGGCGCCTTGCTATCCCTTGCGGCCGCACGCGCCGGAGGAAAGCCTTTGATCTTAAACGGCCGCAAGAGATTCGGCCGCAAGAAAATCCCGGTTGCTATTCAATTGCTCCGGGAAACCTCTCTGCAAGGCTAAAACCGAGCCGCAGCTTACTTGCAGCAAAAAGGTCCCGCAGGCACACAATTAAGCACATTTTAAAGCCATAATAAAGCCATCCTGCACTCTGAGGGGAATATAAAGTGATTGTAGGTGTTAGCATTAATAGCACAACATTCCCCTACACTCAAATCCGTAAATACATTTTTTTATTTATTTATGTCACATATCCATGTGAAAAGGCTTGGAGCACCTCAGACCCGCCCACGCTGCGGCCGGAAAATAAACAGTTAATGGAATCTCGGATTCGGGCTGATGAGCAAGCTTGAGAGGGGGCTTGCTATTAAACTTATAGCATAATAGTAATATTTAACAGTGATTTTTAACCCTTAGTTATATATTTTCCATTAACATATATTATTGTATTTATTTCCTATTTAACTTAAGATGGACAGCTTTAATAAAAGAAATATAAAATAAGTGTTATTAGTATTATTTCACCACTTACTATAAATATTTGTCCATCTATATTAAAGGCCATAACACATAGTTGTTCATAATGATTTTTTAGGTGTATAAATCAACTATAGAGAAACAATTTATATATTCACCTAAATGCTAATATTTTATTATAGATTAGTTCTGACTATGGACCAGGAGGTTATATTAACTCAATTAACCCTTTGGATTTTTTACCTATTAGCGGAGCTTTGCATATACTCTGACAATTGACCCCTTAGATTTGTACCTATTAAAGGGACTTTTTATATCTTTTAGCAATCATTAGCTGGTATTTATTTACACTATTTGCATTCAGCTTATCAATTTAAATAAATGGGGTAAAAGTAAACTCCTTGTTAAGACCTTCTGGACTTTTGGCGTCCAACGGTAGTAATGTCCTTTTCCTGTGGCCTCCTCTTGATGTTTTAGAAACCACGTCAATCACATGGAATTTAACATTATCCCCATAATTATTATGGACTCTTTTTGTATGCCTCGCCACTGGAGTGTCAAGTTCAGTAAATAGAAAATTGATGTATTGTTCTTAAAGTGAGACCTACGGAAGCTCAAGAGGGACACAATTAAAAGCAAAGCATTTAATAGATGCATAAACTAGCTTATCAATTTAAATAAATGGGGTAAAGGTAAACGCCTCATTAAGACCTTCTGGACTTTTGACTTCCAACAGTTGTAATATCCTTTTCCTGTTGCCTCCTCTTGATGTTTTAGAAACCATGTATGCCTCACCACTGGAGTGTCAAGTTCGTTACGAATTGATGAGATATGTTCAAGGATTCTCTGAAGTAGTTGCCTCTCTGTTTTCCCAACGTAAATCTTGGGGCATGAACAGGATAAGACATAAACTACATATGGGGTAGAGCAATCAAATAAATCATTTAATGGATAGATCCAGCCTGTCATTGGATGCACAAAATTCTGTTCTTGTTGAACAAATTTACATGCCTTACATCTTCTACATTTTTTCAACCTTTTTTGTTTTCCCAACCAGGACTCTTTCTGCTTTGTTTCCATAAAGAGGCTATTCATGAGCTTATCTCCAATCGATTTACCCCTCCTGTATGTAATGGCTGCCCTCTGTGGTATGAATGTCCTTATGACAGGATCCTCTGCAACAGATACCAATATTTGTTTAATATTGACTTGATTTTGAAATTATCGCTTCCAAAGGTCATAAAACACCTCACAACGTCATCCTTTTTGGAAGTTGTTTTTTTTTATACAACAATTCCGTTCTTTCTGAGCTAATTGCTCTTTGGTAGGCTCTCTTAAGAACACTGATTCAGGTAACAGAAATTATGATTAATATAGTGTGTTAAGCACACAAAAGTATCTTTATTTAAGGGTAAACATGAATTATTGGTTTATTCCATACCTCCCCATTCACGTCTCTTCAGGCTTATATTGACATCTATTCAGGCTTATATTATTTCTTGTGTCTTTGTATATTTATCTAATTTACTGGCTGCCCAAGAAACTGATTTTTGGGACTTTACAAAGTTACAACAGGAAGCTGAAGCTGTATTTAGTGTTGCTGGTCCAGAAACTCTAAATGTTAATAATAATATACACATAGCCTTTAATGAATCCTTTAAACTTTTGAAAAAGCAAATAAGAACCGTGTGGGAGGTATTCAGTCTTAAAAATTATTTAAAGGATAAGATTGTACCACGAGGATCAAAGATACCGTTGATACCAGCTGGATACCTGTTGGAGCCAGCATTTGTTAGCAAATGGTTAAAAATAGTGGACATATGCTCTCTAGAGTTTTTAAACCTCATTCTAGAATTAGAAGAAAAACGTCTTCAAGATATTAATGTAAAAGTAGCACAGAACCATGAAGAGGTAGTTAAGTATGCTGACAATGCAGGTTTAGAGGAATTAAATAGCAAATTACAAAGTCAAGTTAATAGATTTAAGAGAGAACTGTCTTTACGGAAACACAATAAGTTCCTTAGGGACAAAGTTAATTTTTATACAGCTAAAGCATACAAAAATTCTCAAACAATAAGAGTTCAGGATCAAACTGATGTTAGCTTGTCAGAGTATTCTGACTTAGAGAGTTCACAAGCATCATCACATATACATTTAGAGCATGCCATGAACATTGACCTCCTTTGACCTACCAACTCAGACCAGATCTATGAAAAAGAAGAATTATTTGGATTTTTTAGGCAGGGGGCCAGGCCAAAAGAATCAATCACAGAGAAGAAGACCAAGGTCAGGTTTCCATTGAAATCAATATTAATTGATGATAGTATTGATCTAAGACAACATCTAAGGAATAAGGAAATGTATGGGACTATTAAAAAACGAATTTTGCATGCTGTTGGTGCTATGCAAGAATCAACTATCAGATTTAATCCAAAAGAATTAAGTATAAATCAAGTGACTCAAGATGGAAGTATAATAGTAAATAAGAGAACAATGATGGTCGCAGAGGGGTCTGAATATGATATGTTGATCCAGGCCTTGCCTTTGGAAACCATGTCAAATGACAAGGTAATAAACTTATCATCATTAACGTTAACGTTAACATCATTAACATTAACGTTAACATCATTAACGTTAACAGTTAGTTATATCGTTGTTATAGGGGCTGAATTGTATACCCACTTTCCCTTCTAATCTTTTTGAAAATGTGAAAGATCTAAATCTATTTATCAGAAAGTTGGCTATAAAGAAATAATATTATGCGAAAGAGCAAAAATGAATGGAAAGTTTGGGATTGGCAGCTGATGAATCAGAGACTCTTTATAACTTAGTCTCCCTTTTGAAGGCTAATGAAGAGATTGAACCCAAGACAAATGATTCCTTTCTCAAGGATCATTGCAAGAATAGGAGTAAGTACACCCTGGAAATAAAAGGCTTCAGCAATTTAGAGGTACTCACAAATCTAATCAAAGGAATTACAAAAATGGAATAATAATAAAAAAGAAGATACCAGGATTGCAATCTAACGAAATATTAATTTAAAGTTCTATGTGATTTGGAAAATGAAAATATTGAGATTAAGACTGCAGATAAAGGGGGCAACATTGTCCTAATGAACAAGGTGTACTATATGAAGATGTGTTTGGATATCCCAATTTATAATAGCTCTTATAAAACCTTAACAAAAAATCCTACCCCTGAATATTGTGCAGAGCTGTATGCTATTTTGATACAGGCAAAGGATGCAGGTCTTATCTCAAAGAGCAATCTTGATTACCTTTATCCTGAAGAAACAACAACGGCCACAATTTATCAATTGCCCAAAATTTATAAAAACAAAGTACCAGTTCCTGGGCATCCTATACTATCAGGAATTGGCTGCTTAACTAAAAAAATAAGTGTTTTGGTAGATTTTAATCTTAAAATACAGGTTCAACCACTTCCATCCTATCTGAAAGACACCACAGATTTATTTAAACATCTGGATAATTTGCATGTGCCTATTGAAGCAAAGCTTGCATCAATAAATGTGGAACAGTTGTACTTAAGTATTCCACCCCATCAAGGTATATTAGCCGTAAAATATTTCTTAAGAATGCAAGGGAATGACAAAGAGGAATCGCATAATTTTTTGATAACTCTGTTCAAAGAGCAATAGCTATGGGTCAAGTTGCACCCCAAACTATGCAAATTTATACCTAGGTTTCTGGGAAGAAACAATAGACTTCATAGAACACATGGCGAGATTTACGGATAACATACTGGCCTGGTATCGCTACATAGACAGTGTGATGATAATTTGGATGGGCACAGAAAATATGTTCAAGTCCCTTATTCAAAATCTAAACAAATGCAACTTGAATTTACTCTTCACATATGAACTAAATATGAACAAACTGAATTTCATTGATCTCAAGATTATGAAAGATGCAATAGGAAATATACATAGTACAATCTGCAGAAAATCAACGTCCACAAATATGCTAATCAGGTGGACAAGTCAGAATCCAACGCCCGATAAAAAAAAGGGGTCCCAATCGGGCAGTATTTGAGGCTTAGAAGAAACTGTACAAATATACAAGAATTTAAATCGCAAACCAATACACTGCGGCAACGCTTCTGTGAAAGGGGTTAGCCGAATCAGGTTCTTAAGAGAGCCTACCAAAGAGCAATTAGCACAGAGAGAATGTACATTTAGCACAGGAGGGGTACATTGATTGGAAAATAATCCTGGTTGTGAAAACAAAAAGGATTGAAAAAATGCAGAAGATTTAAGGCATGTACATTTTTTGAACAAGAACAGAAGTTTGTGCACCCAATATCAGGCTGGATCTATCCATTAAAGGATGTTTTTGATTGCTCTAACGCATATGTAGTTTATGTCTTATCCTGTTCATGCCCCAAGATTTACGTTGGAGAATTCTTGAACACATTTCATCAATTCTTAACAAACTTGACACTCCAATGGTGAGACATTTAAAAAGAGTCCATAATAATGATGTGGATAATGTTAAATTCCATGTGATTGACATGGTTTCTAAAACATCAAGAGGAGGCAACAGGAAAAGGACATTACTACTGATGGACGCCAAAAGCCCAGAAGGTCTTATCGAGGGGTTTACCTTAACCCCATTTATTTAAATTGATAAGGTGAATGTAAATAGTGTAAATAAATACCAGCTAATGATTGCTAAAAGATATAAGAAGCCCTGTCAATAGGTACAAATCTAAGGGGTCAGAGGATATAGAAAGCTCGGCTAATAGGTAAAAAATCCAAGGGGTTAATTGAGTTAATATAACCTTCTGGTCCATAGACAGAACTAATCTATAATTAAATATTAGCATTTAGGTCAATATAAAATTCTCTATAGTTGATATATGCACATAAAAAATATTTATATATTTATAAATATTTATAGTAAGTTGTGTAATAATACTAATAACACTTATATATTTATTTTTATTAAAGCTGTCCATCTTAAGTTCAATAGGAAATAAATACAATATTATATGTCTATGGAAAATATATAACAAAGGGTAAAATATCTCTATTTAAATATCACTATTATGTTATAAGTTGTCCTGGCATATCTCTATATTCTATATGTTTCATTCTGGACTTTTATTTGGTTTAAATTGCCAAGTTAGCAATCTGTTTTTATTATTTAGCTATTAGTATGTCTGTTTAAAGATCAACTGCGATCAAACGCTTTCTTTCATTTTTTGTCCTTTTTGAACCTTTGTTGCTCTTATATTCAGGGCAAGCTAGCATTTATGTATCTATTAAATGCTTTGCTTTTAATTGTGTCCATCTTGAGCTTCCGTAGGTCTCATTTTAAGAACAATACAGCGGTTTTCTATTTACTGAACGCTTAGTCCTTAATTTTGTCCTTCTAGATTAACCATAACGCTGTAGCCGGCTTAGACTTCAACGGAGGAGAACCAATCATATAGCAGCAGGAAATTAATGATGTGAATCCTGCGAAAAGCAAGGCACATTCATTCCTATAAATAGGCTGCATAGTTATAGTCGCCAATAGCCCTGAGGAAGCCTAATCTGCTTTATTTTTGCACTTTTCTTGTGGGTACTTATTTTAATTGGCAAGTGAAGCCAATACATGTGTAAGAATAACCACTATTTGAATTTGTGCATGATCTGATTTAGGATCATATTTGCCATACACACACATATATATACACATAAATATACACATATATCTTTTAACTGGGGCGATATGTTCATGATTGGATTAATATAGTGTGTTTAGCACACAAAGGTATCTTTATGCTATTATATTTGTATATTGTTTATGTAATGCTGACAGTTAAGTTTGGCCATTGTTTGCTCAGTGGTCTCCAACCTCTCCTCAGTGACCCCCATACAAACCAGGATTGGCTCCACAGCCTGATGAATAGCCATTGCATCACCTGCTTTCACACAGTGTTATACAAATCCTGGCCTGTATGGGGGTCCCTGTGGGGTGGTTTGGGACCCAATGGTAGAGTGGATTGTTTCTCTACCTTTTTGATGCTGCCTATTTTCCATTTAGTTTCACTTCTTAAAGAGAAGCTATGGCAGTAGAATAAAAGTCACAGTCCTTAAAAGTGTAAGTTGCATTTAGAATAATGAAGGCTTTATAAACCCATTTATATAAATGTATGAATTATTAATTTATTTGGAATTTCACTCTGTTCCCATCTGGGGGGCGCGATATTGACCTCCCTCTCTCCTCCCATGTCTCAAAGTGGCCCACTGTGTAAAATATTGGCAGTAAAGTGTGAACTTCCATATTGTAGTTCAGGAGCCATTCGGGAGTTGCTGGCTTGCACACTTGAAGCAGCAAAATAGAGCCTCAAAGCTTCTTGCCTACCCATTTCCCAGAGTGGCACATTCTGAAGGACTGGAAGAGGGAGAGAGAGGGGCCAATATGGCAATCCCTTAGAAGCATGAGAATGAGATGTAAAAACTGCTAAGCTGCCTGTTCTTCCCAGGACTATGGTGTATCTACAGCAGTGAAGTATTATTAAATAGTATTACAATTCTCTCTACTAATCATTTGTGTATGTTAAACCCAGCTCCCTGAATACCTCCATATAAAGTCTCAACGAATGGCCCCAGTTAATAGATCGGATCAGATCCTAGCTCCATGCTTTCTTTGAATTCAGTGGCTTCTCCTTCACTTGCTACTCTTATACCAAATCTGAAAAAGATCAGTCCTAGATGTTTGACTGCTGCCTCCCTAAGCCAGCTCTAAATTGGTTTATCCATAAATACATAAATGCAAAGAGCTAACAACAAATATGGTACAGTAATTTATTTAGTGGTGACAACAAACTTGTCCATTTTGGCAGTTTTAGTGTTAAAGTTTACCAAAAAAAAGTATTTTCAAAGCGTTTATATTAATTTGGTTTCCCAAAGTACACATCATTTATGTATTAAATATTTTAACTGGGGTTTTCGTTAAGTAGCTTCCTACACTTTTGAAATGATTGCAAGGCATTCTGAAAAGAGTGTCTGCTCTTGAGATGATGACTGGTGTTTAATAACTAAATACATTGGTGCGTCAAATAACAGACTGTCAAATCGTACCCATTCAGAAAATGTTTCACACAACTGGAGTAAAGCTCACTCGGCCCAGCATCAAAGAGCTTAGTATTTTAATCCATGCAATTGTTTTTGTTGAGCAAAATGCACATAAACCACCTATATTTACCAACTGAAAACATAACTATAGCCTAAAGTCCTTCTTTTGATTGAAATGTGGCTATTTCAGTACACGGCAGAATGTCAACCACCTTAATCTCTGTAGTACATGCAGCGGGCACTGAAAAGCAGGTCAGAGGAGTAATTGGAATGTTTATAAGCTTTGCCAGATTGATGGATGAGTAAACAGCAAACTACTGAAAAGTCTTAGTCAAGTTTTTGTATAAAGTAAAATAATAAATATTCACTTGTATTAGCGCACAGAACCTTCCCTGGTGACAGTATAGCACAATTTAATGGAACATACTTTCTGCTACAAGTTTGCAATATTTTTATTCATGGAAACCAATAAATTGCTCTAAATATATGTGAATTCAAGAGGATAATTTAGAAAGTTGCAGACTGCAATGAAAAAGGTAAGATAAGGAATTTATGCAAGTACATTTGCTTACATTTCAGATATTATGGGCCATATTAAATTCCAGCCTCATAAGTCCAACGTGTAACACGTAGGGCTGCGCGCTTGAAATTGGGCCGTTTTATGTCGCTATTAAATTAGAAAGGGCTGTGAGTTCCGAGCAAGAGACGCTATTTCGTAAAATAGTTCTCGGCTGTTGTAGTTGCGTGCTCGAGCGCAAACAATTAAGCAAGCACATAGTTACCGGTTTAGATGGAGCAAATGGAAAGAGATTGTTAGTGTTACGTCACTGAAAAAGGGGAGGGTAGATTTCAAAGTCCTACATGCTTCAATTACAGTTTGCGATTCGACCCATATTCCAGATATAATGCAATGTGAATAAAGCCGTGAATAAGATATTCTATCACATGCAAGTTACAGTATATGTATTAACACATTGATTGCAGGGGCCGATATAACACAAAATATAAACATGAAATAAAGTGATTTTCGAGGTCGATGTGCGGGCTTGAGAATGTTGGGCTATTAATTCTAAGACCTAACATCACTTTCCCTTTTAATAAATGTACAGTAGTGTGTTTTTATTTTATTAACAAGTGCTACATATTGGACTTTACCCCCTTGCGTGTGCTCTCGAGCACACGTTGGCCTTTGGGCTCCATTTGCGTGTTACATGCTTGCTCGCGAGCGACCACGTTGCAATTTAATAGCTGAACTGAAAATGCAGCGGTTACAAGTTATTTGTTAACGTTTTTTACATATATTTCATGATGGAGAATAGCATGTCAAGCAAAAAGCAATGACATAAACTTTGCCTGAAAATAATAAAAAAATGATCCTTTAATTTGTAAGTTTGCAAGTTTTCAATCATGTGTTGGTTATTTGGAAAAAAAAGCTCTATTTATGTAAGATTTTAATCTCGAAGACAGGTCCCTCCAATTTTTGCCTTGTTTATTACTGTATTTTGTGCTGTAATTAATCTTTGTATAGTGCTACGGAATATGTTGGCACGTTACAAATAAAAGATAATAATAATACAGTGTCAAACACATCTTACACTAAACTGAAACTGGCACAGTCTACTACTTAAAAGTGAGTTATAACATTGTCAGCATTCCTTTTCCTTCTGACAAGTTTTATCAATTAATTAATCCTTGTGTCATGTATCAGCTTATCCACAGGAAGACGGAAGAAGAGTATTTATGTTTATTACTGTATTAGCCCGAATAAAAGCCGCACCCGCATTTAAGCCGCACCTGTGAAATTCAAGGGTAAAAAAGAAAAAAGTTAATATCTGAATATAAGCGGGAGAGAAACTGGCTTTCTAATCAGTATCTATAGTAACATCTTTTGCGGGTTACAGGCCGAAAATCGTAGCTCACAAAACGTTGCAATCGACAAAATCATAAATCGCTATTTAATTGCTACAGTTCCTCAGGCATTCACACCCGTAAATGGCAAGTGTAAAAGAAAATCCTATGGGTTCCAAATAGTACCCACAAGTGGGCTAAATGTAGCACCGTAAATGCAAATTAAAAATCAATACTGCACTGTAAAATACGGGGAAATCAATGAATGACATTAAAATTAATTGCGCAACATTCTCCAGCTTGCAAATTAGCAATAATTTTTTTGACGGTCACGAATATAAGCTGCATCCGTAATTTACAAGCTCGGAAATTGGAAAAAAACGGCTTATATTCGGGTGCATACGGTAAGTGCAAGTTTTAGCATTTAAAATGTATCTCTATCTGCAATTTTTGTGAGAGGAACCTGAGCATACTTTGCTCTGTTTTCTTGTTTATAGAAGTCTGGCCCCAAAGAACTCTTCAGATGACAGTAGTTGTGATTTATCTTGTGGTTTCTAAGTCCCTACATGACATAATTTACTGGAAGCTGCTTTCGATTAAGAGGAATAAAAACTACAGGGAGAAAAAAAGTTTAGTATGTTTCATTACACAAGATCTAACTAGAAATGAATGTTTATCAGTAACATAAGTTAAAAAACATATGTAGTATTTGTGTACCATTCTTGCACTTTGAAGTTTTAAATGAATGCCTTATTACATAAAAGTAAACAACAAAAAAAGACATTTTTAACAATCATAAATATAAAAGGCCGCTAATAAAATATCAACATAGTAACATGTTTACATTAGGGTCAGTTCTTAATTCTAAATGTAGAGGTAATTGTTGTATCCCATATTGTTTCAGTTTCTTAATGTGCATATAGAGAGCAGAGTATATTTAGAATGTGTATGTTGATATAGATGTGGCCAGTAACCTGATTTAATTGAATGTTGCTCTTATAGTACACTGTGGGAGATGATATGTATAAATGATATCTATGCTCTGTAGGCAAGCTGGTACTATTAAGTTAAGGCAACAACATAACACTCTATTTTCTTAACTGCAACAAAGAAGTACATAGCATAGATTTAGGCAATCCTCATTTTAGTAAGTATTAAATCTTTGGATGGCTCCTTGGATGGATGTAAACAATGAAAAATTACAAAATTTATAAAAATACAGATAATTAGGCAGCCAAGTGCTGCTTCCCAGTTCCCTCCTGAGACACGAACCAAATTTAGCAACTCAGCAGAGGGGTTACCCGTTAGGGAACCTCATGACGCCATCTTGGTGAAAAGGGGAAGTTCTAATGCAACAGATTCTGGCTGTATATAGTAGTATTTGTATGGGAGCTACTCTTGGCTCCTATTAGTCTAAAACAGATTATATTTAGCCTGACTGGCATCCTCAGAGGCTCAGTCCGTATAAACTCTGCTCTGTTTTGGCACTCTTTGATTTAAAACTGGCCGCATTGCCCCTGATTGGCTCTTTCTTTGTGTGACGTAATTGTTATTATTCCTCTTGCCGCTTGTGTACATCGATTAGGTTCAATTAACAGACGATCAAGGGCACTTTTTTCATGGCTTATGCCCGAATTAGTATAATGGTTGACATATTGTAAATACATGGAAAGAGCTTTCTTTGTTTGCATTTTTTAATAAATACTTATGTTTGGTAACAATTTAATGATTTATTGATTTATTCTGAATTTGCATATTGGTTATTACTGCATGAATGATATTTGATTATTAAGATTAATTCTAAATATCTACTCTATTAACCAATGTGTTAATCTTTATGCACATCAGTTAAACTTGGTTATCATTATTAATATTTGTACATAATTTATGCACATAACTGGTAGCTAAAAAGCTGTCGTATCAGAAACATAATCATATTTGATTAATGTGCATGCTAGCTTTTTGTTAGTAATTCGTAAGATATGTTAGTTAAATGTTACATAAGACCACCATATTTGTTTATATATTTTGATTCTCATAGGTTGTACTATTGCTACTCGGGGTATATACATTATGTATAGAGTGGTACTTATTGGGACTCTTAAGGGGAGACCAATACATTTAATTAAATATTATTTCACTGTGATTAACACAGGCTTACAGCCTTATTAAATTGTGGTTCAGCCAACTGAAAAGGACACAGAGCATATTTTTTACAGAAGTTTTTAGTTAGTGAAGACCTTGCTTTTGTATAGAGGTGCACTAAATAAAAACTTCTGTAAAAAAAATATGCTGTGTGCTTATATAGAGCCCTTTTCAATTGGCCAAATCGCAATTTAATAAGGCTGTTAGTGTATTTTTTGTGTCTTACCATTTGCTATGATTAGATGTACTGCCCAAAAGAGAAACCCTCATTCAAGGTCCTTGGGGCTCTTAGCATCTAGCAGGAAGATCTTCTCCTAATATCGCCTCCTCTTGGTGGGTTGTCCACACTGTCTATGACATGAAATTTAGGATGATCAGTTTGGTTACTATGATAGGATCTTATGTGTCTGGCGACTGGGGTGAGGTTTTTTCTGAGGGAGGCTATGTGCTTAAGTACATGCTTTCTCAGTTGGCATTCGGTTTTGCCTACATAAATTATTTTGCAGCTACATACAAGCACATTCACCACATACAGTGCCGGATCTACCTTTTTGGAGCCCCTAGGCAGTGAAGTGGAGGAGCCCCCAAGAGTGAGTATGCAAGGTATGCACAGATCCATGTTTGCCTTTTCTGTGCATTTAAGTTCCTTTTCCTGTTGTAACTCTCTTGTTATCGGTGGTTACCCCCTGGTAGCCAGTCTATGAACTGCAGAATTTAGTTTCTTTTAAGCCAGGAACCATTTTTGTTTTAAAAAGCGGCACGCAGGGATGCGCCCCTAGGCAGCTGCCTAGTTGGTCTAATGGGTAATCCGGCCATGACCACATATGTGCAGATAAAGAAAAACATATAATGGAGCAATTGGGCTCACTTTAATAGATTCTGAGACACTGGGACCACTAATGTTACATAGTTACATAGTAATTGAGGTTGCGATATGCAGATTAATTGTTAATTGATCCAGAGGAAGGCAAACAGAAAAAAACCTAAGTGAAACTTTGCCTATTGTCTCGAAAGGGTAAACAAATATAAATTTCCTTTCTGACCCCAGACACTGGGGATCGGATTCCTCCCTGGATCAATACTCCCTCTCTAATTATCCAGGATATCCCTGAATGCATTTTGTATTTAAAAATATATCCAATTTTTTTCAAACTTATCTATTGAATCCGCTGTCACCACCTCCCTTGGTAGAGAATTCCACAGATTAACCCTCCTTACTGTGAAGAACCCTTTTCTTTCTTAAAGGTGAAATATTTCTACTTCTAATCTCAAAGGATGTCCCCTTGTCAGTAGAAAACCTCTTGGCCCAAAAAGTTCACTTGGCAAAGCCTTGTATTGACCCTGGATATATTTATATAAGGTAATCATATCCCCACTTAGATGCCATTTTTCTAGGGAAAATAAGTCTTTCTTCATAACTTAGCCCCTGCATTGCCCTTATTAGTTTTGTTTCCCTTCTCTGTACTTTTTCCAGCTCCAAAATGTCCTTTTTATGTAGTGGTGGCCAAAATTGTACTCCATATTCCAAATGAGGGCATGCTAGGGATTTGTATAGTGGCAGTATTATATTTGCTTCCATTGCTTCTATACCCTTCTTAATATATGGATGTATTAACCAATCTATGTCTGGTGCAAATCTTTATGTTGATCTATATTTCCCATTTATATCCTTTTGTTACAATCAGACCTGTTTCCTGAAGAGATTTTTCTAAATCTCTAATCCTACCAGTCACGTTTAGTATTTCTTTCCAACAAGGAACAGAAGATTGATTCCATTTCTTCGCTATCAATAATTTAGCAGACATTACTATCCGTATAAGAAACACTTTAACATCCAAGGACAGATCCTTTGGGAAAATATGAAACAGAATAGCTTCCGGAAGAAGACGTATCTGAATTTTAAGAATACTCTCAATTTGATCTATATAATCTTTCCAGAATGTTTGTATCAATGGACACTCCCACCATATATGATATTAAGATCCCACCTGACCACAATCCCTCCAGCAAAATTTTATTTTTTTATTATTAGTATTCTGAGCCATCTTTGTGAGTAGCAGATACTGCTTGTTAACCAGTTTGAAAAAACAAAACTCCCTTAAGGATACATTCTTTATAAGTTTTTCTGTAAAAGACATTGAGCCAAACCAAATATCTTCAGACCAACTGCCTTTAAGATAGCATTCCCAATTCTTAGTTTTGCAGACTACCAACTTATCAATTTCATCTCTTAATATGTTATAAAAACTCGAAATGAAATGTTTTTTCTTATTCATTATAATACGTTTTTCAAGGGATGTTAAAGGACTAATCTCTGACGAGAAATAAATTGACCTTCTAAAGGCTGATTTAAGTCTGTTGTAATATAGCCAGTAGTTCCAATGTAAGTTGTATTTCTTAACACGTTCCGTAAAAGATGCCCATAACCCGCTAATAAACAGATCTTTCAAACATTGTATACCATAATTAATACAATCTTTCAGTAATGGTAAATTTAAATCTTCTTCTAAAAGTTGTTACGGTAGAATATTATTTCCTTACCACCTGGAGTGGTAATGAATTTTCCATAAATTGCTACCAAGCCAATCACTTAATGTGATAACTAACAATAAATGTTTTAGTCTTAAATCTAGCTATTTAGTAAAGACATTGCTTCCCTAAAGAATTCTAACAGTTATTCCAATAGTTGTTGATGTATATATTTAGCTGTCACATTCATTTGGGCTAGCCAGACTATTAATATCATTACTCACAATCAGTCCACTTATGCTAATATAACCAAATTAAGGTCAGACTCTAAAATAGTCATGCATTTTATTAGAATCATAGCTCTGATTATGCTTAAATCCTCATCTCTTGTTTCCAGCAAGAACTGAAATCAGAATGTCCCTTATCAATTTCCTGATCAGATATTCTATCAAAGCTCCAAAGTCTACAAAGAACCACACCAGTGATATACCAGTCTGATGCTAATCTGACAATGCATTTAAGTAAAGCTCAGAATATTATGAATTCAGCTACATACAATAAGACAAAAAAACTATGCTAGGACAGGCATTCTTTATTTCTCAATATCTAAAAAATATAGACAACCATCTAACTAATATATCAAAAATATATTACTGTAACGGATCTACTGGCACCCCGACCGGGTACCTCCGTTAATAGACGCGTCCTAGTTTGCGCCGAGGCCTACAAGCACCGCACCGGACACCTCAACCACCACAGACTCCACAACCGCCATAGTTTAGCTGGAGCCGCGCCGTCTTCCTTCCACCCTGTATGAATCTCCAGCATCCAGGACCGTGTGGGGAAGACCTCTCCTCCAGGGAGGACACATCAGGAACAAGCGTTCAGTAGTTACAGCTCAAGGGAGTATGCAAAAGCATAGCAATCCCCAGTATGATATCGCGATCCCCTCCAATAACGAGATGAGACTACGTTTTGAAGGGTCAAGTAGAACTAGAACTTTAATGACAGGGTATCTCCTTTTATGCAATGGTGCCCTCTGAAGGGCTACACCCACATAATTATCACAGCCAATTAGATACATGGTTCAACCCCCACGTCTCCTCCCCTCAGATAACAGGTAACACAATTAAAACAGACACAATTTTAACAACATTCTGGATGTACCCCAAAAACAGGGGGTACACCTTTAGGTCCAGCACCGTTCAATAGCTCTCACCCAGGGGAACAACATATTAAAAAATGGCATGAATCAGACCAGGGGTTCAAAAGTTAGTAAAAGTATCTTACTGGCAGCATGGCAATCCACATCCCCCATAGTTGGCCACACAATACACATAAAGAGAACAATAGGTGTGGTCACCCCTCCCTGAGGCTCCTTGATATTATCAGACAATGATTAAATCAGCCGTCTTTGTTCTTATGTTTGAGAATGAATAAACGTCCTTATCTGTAACAGGATTATCTCTCCTGCCATGGTCTGCACTAGCCTGGGGCCAATATTCTGCAGAGCATAAACCAACATACATACAGTATATTACTAGTATCATATTTTAACCAAGAATTAAATAACCATAAACAGGGTAAAACAGTGATGGGTTCCATTACAGCTGGGATCTGATCGCACAAAACTACTGAATAGCGCTCAGATCATCTTCACACAGTTCAATTGCCATGTAGCTAAAGTCTTTCCCATAGTCTTTCATTATATGAATGGGCTCCATGGCATAGCTATCTGTGGTATCATGGTTCACACAGGGCAAGTACCAAATGACCCCCCTGTATGTAAAGGGCCAGAATGAGTGACATACACTCTGGTATGGCCGAATACTGTGTTTGAAGGGCAATATGTACCAGGGCCATAGTCGCAGGGCAGGAGGCTGGCAAACAGTCCTCTCCAAGACAAAGTGGCGAAGGGCACTTCGTCACAATTACCATTCACAGCCCACTCCCATTCAGTTCTCTCATTTTCCCCTACTACCATCATTACTTATTTTGCAGGAATTCAAGATAAATTAGCTATCAGATTGCTGGATAATCCATCCTTCATGACTAAACAGCCAATTAAACAATCTCTCAAAGGTTTATTTAAAGGTGACATTGAGAAAATAAGTCCAGACTCCCAATCATGTGGCATTTTCAAATGAATATGTTATTTCTTAGACATTTTTTTCTATTTAATAAAGAAACTAATATTGTGCATAAGGCAGTCTGTCAAGAAGTTGTTTGTGTATTGGTGCTTGACATTCAGGTTTTTGTCAGAAATACTGAGACCGGGAGTAAGAAAAGGAGTCTGGACATATTACTAGCACACCTAGGCTGAAGGCACTCCTGAATACAGCTAAAGTTATCTTTTCAACTGTCACTGTTGTCTGGCAACCTGCAAAATCATAGTTATGTTTGTAGCTCTACCCTGCCTGTATCTGTAAATTATGAGACTGTAGGGCTAGGCTCCATCTCAATAGGTGATTATTGTTCCCAACCCCCTATTGAGCCAGCACAATGGCTTGTGGTCTGTGACAACCACAAACTATTTCCATAAAAGTTAGGGCTGTAGTTTATTTAAGGCCCAGGGGACTGCCAGGCACTCCTTCTCATGAGATGCATAGTTGATCTCTCAGGGCAACAGCTTGTTGCTCAGGTATGCAATGGGTTGCTATTCACCCTGGCCATCCACCTGACTTAAACAGCCCTATTCCATATGTTAGGGTATTCATTTGGATGAGATTATTCAAAATTATTTTTGACCATTTAGGGTTTTACAACATTTTTTACCATAAAGTGTTAAGTTCTATAATTTTTTCTTCAACAGGTTTGAATTGATAAGTAAATTACACCTTTTTGTGGTATTGATCAATAAGTACCACAACATAATACTTAAAGTTTAAACTTTATTATATTCTTTTAAAAAAAACTGTTTTAAAATTCGAACATTTAAAAAGACTATGATTATTTATTCTTAGTAATATGACGTCACTTGTTCAAGTATTATTATATAACTTTTATATTCATTTTGATCACGAGCAGTGCAAAGAAGGGCTTATAAACCACTATACAGTGCCTTGCAAAAGTATTCTCCCCCCTTCACTTTTTACCTATTTTGTTACATTAAAGCCTTAGGTTCAATGTTTAGTAAATCTGAATTTTTTGTGATGGATCAGGACACAATAGCCTAAGCTGGTGAAGTGAAATGAGAAAAATATATACATAAAACAATTTTTTAGAAATAGAAAACGGAAAATTGGCATCTGCGTATGTATTCACCCCCTTTTTTATAAAGCCCATGAAAAGCTCTGGTGTAATCAATTACCTTCAGGAGTCACATAATTAGGGAAACGATGTCTACCTGTGTGCAATTTAAGTGTCACATGATCTGTCATTAAATATACACACTTTTTTTCAAAGGTCCCAGAGGCTGCAACACCTAAGCAAGAGGCACCACTAACCAAAAACTGCCATGAAGACCAAGGAACTCTCCAAACAAGTAAGGGACAATGTTGTTGAGAAATACAAGTCAGGGTTAGGTTATAAAAGAATATAAAAATCTTTGATGATCCCCAGGAGCACCATCAAATCTATCATAACCAAATGGAAAGAACATGGCGCAACAGCAAACCTGCCAAGAGATGGCAAGGAGGGCATTAATCAGAGAGGCAGCACAGAGACCTAATGTAATCCTGGAGGAGCTGCAGAGTTCCACAGCAGAGACTGGAGTATCTGTACATGGGACGACAATAAGCCGTACGCTCCATAGGGTTGGGCTGTATGGCAGAGAGGCCAAAAGAAAGCCATTACTTTCAGCAAAAAACAAAATGGCACATTTTGAGTTTGCGAAAAGGCATGTGGGAGACTCCCAAAATGTATGGTGGAAGGTGCTCTGGTCTGATGAGACTAAAATTTAACTTTTCGGGCCATCAAAGAAAACGCTATGTCTGGAGCAAACCCATCACATCACCCAAAGAACACCACCCGCACAGTGAAACATGGTGGTGGCAGCATCATGCTGTGGGGATGTTTATCAGCAGCCGGTGCTGGAAAAGTATTCAGAGTTGAGGGAAAGATGGATGGTGCTAAATACAGGGATATTCTTGAGCAAAACCTGTATACACTCTGTGTGTGATTTGAAGCTAGGACAAAGATTCACCTTTCAGCAGGACAATGACCCCAAACACACTGCTAAAGCAACACTTGAATGGTTTAAGGGGAAACATGTAAATGTGTTGGAATGGCCTAGTCAAAGCCCAGATCTCAATCCAATAGAAAATCTGTGGTCAGACTTAAATATTGCTGTTCACAAGCGCAAACCATCCAACTTGAAGGAGCTGAAGCAGTTTTGCAAGGAGGAATGGGCAAAAATCCCAATGGTAGTTGTGGCAAGCTCATAGAGACTTATCCAAAGTGACTTGGAGCTGTGATTGCCACAAAAGGTGGCTCTACAAAGTATTGACTTTAGGGGAGTGAATAGTTATGCACATTTACTTTTTCTGTTATTTTGTCCTATTTGTTGTTTGCTTCACAATAAAAATTAAAAAAAACATATTCAAAGTTGTGGGCATGTTCTGTAAATTAAATTATGTAAATCCTCAAACAATCCATGTTAATTCCAGGTTCTGATGCAACAAAACACGAAAAATGCCAAGGGGGGTGAATACTTTTGCAAGGCACTGTAGGTATTTAGCTTTATTAGCAGACTTATTCATATGGTAGCTCCATTATGCTTATTACAATGTAATTCATGAAGATACTTATTCAAGAATACAATTATATTCTTGTATAAGTATCTTTATTAATTACATTGTAATAAGCACAATAGAATACGTCTTAAGTTTACATTTTAAATACCATATTATTTTGTGGTAATCATTGAGCAATACCACAAAGAAGTGTTCTTTACATGAGAATTGACTGTATAAATTCATACCTGTTTAAGAAGGTATTTGTTTGGACCAAGAAAGGGAAAGAGTAATATGGGGCAACTAAGATAGGGTGGGAAGTTAGGGCAGCCTTCAGTTCTTGGAAAGCACCATTAGTGATTTTGCTAGGGTACTGTAATGAGGAATAAACCAGCGGATATACCCTTTGGTACCCAGAAATGCCAATACCTGCCTCTTACTCACTGGGGTGGGCCACTGCTCTATTGAGGCTACCTTAACTGACTATAGCAGGACCCTTCCACTCCGCTGTTACTCATCTGTGCCCTATGTAATGCACCTCTTCCATAGCAAGTTGGCACTTGTCAGAGTGAATGGTCAACCCTCCTTGCTGGATCTGACCAAGGATCGTGGCTAGGTGGTCAACATGTTCCTGCCAAGTATGGCTGAATATGGAAGTGTCATACAGGTCCGCATAGGTGATCTCCTTGAACTCATGTAATAGGGGGTCAACAAGTCATTGGAAAGTAGAAGGGTCATTATTCATACAAAAAAATCACAATTGTGATATGATGGGTTTCGACCTTATGTGGATTACTGGACACCTGACAAAATTCACTTGAGAACTCAACCGGTATACTAATGATTACCAAGCCATCAGCTACCATTGCTGCTGTAATGCGACCAAGAGCTACAGCATCAGGATTCCGGGTGGCATAATCCACCAAAGTGAGGATGTATCTCTTGCCTGATTTACTAGGCCTGGGAAGGGGAGAAATATTATCTACACCCACTCAGTGGAAGGAATTTCTATAATGGACATGGGCTGCAAGGTTAACCAAGGCACTCATTCACAGCCCTGAACGAAAGCGCTGACACATGAAGCACAGAAACTAGTGACATCTTGTGATAATCTGAACCAATAAATGGCCTGAGTCAGACGTTAGTCGAGTGTGGCGATTGCCCTGGTGCCCTGCTAATGGAATGTCATGGGCAGTGGCTAGAAGAGCCACTTGATAACATTTTAGTCTCCTCTAATGCTGCTCCTCCCTCTGTGGATCTGTCACTCTTTACAACAGGTCATCCTCCCAAATATACATTACCCCTTAGGTCCTGTCTCCCCATTTAGTGCCCTATCCCTAACACCCTCTAAAGCAGGGTTCTGATTTACCTCCTGCTTAAATTCAGTTGGGTCTGCCCTTGACCCTTACTTTCTCCCAGTTGGCATCTGGCTTACCGCAAGATGAGCTTACTCCGGCCCCTTTTGTGTCTCCCTGGTGGTGGCCTCTTTGGTCACAATGGCCACATAACAACACTCCATGGGTTCCATGTTGTCCCCTAACAATATATTTGCTGGGAGTAGGGTCATGGTTCAAACATCCTTCATGCCTTTACCATGCCCCATTTGATGTGGACCCGGGTTAAGATGTCCACCCACTTCTTGAGAACAGTGGAGGGGCTCACCAGGCTCAGGTGGATCAGAAATGATCCATTGTCCCTAAAATCCTCCGCAGGCTTGCCATCCACTGTAATAGGCTTGACATGGCCACTCCTGTAGCCATCTGCAGATAACTGTACAGGGGCTACAAAATACTTCTCCTTGGACCAGACTTCGTCTTCAGAGCAATCAAAGAACTAGTCCTTCATTGATGCAGAGTCAGCCGCACATTCACCTACACACATAGGACAGGGCAAGCGAAAATCTCTGGATTTCTTGGATGGACATGAAGACAGTCCCACTTCAGATGCCCCATCTGTTGGCACCTAAAGCACTGCACGTCTCTCTTAGCTCATCCATTCCAAGCGACTCATGGGCCAGTAGTGGTGGGCTGGAGAGCCAAGAAGGACTGTGGGCCCTTCTGGTTAGAGCTGTGCCTTAGGCTGGGCTGGGAAGTGCTGGTCTGGGCGGCCTAGCTGGGTGGAGACCACTGGACGAGGGAGGCAATCTCACTTCTCCTAGTAGGGGAATCCAGTGGCAGTACCTCTTCTCCACCACTAGGTCCTTTGCATTACAGAGAGAAGCCTCTTAACTGGGTTCTTCCCTGGAAGCATTTACTTTTATAGATGCCTAAGACATCGAGAATTCACACTTTCATATTCCAAGAAAAGCTCACATTTACATGATTCTTATGGATAAACCCTAACTCATGATAAAATAAAGTTAATGATTGCTTAACTAATTTAATTTAATTTATTTAATGGAAATCCTTTTACAGAAAATCAGAAACAGAAATACTTATCTACTTCCACTTTTAGATTCAATATACAGTACATTTAAAGATAAAAAAAAAAAAATTAAATCCAGAACAACTTTTCTGGCCAATCATTAAGAATAGGTGTAGCTTTAATACATTACATTAAGGTTTATATTAATAAAGCTGGAGATTTGCATTACATTGTGAACCCTAATATAAAATCAAATTAGCTTTCAGAATTCGAACAAACAATTTCTGCATCTTATTAACATATACTGTTGTAATAAAGTACTATTTTGTCTTCTTTTTGCTCTCCCCTAAATATTTCAAATGCCTCATTCTTCATATCCCATATTTAATACCTTGACCACAACTACAATTAAGGCCTTGAAGCTTTATTTGCCATGGGCTAAAAGTCTAATACCCTCAGCTACTCCATTGCCCCTTTTGAAGAATTACACTTGAAAATTTATGTTTTTTTTAAATAATTAATTAAATGTATGTAAAAAATATATAATACAGCCTCTACTTTATAATTATTATATGCAATTATGCTGGTGTGGAATTTGCCATTATAGGCTCCACTGATCAACTATGTGAGGTGGGAAGAAAAACTGCCCAGTTTTAAGGCACAGAGGAATTCAATCCAAATACTGAGCAATTCTCTGTTACAAAGTAGTGGATTATATACCACAGAAACTGTGATTTGCCGATACACTTGATAAATGTTCATTGATTAGTTTGTACATTAGCTCATCTAGTTTACATTTGCCTTATTTTAAAATGAATAATGCTTAGCAAGCACACACCTTTCTGGGATGCTTGCCATCCTGGATGTCAGAATATTATAATGTTACCCAGTTTCAAATTAGTACATTCTATAATGTTCTTTCCTAAAGGTATCTCAAATAATGTACTGTATATTAGATCACTAAGGTTCTGGAGGTTTAACGCTTTACAGACATAAATTTATTTCATATCATTCCACCCTTTGGAGATTTAGAAATGCCTCCAAGAGGTTTTCCTAATCCACCACTAATTTGAACTATGACCATATCTAATCTATCTTTAAGAAGGTATTCTTATCTCATCCCCCAAAGTCAATGGTATGATGCAATACAGGGTGGTAATGATAGCCACAGTTTCCCCATAGTCAATGTTTTTTCTTTTGCCTCTTCTTGACAGTCAGAGAGACTTCCATGTTGGTAAGGGGGCATTTGTCTAACTCACCTCCTTCTGGTAATCTTTTTTTTTTTATAATTAACTTTTTTATTGAAAGAATAAACAAATAGAACATCGTAAGTTCAGCAAATCATATAACAAATCTCTCAAGTATCAACAAGATATATCAAAAAGTTTCTTTCAAAGTTTTTCTTTTTTGGTTAGAATAACACATGAACATGTAAAACATATATATAAAGTCACACAAGGTCTTGAACATATATACATTCCTCAAAGCAGACATGTGTCTAGGAGGTACAGTAAGGTGAAACCATAGATCAAACATCAGGTCAACCCATAAAAGTAGTTCACACGAACCTTATTGTGGACCTCGTAGAGTCCATAAGTCCCAGCAGGAGGCCCATCGACGGTATCTTTCATCAATTTCAGCTGAAAGTGAGCTCATAGCCCGAATGAACCTGATTTTGTGAAGTACTTCAATGTGAGTAGGGGAGGTAAGTTTCCAGTGTTTAGCTATGATGCATCTCGTGGCCAAAAATATCTGTGTTGTTAAACATTGTTCTGATTTGAATAGCCCCGTAATTGGAAGGCCTAGCAAAGCTTCCTCAGGCTTTTGTGTTACTGTTGTCCCCAAAAGTGTTTCTAATAGGTCGTATGTTGCTGTCCATATGGGTCTTATTTTCGGACACTCCCACAGCATGTGAATCAGTGTACCAGTGTCTGTGCAGCCCCTAAAACATGTGTCAGGGTGTGTTTTGTTCAGAAGATGGAGTCTTGCTGGTGTAAGGTACCACCTCATTATTGTCTTAAAAGAGTTTTCTTTTAGTGTCACGTTTAGTGAAGAGGTATTGGCTTGTTTTAGGATCTTATTCCATTGGCTGTCGTCTAGAGTTACCTGCAAGTCAGCCTCCCATGCAGTTTGGTAATGTGGTTTAACCCTGTTGGTGAGAGACACCATCTGATTGTAAATGATGGCTATATTGGCCTTACCTCCGGGATTGTTGATACAGCATTTCTCAAAGGGAGATTTGGTGTGATATTTGTTGATTTTCGTAGAGTGTGTTAGTGTCTCATTAATTGCCATCAGATTAAGCCACTCTCTATGTGGCACCTGAATTATGTCAGTGATAATTGACGATGTGTTGCTTTGTGAGGTCACCCAGGTATCTGCCACAATTGTTATTTTGTTCTTTATCCACCATTTCATCTGGGTAAATTTATTGAGGTGCTGACCTTTGTGTGATTGCCATAGTGGAATCAAGCCAGAACCCACACTCAGGAGGTCCACCCTTCTGTTCAGGTCTTTCCATAATTTCAAAGAGTGGCTAATACAAATTGGTAACTCTCCTGTTCGTAGGTCCCGACCTAAGCTAAGCCATAAAACCTGCGATAGTACCCAATGCTTGTCTTCTAGAAGTTGCCTCTCTATGTCTGCCCACACCGGTATGGCCTCTTTTTTAAACCAGGTCGTGGTTTGAGCTAATCTAGTGGCCTTATAATACTTGATTAGATCAGGGAAGGCTAGCCCCCCTTTCTGTTCTGTTTCACCGTTTGGGGTAGTGTAATGTTGAGGGCTATGCTCTTGTTAGTGTTGATTTTGAACCCTGACACTCTGCCAAAGTCTGTGAGCAATTGGAGTAAATTAGGCAGGCTTGGTATTGGATCTGTAAGTGACAGCATGATATCGTCTGCAAAAAGGTTGAGCTTATGCTCATTAGGGCCAATCTGCACTCCTTTAATGTTTGGACAATTTCTAACTGCCGCTGCCAATGGTTCAAGACTAAGGGCGAAGAGCAAGGGGGAGAGTGGGCAGCCCTGTCTAGTTCCCCTAGTAATATTAAATTGTTTGGACACAAATCCCTGATATATAATACATGCTCTGGGATCGCTGTATAAAGGCATAATGCCCTTCAAAAAGCCGTCCCCCAGACCAAACTTCGCCAATGTTTTCCACATAAAAGTCCAGTCTATCCTATCAAATGCCTTTTCGGCGTCTAAAGATAGGAGCATTAGCGGGATATCCTTTCTGGTAGCCAAGTCTATCAGGTTAAAGATTCTCCTGGTGTTGTCGGGTGCTTCTCTACCTGAGATGAAGCCTACCTGGTCCGGATGGATCACGTCCGGCAACAATGGGGCCAATCTGTTTGCCATTATTTTGGAATATAGTTTGAGGTCCGTGTTGATCAATGAGATCGGTCTATAACTACCGCACTGTGCTGGGTCTTTCCCCTCTTTGGGTATTACGATAATTTTAGCCTCTAGAAATTCTGGTCTGAATGAAGAACCAGAAAGGAAACTGTTAAATAATTCTTGGAGGTGCGGTAGCAAGAGATCGATGTATTGTTTATAATAAAAATTTGTGAATCCATCCGGACCAGGTGCTGCATGTGATCTCGTGGCCTTAATAGCCTGTTTAATTTCCTCAGCAGTTATGGGGTCTGCTAGGGTCTCTGCCTGTGATTCCTCAATTTGTGGCAGCTGAATCCCAGAAAGAAATTCATCAATTTGTGATTTGTGAGAGTAGGATCCTGAGTGAGAGGGGGCGGAATACAGTTCTGTATAAAATTGTCGAAAGACATCAGCAATCTGGTCTGGTTTAGAGACCGGGCCTTTCCCTTTAGTAAATATCTTTGGGATGAATGAGTCCGCCCTCTGTGCTTTAAGCTTTCTGGCCAACATACTGTCAGGTTTATTGGTGCTCATAAAGAAGCTGGCCTGGTACGTTGTAGCATGGAGACCACCTTCTTCCTGAGCACTGTGTTTAAGGTGTGTTTGTATTTCAGAATTTCATTGTAGATCTTAGGATCATGATTCCTGGCAAATAGTGATTGTAACTCTGTGATCTTGCTATTGAGTTCCCTAATTTGCACTCTATCTGCTTTTTTCGCTGCTGCTCCTAGCTGAATACAAACTCCTCTAATCACTGCCTTATGGGCTGCCCACACTCCTCCCCCGTCTACCTCACCCCCACTATTGATCCCGAAGTATTCCACAATTGCACTGCTGATTTTTTCCCTTAGGACTAGATCGTTTAATAGACAGGGATTTAGTGCCCACGAGGGGGACCGTCACGCTGGTAGAAGTCCAGACAGGGAGATCAGAAACAGGTCATGATCTGACCACGAAATGGGTCGAATGGAAGCTGCTTCTAAGTTTAGTGATAGGTGTTGTTGAATGAACAGGTAATCAATTCTGGAGTGTGACAGATGTCTGGGGGAGTAAAAAGTATACTCTCGATCAGTGGGGTTCATTATCCTCCAACTGTCTATCAGGCAATTAGATCTGAGAATATGTTTAAGAGCTCGGGTAGCCGTGGGAGGTGTGAGTTTAGTGGTAGCAGTTGATTTGTCTGTAGATGGATCTAGGACTGTGTTCATGTCCCCCCCTATGATCAGGAGGGAGTGCTCCCAGCCCATAATCAGATCTGAAATCTTAGTGAAGAATTGCTTCTGATCAGTGTTTGGCGCATATATGTTAAGGAAGGTAATTTTCTGGTCATGAATGGTGCCATGTACTGCCACATATCTACCCTCTGGGTCTGTCTGAGTGCGGGTGTGGCGAAATGTAAGCCTATTATGAATAAGGAGAGTCACCCCTCTTTTCTTTTCTGTTGCGGTGGAGTGGAAAGTTTGTTTATATGCTTTCCCCCAGTATTTGGGGACCGCTAGTTTCTTAAAATGTGTTTCTTGCACAAATATTACATCTCCCCCTAGTCTCTGATACTCTTTTATGGCAACCCCTCTCTTAATCGGTTCATTCAGGCCCTGAGCATTATGTGAAATGATATTAATATTCATGACTCACCGTTTGTCTGGGGCTCAAGGCCAAGCTTAGTAGAGCACTAAGGGTTATAGCCGCCTTCGAGTATCTAGTCTGATGAGCCTCCCGCTGGGACTCCGTCCAGAAACCACCTGCGTCACTTCACTGTGCAAATTGATGTAAACGTAAAGTAAAAAGTTAGGGTAGAACGGATGAGGAGAACACAACGATATACAGTGGTTGAAACTGCTTGTCAAGTAATCCGGCGTCAAATTTGTTGACACAAATTTATCAAAAAAAAAAAAAAAAAACTTCCTTTTTTTTTAATTCTAAAAATAAAATTATACTAATAGAATATAACAAAACTAGGAACGTAGTATAACACTACTTCAAGGAGAGCGAGCGCTGTCCTTTTAATTAAATTGGTGAGTCCAGTAGTATTAGACTCCAATACTGACTGGATTCGCCGGGGGGGGGTGTATATGGTGAAGCCCTTAAGGGACACTATCAATATCTATATAAAAAAAAAAAGTGACAGATAGTTATGCAAGAGTTTAACTAGTCATGTCTGTTCATATTTTTGGTCGCAAGTTTTAGAAGATCAAAATAAGAGGTAGAACCTAACTATAACATATCATATAACAATACATCACAGTGTTATTGGATCTATGGCACATCTGGCTGGTCAGGGGCCCTGTTTTGATGTCTTCTGGAGGGGAGGTTGGAACCTCTACCACGAGAATTAAGACCAACTGTTCTTCCTCGGGGACCCTCTGTCAACTCCCTGACGGGTTGGCTGTCGCCAGAAACTCCAGGAGCATCTGTTAAAGTAATACCCCAGGTAGCTAGAAGGGCCATCCCCTCCTCTAGGGTTCTGATGGTAAAGAACTTGCCGTCCCTGGCAATCAGTAGGCGAAATGGAAAGCCCCAAGAGTATTTCCAGCCATGGGCCAGGATGTTGTCCAGGAGTGGTTTCATCATTTTCCTCTTGAATAACGTTTGTTGAGCGAGGTCCGCAAAGACACTTGGTCTGTGCCCTTCGATGTCAGGGATACCCCCCCTGGATGCTCTCATGAACATTTCCTTAGTTGTATAGTAATGGAAGCGGGCGATGATATCTCTGGGGCGTTCAGACATGGTGGAACGACCTCCCAGAGCTCTATGGATCCGGTCCAGTCTGTATTGCTCAGAGTCCAGATTTGGTAGCAGAAACTCACAGAGCTCTGACATGTATAGATAGAGGTCAGTTACTGATTCAGGTACGTTTCTCAGTCTGATATTCTGTCTCCGAGATCTATTTTCTAGGTCTTCCTGAAATGTTAAGTGGCGGGCTTGCTCCTCCTTTAGCATGGAGATTTCTTCCTCAATCTTGACATGAGATTGTTTTAGTTTGTTATATTTCTCTTCAAGCGAGTCAGTTTTAGCGTCCACTCTTTTTATCTCGGACGTCAAGTCTGCTGAGACTTTTTGGATGTCCGCTCTGATGTCCTCCCTGAATGTGAGGATCAGGTCTTTGAGGTCTTGGATATCACCCTTAGTGCTTGGCGCTGTATGCTCCATCGTTGTTGCTGCCGTGGTTTTTGAGTTAGGCTGTTGTTTTTGAGATGCAGGGGGTGACGCTCTAGGCAAGTAATAAGATTGTATATTCTTGCTACTTTTTCTCGTAGCTACTCCAGCCATGACATAAGAAAAGGTATTTTGTCACTTTTGCGTTTGTAAGTGTCCCCATGTAACGGGCATATGGGAATAGGAAGTTACATCCTGGAGAATATCAAGTCTCTCATGTGAAACATATGCCCCATAAGCTTTGTGCTATCAGGAAGTCCCTTTGTGGTTTACCACTTTCCTCCACTAGATGGCAGTGGCAGACCAGGGAAGTATCAGATGTAATTGATAGTCTTAATTTCTTGTAGTAGTAAGTTAATGTAGTTTAAAGATCACTGATGTTATATTCCTGAAATTTCTCTGGGTAGTAGTGCTGTATATCTTTATTGCAGTACACTGAATATATGTGCACCCCATTAGACCCCAAGATATAGTAAGTTACCAGAGTGCTTCAGGAATTGTCACTTTGACCATCGGGCGGCTGAATTGCAGTGTGCTCTGCTCAGCACCAGCCACATTGTAGCTTGATCCGCCAAAGAAGGAATAAAATACTTTTATTGTGCACATGAGAATCTGTGAACTTCCAATGTAGGGTAGATGGTGCCCCTTTTCTACTTTGACAGATAACAATTGTATCCACCTGCCTTTGGTGTCAGGCAGCTGCATGCACTTAGTGAAATTAGAATGGCAGTCAGTCACTGGGCCTAGCCCTGCCCTAGTTAGAGCATAGAGACCACAAGTCACAAAATGCCCCCTATCACAGGGGAGTGAGGCATAAGAACTTGCAGAGTTGTGTGTCACAGTTCCAAGGCAATGATAGTTAGATTCTTTGCCACAGCTGTAAATATTGACAACAAAAAATCAGGGCTTGGCTGTCGTTTGAAATAGGACTAGAACATAAGAATGCAAATCAGGCTCTAGTCACACACTTAACAAACTTCAGTAGACAATAGCAACAAAATCAAAGGACACTGGGTTGTAAAGGCCTAAGTAGGCTTGTCAGTTGTAGTGGATTTCAGAGGCACTGATAGGCATGTCAGTTGTAGTGGATTTTCAGAAGCACAGATATATATATTGCATTCCTGATTTGCATTTTTGAGCCTGAGCATGTAATTTTCGTAAGCTGCCACTTGGTGGTAGTGTTGAGCTGTCTTTTATACAGGGAGTAGTCATCAGCAAGCTTATACAACCAGTGTAGCCGATCCCTTTATCTCATATAACATAAACAAGTTAAGATGATAAGGGATTGAGGAAAAAAAAAAGTAAATTCCTTGTCTTAAACAGTTCATTACATTTGGCTGTGGCAGTTTTGCTTCAATTGCTTTGCTGATTAGAGTCCAGCACCAATTAGGATTTAATAAACAGAGCTTTTAATGATGGTTGCAAACATATGTGTCCCAGCAATGAGATGCTGTAAAGGTACAGTCCCTGGGGTGTGGGGGTACAACTCCACTTGCTCCTTATGATCCCAGATTGGTGTAGAAGTTCATTGAATGCACTTTAATCCCTTTTTTTCTATGTCCACCAGTGTCTGTGTGTAGTTGCAGGGCTATTGCTAGCTTTACCCTGTGTTAGCTTTCAGTAGTAACCCATATAGAGTGCTTGTTAATTTTTATGAAGTGAAAAATTATATGTTGTGCTCCACTTTATATCTCCCATCAAGAGGCCCTTCCCTGGGTAGGTGAGCTGGGGTCTAGCTGGGGTAGGATGACATAAAAGGGTCCCCTTTGGGGTTTAGACTCACCAGACACCTTTCCAATAGTTGTTGATTGTGCCCCATCCAGTATCTTTCAGTCCAGTAGATCTGTGCCAAAGTGAAGTCCAAAAGTTGCTGCACAGTGCCAGAGCAATCCAGACTGTTCAGTCACTGCATCTGGTCTTGTAGATCAAAAATAATCCAAATTGCTTGGTAATTTCATGTTGTATTAAAGCCTTTTTGCAGGGAGCTCTGTAATTGTGCTTCCTCTCTGTTTGCTGCTAGCCACACCTCTCCTTCTGGTAATCTTGAGCTTCAAGTAGACTTAGTATTTCAGGAGAACACTTGACTTGCTTGCTTGCCTCCCACCAACAGTCCTCTCTCTTTCCTAAAGGCTCCATGGGCATTAAGAGATTATGGCTTTTAGTGCTGCTGCTAACTGTAAAGCTTTTGCCAAGGTGATGAGTTATGCCTTTTGGGCTGAGGTACCCACTGGGAGAGGTCTTGATTTCACCACTTTGTGAAGAGTCAGCACTGCATATCAAGCTTTTATTTTTCCTTTTTTGGCAAAGCTACTCCTATCCGTGAAGTATTCTATGTCTATGCTGTCTAGGGGCTGATGACACAGGTAAAGAATACTTTAGTATACCCGATCCATGGTGAACAAGCATTTATGTTCCAGTGGGGTCTTATTTTGAGGTGGTAGTTGTTATGATCTGCTTTCTTCAGTTGGGCTTGATAAGGCTGTTATGGCAAAATCTACCCAGCAGATGCCATTACTGAGATGCAGCATTTAAAAATATGAACAAAGGCTCAACATTATAAAAATCAGGAACTGCTTTTATTGCTGTTGAAACTTCCCAACAGGTTCAATGGGTGAATATTTAAACTTGAACTGATAACATTCTACAACAGTCTGTGAGTCTTCTGGATTTGTATAAATTGCTAATACAGTTATTGACAATGTTTTATATGCAAGGCATCATAACACCCTCTTCACCAGTTGTACAGGACCAGGGCAGCTATTTTCTTCAACATGGATTCTGACATATATATATATACTGTATATATATATATATATATATATATATATATATATATATATATATATATACTGTATATCTTCCAGATATCTTATTACACATATATATATACTGTATATTAATACAGTCAGACAGTGATAGCTCTTACCATCTTCTATAGGGATTCTGGTACATATATATCTTCCAGATATCCTATTTCATATATATTAATCAGTCAGACACTGAAAGCTTATATCTTCTCTAAGGATCTTCAGCATATATATTGTGACCGTTTGCCTCCTAGAGGATGGTGCCAGGTACAGAGCGTGAAGAGTTCTTGACAGGAGTGACAGAGTTAAACTCCTGGAGGAATCCTAATTGACCCAGCTGAAACTTCACTTTAAAGCCTGGAAAGCAGATATGAGAGCTGAGTTCTGGGATAAGCATGAAGTGAGTGAGGATTGCCTGCAGAGTACAGCCGGCATACTAACAAGGGACACAGAGTATTCAGTGTGAGATGGGAGGAGAGAGAGACATAGATCCTGATCTGGACCTGGCTGGACTTGCAGTGTGGGTGCCACAGCAGCTCGGGAAGCTGCAGCTAGAGGATCAGTCTGTGTGACTGCAACTAGATTTATAAGAGAGTCTGTTTGCTGCAAATGGAGAGGACTTGCAGAGGATCCATTGTAGCTGAGAAGCTGGGAGAGAGAGATTGGACTTTTAAGGTACTGTTTTTACCTGAAGGCCGAGAAGCGGTCTCAGGGCTAGTCAGGGTGTTCCTGGAAATAAGCAAGCCTGTTTAATTAGATGCTATGTTCATGCTGACAATAAGCTAATGTTTGTTTGGTATCATTTCATTAAAAGCAAAGATAAAAGTATACTGGGACTTAGTGATTTATGTGGAGATCACGGGAGCAACCGGTAGCAAAAGGACGGCCCTGTCACTATATATATATATATATATATATATATTTTACTAGATATATTGTTCCATGTGCATATTCACCTAGTCAGAGCCTTTGATATAGGCTACCCTCACTTTAGGAAGTCTGGATCATAACATCTTAACATCCACTTCAGTAGTATCTTCTCTAGGAATGCTGACACATATATTTTCTAGATATGTTACCTCCCTTTTATTAGGAGCATAGACATACTTCATTCAGAGCAGATTTTACCACAGAGTACATAACTCACAGATCACATAACTGAGTCTCAACTGTCAGTTACAGATTACATCATAACATTCTAAAACAGGTAACTCTTTATAAACTGAACATGCGACATACAAAATCTAACATAACAAGTCTAACACACATAGAGAAGCAACATAACATGCAGTAATCAACATAACATATAAATAACTCTTTATATCCCACCACCAAATATTCTCAGGAAGCAGCCCTTATAAGAGTCATTATGCAACCAGCATAATGGCCAGTCTGAAAATCCTGGGGGATCATGACAATAGTAGCATAGCTTGATTTAAAGTGGCACACACCTTGACCTCAACTTGAAGGTTTTTACTAAGACCGCTTGGTACTTGGAGTGGTAAGCCAATAGTTTCCCTTGTACTCCAGGTGAGGGCAGCAAGGACAGTATGTGGCATATGAACAATTACTTTTTGTCCCAGGCTCAGCCTTTCTGTGTCTGGTATCATTACAGCTCTCAATGCCACTACGCATAAGCAGGGTGGCCATCCTGATACTAATGTATAAAAATGTTGTTTGACCGATATGCTATCAGTCTATTCCAGGTACCTAACTCATGGATATATAGTTCCAAAATATTTGCTGGGTCAGGGAGTTCCAAGTCAGGGCGCTCATTAATCTCTTCTTCATTTGGGTGAAAGATGCTCTTTGCTCACGTCCACAGGTGAAAGGATCTCTTTTACCCCTGTTGGTACTTTCATAGATGGGAGCTGCCACTGTGCTGTAATCTGGTATTCAGATTTTGCAAAAGCCAGCTGTGCTATAGAAATTCTCTGAGCTGCTTTTGATTGATAGCCTCTTTTATCAAATATTTGTTTCCAACAGTAGTTCATTACCTCTGTAGTTTATCAGGAAGCCTAAATAGTTGACTTGAGTTTGCTATATCTTGGCCTCATTCTTAGACACTCTATCTCTGCTCTTTCCAAGGTGTTTCAACAGTTCTATAGTGCTGCTTACATATACTTCCTTGGTGTTGCAGGCTAGCAGTAGGTTATCCACATACTGCAGTAAAACTCTCTCTTTGCAGAGTTTTAGATAGTTTGATCCCAAACAGGGTACAGCTATTCTTGAATCTTTGGGGTAACATGGTCCACCAGAGCTGCATCTTCACTGATATATGACTTTCTTCCTCTAGCAGAATACAAAAGAAAGTGACTTAAATCCAATGCAATTAGTCACCTGGCGTTCGTTCATGTGTGATCATTGCATTGTCTGCCTTGCCCCCAAATCCACCATACCATTGCCTGTTTATCTGGTCTGATCCATTGACTGAACAGTCAGACAAATATTACACAAATATTACTGAAAAACAAGTTGGTTGGAAAACTGCCTATTAGAGGCCATTTTCCACATATAATTGTACTTAAATATTCAACCATGTCTACTGTAAGGCAGCAGTTCCCTCTACATTTTCCTTTTGTCAAAAATTGGAACATCTGGTCTTATTTTACAGAAAAGTTAGTTGATATGCAAGATAGGATTTAACAAGAATTCAGATTCACAGAGTTCTTGCTTATTAGACCCTATCAACAATTCCAGGTAAAGATCTTATGTATCAATTGTCTCACACAACAACAACTAATTCTTTAATCTCTTGGGTTCTTTAAAAAATATCTATTTAGCCATCCAGTTCTCCCTTTCTCTTTTCCTAGTTACTTTCTGTGATTCATCCAATGTTGATTTATGTTCACACTTCAGATCAGAGTTCTTTCAAAAACTTTACTCATTCTTTCCTCCAGAACTACCTCCTATAGTGCAAATTACCCTCTGTCCAGTTCTGTACTACATACAAATGTCCATAAATAACACAGCTCCTCTGATCCCCTTTCCCAGGCACAATCAAGTTTCTCACTTACTTAGACTGTGTTTTTTTTCTTTTTTGTTTTCATAGTCCACACTATTTCTTTCTTAAAGCCAAAACACGTATACTAACTATCCAGACATAGACTCAATAACAGCAATTCTACTACACTGATTACTTATTTTGCACTCAATTACTCAAACAAAAATATTACATTAAATAGAGCATGTTAACAAGAAATAATCCCCTTTATTTTTAATTGATGAATTCGATAATCTATACTATAAATGTTTTTCATCTAGTTTGAGTGAGCACCTTTGTAATATGTTAACAAAATTAAATCAAAAGGTGAATTATTACCCAAACTGTCTGAAGAAAAAATCTTAAACATCTTAAAACAAGAGAAAAATCTGGAGGACTGTAAAAACTACTAGCCTATATCACTTATTAACTCCGATTTAAAAATGTATTTAGAAAAATTGGCTAACAGACTAAATTTAGTTATCTCAAAACTTATACTGTTAAACAATACCAGGCGGTTAGTTGAGATTATGTCTTATGTGAATAAGAATAAAATACCCATGCTGACTCTGTCTTTAGATGCTTTGAGTCAGAGTCAGCTGGGACTTTTGAATACAGTCCTTCAGAAATATGGCCTTGATAAATTTGCCTACAAAGCAATAGTTGCATTGTATACCAAACCAAAAGTATTTATTACAGTCTTTGGTTTTGCAACTGAAAATAATTACATAAAAAATGGGACTCGACAGGTGTGCCCTTTATCTCCACTGCTATTTGTTTTATTTATTGAATGAAAGGGTTAATTGTGTTTCTGTTCAGCTTAGCAGGTGCCTAAGTACCAGACAGTGACAGAAACTGCTCTCACAGCTAAAGTATGTAATCCTGAAACCTGTTATCTATAAACATATTTTTTACCAATTATTTTTAATTGCATAGGCCTTGAAAATGTTCTAGAAAGATGTGTACGTGATGATCTGTGCACTTTTCTCATGCACTATTCTTATGCACTGCTCTCATGAACTGCTCTCATGAACTTTTTCTGTGGCACGCGCACTACACCTGATTGGTTGGTACCTGACACTGGATATTAGCCAATGAGAAACCTGACATGTGTGAATTATTATCCTATCTGTTATATAAGCTCAAAACGTAACCAAATAAACGAGACTCTGTGTGGAAAGCTTATGTGTGTATGTGTGCGCTCATTTCCATACGGAATCTCCAAGACGTCTTGCTTATGAGTAAAGGTTTACCCCGGTGGTCAGAAAATACAATTGGTGTAATCTTCACTGGTCCCCTTCATTGAACCCCTTAAGAGACTATTAGCGCATCTGAAGAAATGAAATGCAGGTGATACAGATAGAAACACATATAAAATTCTCCTTTTTGGAAGATATAATCTTAACACTTAGAGATTCTAAAACAGCTATTATCTCTAAAGGTATTAAATTAGATCAAAAATTAAGATTAAACAACTATATCTCTACAATTGGAATTCAAACAACATAACTTCTACTTTCATTTGATATATTTGCTTAGAGATAACTTGGATACGATAGGTAATCAAATAAAACTGATCCTTTACAAATGGAAAAAACTTAAATATGTCTTGTTCAGCTCGAATCGCAGTAGTGAAGATATCCATCATCCCTTAGATGTATTCTGGAAGTAGCTTCTAACTATATGTTGATTAACTTACAAAGAGTAATAGATAAATACATATAAAATAGTATAAAAGCCAGGATAAAGCATATTATTATCAAAAGGAAATTTAAAATATGGAGGATTAGCTTCCCCTTCAATAAAAGATATCCAGGACTCTATTGCAGTCCCTGGAAGCTCCATCCGATGGAAGAGTGCCTTCCATCGATGGCAGCCATTCTTCTCTCCGCACGTGGACTGTTCCCTCGCTTCATCCAGGAACTGACGGAACATGGCCTCCACGTGAAAGGCCGAACTCGACCGGTTACTCATCTCCAGCTGCCAAGACCGGCCTGCCCAGTATGACCAATTCGCCCAACTCCAACAATGGATAGTCGACTTGACCTCCTCAATGACTGCCCTGCACAACTGGGTATGCATCATTGAAAACCCACCAGCACCTAGAGCCGCTATCCCCCCAGTTGATCCTACTCCCAGCCAAGGTGAGCTGTCAACTCCTCCAACCATGATGCCCTCCCATTTCATCCTGGCCCATCTAAGGGACATTATCAAGGGGAAGGATGTCAACCTTGTGGCCATTCTACTTTCCTCCTAAGAGCTCACTGAGAATAAAACCATTTTTCAAAGAGACGTCTCCCTCATAGTCAAGTCCAAGGATCCTAGGCTGACCCTTAAGTTGACGATACCCGAGTACGTCCTGAGTTTCAGCCTCTACCGTGACATTGTCTGTTTTGCCTTTACCCTGAGATGCCAGGAGCTGGATGACTACCTCTACCTCATAGTAGACCTGGCCTACCGCTACAGTGGTTTCGTCTATTAAGATTACCCCAGATCCTTTCCCAACAGTAGTGCTTGACACATATGTAATTCCTTCAAAGGTGAAGTTAAGATGACCATGTTCCATCTCAACTGGTCATCCCTCAATCACATTTTTTGCAGGAACTTTGCTGGAATCAAGGCTGCCTTTTACCAGCAGTGTTAATCCCCTCTACACAACACAACGCTACCTCTACCATCTTACCTCAGCCATCCCTTTCTGTCTCCCTACTTGACACCTCCCCCCAACTCTGTCCTTCCAAGGATCGCTTGGGCAGACAGGTCCATTCCCTCAGAGTAAATCCAATACCAGAGATTGTAATTACAACGCCTATTGCCTACTTCATGTCTTTGCCAAATGACTAGCAGTAGTCAACCTGCCCAAGTTGTCTTTCCTCCTCTCTCAGCACTCTGATCAACATTTTGTGCACTTCCTCCTCCAGGGTTTCATTCACAGATTTCACAGCTGGGTGACAACATTGCCCAAGGCTTACTTCGTCAGTGATAATCTGCAAGCTGCTACGAAGGAGCCTGGAGTGTTGGATCACCTCCTAGCATCTGAAACCTGCAGCAATTACCTAGCCAGATCCTTTTCTTCACCACCTTTTACCTTATGGAGAATCACCCCCATAGGGATCGCCACCAGGAAATACTCTTTGAAAAAAATGCTGGTTATCGACCTTTCCACCCCTCATAGTGACTCAACCCTGAGCATTAATTCCCTCATTCCATCGGACGACTACTTCCTTCAATTCACCCAAGTTGACGACGCTATATCAGTCATAACTACCCTGGGGCCTAGATACTGGCTTTCCAAGTCCGGTATTGAACATGCTTTTAAACTTCTACTGATTGACCCTGACCTCTGGCACCTCCACTGTGTACGCTGGAGAGGCCTCTTCTACTTCGCTACCCACCTTACTTTCGGCTGTTAAAGCAACCTGAAGCTCTTCAACAACTTTACTGAGTGGATCTTCTGGATACTCCTGAACATCTTTCGTTGCCCCCACATCATCCACTACCTATTCATCAAACATTCGAGCTCAGCCACGACCATTAAGCTTTTCTATGTTATCCGCATCCCTTACTCCCCTGACAAAAACGAGGGCCCGGCCCACATCGTAGAATTTCTGGGCATCATACTGAACATTACAAAGATGAAAGCTCGATACCCTTCTAACAAACTGGAGAGACTTAACCAATTCATATCCTCACTCTCCATCTCAAAGTGCACAACCCTCAAAGACCTCCAGATTCTGTTAGGCCACCTGAACTATGCCTCCAAAATTCTTCCCCGGGCAGACCATTTCCCAGCAATCTTCTGGCCAACCTCTCTAATCCTGAAACCCACTACAAATTCATAATAATCAGTGACTCCTCTTTGCAGGACCTATCCATATGGTCTGAATTTCTCTCCAAATGGAACAGAAAGTCATTTATATTGTCTAACCTTCTGACCCATTCACCACACCTCCTTACGTACGAATTTGCATCTCATTTCAAACTTCTACTTAAGTCCAAGATAGTCACCTCTAACTGGACGCCCAACTCATCTACATCAACTAAATCCATTTTTCCCTCCTGGATTGCCGTACTCACATGGTGCTCCAATTGACACCACAGCTCCGTCCAGCTAGTCACAAACAATTCCCTCACCTTCACCACCTTGACCAAATCCAGATCTCCTGACCCCTCAACGATGTCCCTTCTTACCTTCTTAGGAAATTGGCCCCGCATTCTATGTCTTACAATTTCATCATACGCCCTCTTCTGCAGGATTCTCTGCCGATCATCCCGGACATCTCCCCACAGGATCCTCACGCTACCCCAAAGAATTTTGTTATCTGAACCTCCTCTCCTCCGTGAGCCCTGCTGCTCCTCTGGACCACTTGCCACTCCAAGCATGTCAAGTGATGACCAATGTCCTGCCACCGTACTCCAAAAAGACTTACGACAGAGCTTGGAACCTCTTTACCCACTTCCCCTCTGTCTATGGCCTGTCCGACCCATGTTCATTGCCCACTTTTTGGGCTTTTGCCGCCCACTGTAATAATCTACATCTCCTTCCTTCTACCATAAAAACATACCTCACAGGTGTTCAATTTCATCTCTCCCAATCTCACTTCCTTCAGCAATCTCTCCTCTCCTCACCTCCAGTTAAACTCTACCTCAAAGGCCTCACAATAATCTCCGAACCCACAAAATCTCCCTTTGTCTCCCTTTGATAGCCCTCTATTCAAACAAATCATCTCCTACCTTCCTTCTAACCCTTTTGGCAAAGACATATCCCTCGCCATCTCAGCCGCTACCAAAATGGCTTTTTTCAGATTCCTTCGCCCTAGTAAATCCACTACCTCCCAATCCCAGCCGGTCTACCTCACCATACAAGACATAACATTTGACAAAGACACATGCCAAATTTCCTTATCATCCACCAAAACCAGCCGCACTCCTATAATTATTACCTTCTATCCAACTACTGACACATGGTGCCTGGTCGCCACACTTCGCCATCTCCATTTAACCTTACATCACAAACCAAGCCTCCACCCATTACTAAGCATTTCCAGCCAACCTCTAACCACATCCACATTCATCCACTACATTAGGAGAGCCTTGGCCACAATCCATTTAACTACTTAAGTAACTCCTTTAGAATTGGAGCAGCCACCCCAGCTTCTCCCAATCTAACAACCAGTTACATCATAAACACCCTAGAACAGTGGAAAACCAGCTACTACTCCAGATACATACCTAACCCAAAATCAGAGCTAGGAGAAGCCTCTTGCTCATTAACATTAACATCTTACTCATTAAGTTCTAGTCATTTTTGGCTTTCTTCTCAGGCAGAGATGACATAGCTTTGGCCGCACCCCAGCTACCAGGGAAGAGGGTGCCAACTACAAATAATCAGTTAAACACCTGAAAAATTGTGGGAGGGTCCCTCCCCCCACACCACCACATATAAACCCCACTCACCTGCCTCCAATCTATGCTCGCCGCAATCAACCCACCCACCATGCACACCGCAATCAACCCACTCACCTCTCCCCTCTTTCACAACACTCACTACCAATCATTGGCCCTCTTCTCAGGCCAAGATGACGTAGCTTTGGCCACACCCCAGCTACCAGGGGAGAAGGTCCCAACTACATATATATATATATATATATATATATATATATATATATTTGTATATTTATTTATTTAAAGTGATCATGCCCCATAACTATACAATATCTCAAATTACTCTCATGAATATATTATCACATATATAGTTGTGAGCGTACGGGCCGTTGCTCACGCTTGGCCTCAGTTGCGCTCCATCCCAGCAACTGAGGCCCTTGCCCGCAGCGTACGGCCCGTTGCTCATGCTGAGACCCTGCAGCCACCTCCTCCCCACAATACCCCGCCGCTGGAGAGAGGGAGCAGAACTCCATGCCCTTGCCCGCAGCGTACGGCCCGTTGCTCACGCTGAGACCCTGCAGCCACCTCCTCCCCACAATACCCCGCCGCTGGAGAGAGGGAGCAGAACTCCATGCCCCATTAAACCCATCAGACTACTTACATTCATCGAAGCGAGGGCTGCGGGCAAGGGCCTCAGTTGCTGGGATGGAGCGTCGAAGGCGCTCCATCCCAGCAACTGAGGCCCTTGCCCGCAGCGTGCGGCCCGTTGCTCACGCTGAGACCCTGCAGCCACCTCCTCCCCACAATACCCCGCCGCTGGAGAGAGGAAGCAGAACTCCATGCCCTTGCCCGCAGCGTATGGCCCGTTGCTCACGCTGAGGCCCTGCAGCCACCTCCTCCCCACAATACCCCGCCACTGGAGAGAGGGAGCAGAACTCCATGCCCCATTACACCCATCACACTACTTACATTCATTGGGGCATTTCAATTCACCTCCGCCATGTCTCCCCTGCCTGCACATTTTCTGCAGAGGCAGGAAGTTTCAGAATTACGTCACATGCATGCAAAGTCATTCAGGAAGTCCCTGACTCTTCAGAAAAACGCACAGGCAGGAGATGCATAGTGGTGGATAATTGAACAGCTTCGTTGAATGTAAATAGTCTGATGGGTCTGACTGATAGTGACAGATCTGACTGATCGACACCATGGAGGCCTGGCCTTGGGGGATATGAAGGCTTAGCCTGGGGGGACATGGCATCATGGGCTGGAGGCCATAAATGTCGCAACGCAAATAACACGGCACACACATTACGACACTCGCAAACAACATACCACACACGTTCACACACATTACGGACTCGCAACACTCGGACGCAACTCGCGAACATTACAAAATTAAAAACACAATACATACACACAGCACATACATAAAAAACTTACCTACAGCAACAGGGAGCATCCAGGACCTCAAAAAGGCAACTTACACCTTTGTTTCAATAAAAATAAAAGAGTTTGGACAATAAAAAATTTGATATGCGAGAGAAAAAATGGCCGCCGAACAAAACGAAAACGAGGCTACACACGCAAACACCATAAGAGACACGTTACCAGACATTACGACCTCGCAAGCATTAGCTACCTTACGATTTGATTGCCGTCATTTTTTGACGGGCAATTCGCTAGTGATGTTATAAGAATAATGCAGAAAGTACTGTACACTGATTAAAGCTTGTTATGATAATAATTGTTATAATTGTAATTATTATTTTTAATACCAAGCAAATGAGGGTGCTGCTCCTGTGTGCTCTATATCTGTATAATTGCTATTCATAATGGTATATAGAAACAGCTGATTCAAAAGGGCCAATTTCTATTCATGCGTTTTCATATTTAATTTTGGTGATGACTTTCACATATATGATTACTAGCAACTTGCCCTTCAAAAATGACATGGCAATAAAATGTGAAGCCATGGCAATGCTGTTTGCCACACAATGTAAAGCTTTTTTTACTCTGAGGACCTTTGCCACTCATTGCGAGCCTCTCACTGAGCACCTTTGGCGCTCATTGTGAGCCTCTCCTCTCATGTACTTTTGCTCCTCTGAGCACCTTCGGCGCTCATCACAAAGACAGATATATATATATCTATATTTTTTAAATAATAATTAATTAATTAGTTACTTAATAAATTAATATACTTTACCTATTTCTAAATAATATATCCAGCAATCAATAGCCTAAAGGGCTTCTTTTTTTAATTTCCTGCAGCATACAATGTACAGTTGGACTGTTGCGGCCCTGAGAAGAAAGTGTCATCAATGTCCCAACTGTGCATTAGAAATAGGCAGCGTGCGTGAGGGCAAACCGTTGTTTTAGTTGTGTAAAGCGCCATTTTAGATTGGTAATGTTATTATTTGCAAGTTAGGGTTGTAAAATTGCGTCGTTTGTCTATGTCCTACGCAGTTCGCGAACATTTTCCATCCTTTGTAATAGTGTATTTTGTACCTCATACGTTCCTGTGTGAAAACGGTACGCAATTGGCGGTGTTTTGCGCGGTCCAGGGTCGTGTAGCCTCGTTTTCATTTTTTTTTGCAGACTTTTTTTTTCCCGCTTAGGCGATTTTCTCGTATTTTTTTTTTCTAACTCCCACGTCTCGTATTTTTTTTTTTCTAATTTCTGTGTTCATCATCTTCTTGCAGCCTAAGGTGATCCCGCGTTTCCTAAGTATTTTCCTAAGTCCTGCATATTTCAATGTGTGATCGGCTCGCCTTTGGCGCTCCTTTCTGGCTATGTCCTGCATGTTTCATTGGCTTGACTGCTCGCCTCGCTTTTCGAGGCTTGCAGGAAATGAGTCCCTTTGGCGCTCATCGCCTAAGTGCTGCGAGTTTTATTGCCTTAACGGCTCGCCTCGCTACGCAAGGCTTGCAGGAAATGAGCGCCTTTGCTGGCGAGGTCACTGGGCAAGGGCCTCAAACCCTCGCAAACTTCACGTCGCTACTCAAAAAACACGACACACAAATTACGACACTCGCTAAATTTTACGAGGAACGCAAACAACCTACGAAACACGTTACCACACATTACGACCTCGCAAACATCGGACGCAACACGCCGACATACAAACATTTAAAACACAATACATACACACAGCACATACATAAAAACCTTACCTACACCAAGAGGGAGCACCCAGGACCTCAAAAATGCAACTTACACCTCGATTTTACTCGAAATAAAAGACTTTTGAGACTAAAAAAAAATCTAAGCGACAGAAAAAATGGCTGCCGAACAAAACGAAAACGAGGCTACAGCACTCTAAACTCGCAAAACACCACAACAAACTCGCAAAACACCACAACAAACTCGCAAAACACCACAACAAACTCGCAAAACACCACAAGAAACTCGCAAAACGCCACAAACCAACTACGGATATTCATACCACACAGTGCACACATTCAGCATGCTTACACAGCAGCTCCACACCACTAATGCTGCAGCAACATCAACACAGATTGCCAGCTCTTCATCACAATGCTTCAAAATAGGTACACTATATTCATTTACTAATTTAGCTACCTTACAATTTCATTGCCGTCATTTTTTGACGGGCAATTCGCTAGTCACATATAATAGTTGTCAAACTACGAGACTTCATCACGCTTTGCGAGCTCGTGCAGTATAGTGTTTGTACTTAGTGTCTTGAGGGTCCTTGAGGACCGTCATGAAACTTATGTGGTTAATGTTAGGGTTGTAACTGCCCCATAAGGGTCATAATATACCCTTATGGGACTGATGGGGCTAAATAGAGGCTTACGATGGTCTGTATTGACCCCCATGAGTGACAGGGTGATTTAATGGCTTATGGGGGGCTGTATTGACCCCCATGAGTGACAGGGTTAATTAAGTGCTTATGGGGGTCTGTATTGACCCCATGAGTGACAGGGTTAATTAAGGGTTTATGGGGGTCTGTATTGACCCCCATGGTGACATGGTTAATTTAGGGTTTATGGGTGTCTGTATTGACCCCCATGAGTGACAGAGATAACTAATGTATTATGGGCATCTGTATTGACCCCCATGAGTGCCAGGGTTATTTATTGGCTTATGGGGGCCTGTATTGACCCCCATGAGTGACGGGGTTAATTAAGTCCTTATGGGGGTCTGTATTGACCCCCATGGGTGACAGGGTTAATTAAGTGCTTATGGGGGTTTGTATTGACCCCCATGAGTGACAGGGTTATTTATTGGCTTATGGGGGCCTGTATTGACCCCCATGAGTGACAGGGTTAATTAAGTGCTTATGGGGGGTCTGTATTGACCACCATGCGTGACAGGGTTAATTAAGTGCTTATGGGGGTCTGTATTGACCCCCATGAGTGACAGGGTTAATTAGGGGTTTATGGGAGTCTGTATTGACCCCCATGAGTGACGGGGTTAATTAAGTCCTTATGGGGGTCTGTATTGACCCCCATGGGTGACAGGGTTAATTAAGTGCTTATGGGGGTTTGTATTGACCCCCATGAGTGACAGGGTTATTTATTGGCTTATGGGGGCCTTTATTGACCCCCATGAGTGACAGGGTTAATTAAGTGCTTATGGGGGGTCTGTATTGACCACCATGCGTGACAGGGTTAATTGAGTGCTTATGGGGGTCTGTATTGACCCCCATGAGTGACAGGGTTAATTAGGGGTTTATGGGGGTCTGTATTGACCCCCATGAGTGACGAGGTTAATTAAGTCCTTTATGAAGGTCTGTATTGACCCCCATGGGTGACAGGGTTAATTAGGTGCTTACGGTGGTCTGTATTGACCCCCATGAGTGATGGGGTTAATTAAGTGCTTACAGGGGTCTGTATTGACCCCCATGAGTGACAGGGTTAATTAGGGGTTTATGGGTGTCTGTATTGACCCCCATGAGTGACGGGGTTAATTAAGTCCTTATGGGGGTCTGTATTGCCCCCCATGAGTGACAGGGTTAATTAAGTGCTTATGGGGTCTGTATTGACCCCCATGCTGGACAGGGTTAATTAATGTATTATGGGGGTCTGCATTGACCCCCATGAGGGGCCTCATTTGCGAAAGGTGGAGGCTTTACTGCGCATGACTTTGGAACAACACTTAGTCCTCTCCTTCCCCTCCTCCTCTCCCTCCCCTGTGTCTCGCAAAACACTGCACTAACCCCCCGAACCGTGCAAACACAGAAACACTAAAAACACACTAATAAATTCAATAATGATAAAAAAACACTTACTCACATCACGGGGGGGGGGGCAGCCAGGACATCTGGACGTGAGGTTACATGCTAATTTATCCCCAAATTTTAGTTTGGCACTCGAAAAACAGGGGAAAAGCGGGGGGAAAAATGGCCGCCGAAAAAAATGAAAGCGAGGCTCCACGACCCCGGACAGTCCAGCCAGGTACAACTTACCCAAGAAGGGATCCGAGATAAGCTCGGAAACCCGCGTTATTCCCCACATTAACCCTCGCAGAGGGGGTCCCCGATCGCACGCAGGTCCTTAAAAGACCCTTAATAAAAAAAAATTAACCCTATCACTCATGGGGCTCTATACAGAGTCCCATCAACCCCTAAATAACCCTGTCACTCATGGGGGTTAATCCAGACCCCCATAAACCCTTAATTAACCCTGTCACTCATGGGGGGCAGTACAGACCCCCATAAGCCCTTTATTAACCCTGTCACCCATGGGGGTCAATACAGACCCCCTAAGCCCCTAATTAGCCCTGTCACTCATGCAGGTCAATACAGACCCCCACAAACCCATAATTAACCCTGTCACTCATGGGGGTCAATACAGCCCCCCATACGCCAATAAATAACCCTGGCACTCATAGGGGTCAATACCGACCCTCATACGGCTCTATTTAACCACATCAGTCACATAAGGGTATATTATGACCCTTATGGGGCAGTTACAACCCTAACATTAACCACATAAGTGCCATGACGGTCCTCATGTCAAGTACAAACACTACACTGCACTATACCCCGTAATAAATCATTAAATCTAAACTAACCCCCCTCTACACTAACCTATTAACACCTACACTACCTACCTACACTACCTACCCCGTAACAAACCCCCCACCACTCTAATTACAGAAAATAAAAAACCTAAGTCACAAAAAAAAAATCTACATTACAGAAAATAAAAAACATAAGTCACAAAAAATTAAAATCTACATTACAGAAAAAAAAAAAACCTAAGTCACAAAAATAAAAAGGGAACATTACAGAAAATAAAAAAATACATTACAAACCCCCCCACTACAGAAAAAAAAATTACACACCTAAAAAAAGTACATATAGAATACATACAATACAATACAAAGAAAATAAAATACAATAGCCCTCCCTATCTATCTAACATACAATACATCCTATCTATCTAAAATACATATCCCTATCTAACATACAATAAATACTATATAATATACAATAAATCCTAACTATCTAAAATACATACTCCTATCTAACATACAATAAATAATATATAATATACAATAAATCCTAACTATCTAAAATACATACCCCTATCTAACATACAATAAATGCTATCTCCATATACAAACCCTAATTATAACCTAAAATAAAATAATTATGCTCACTTACCTTTGCAGATGTCCCTTCAGATCACCAACCTAGAGGAAAAAAAAAATTAGTACAACACATTTACATAAAATAAATAAACATTTAACATATTCTAAATGATATGCTCACCTTTCCAGCATGTCCCCGTCCTTCTTCTTTTCTTCTCCGGTGCGGCCCCTGTAAAAAAAAAACATTACATTAGTACAACATACATATAAACATAAAACAAAATAAAATAAACATAATATACATTGTACTTACCTCCCTGCGATGTCCCCGGCCTCATCCTCTTCTGCCCCGCCCTGGAAAAATCTGTGCTCTAAAAAAAAAAAAAAAACTAACGGAGATCCGCACTCGCGGACCTCCCCGACGCTAATGAGCCTCCTACAGAGTTTTCCAGTAGAAAATTGTGATTTGCGGCTTCTGATTGGCTGTTGTCAATGTCATTTAGTATTACAGCCAATGAGAAGGTGCAGATGTCTTCAGCAAATCACCCCATGGGGGTGTATCTCATTGTGATTGGCTGATGGCAATAAAGCCTTCTGATTGGTTTAAATAAAGATTGACAGGTGCATTGTCCAATCAGAGTGGGATTTTGGGGTGTATCCCATTCTGATTGGCTCACACATTGGCGCCTTCTAATTGGCTGAATTTGATAGACAGTGTTTTCAGCCAATCAGAAGCCGCCATTGACAATTTTCTTCTCGAAAACTCTGTAAGAGGCTCATTAGCGTCGGGGAGATCCACAAGTGCGGATCCCCGTTAGTTTTTTATTTTGTTAGAGCGCGGAATGTTCCAGGGCCCAGCCGGAGAAGAAGAGGAGGAGGCCAGGGACATCGCAGGGAGGTAAGTACAATGTATATTATGTTTATTTTATTTTGTTTTATGTTTATGTATATTGTACTAATGTAATGTTTTTTTTTAACAGGGGCCGCGCCGGAGAAGAAAGGAAGAAGGACGAGAACATGCTGGAAAGGTGAGTAGAATATTTATAATGTTTATAATGTTTATTTATTGTATGTGAATGTGTTGTACTCATTTTTTTTCCCCTAGGTTGGTGATCTGAAGGGACATCTGCAAAGGTAAGTGTTCTTAATTATTTTATTTTAGGTTATCATTAGGGTTTCTGTATGTAGATAGCATTTATTGTATGTTAGATAGGGGTATGTATTTTAGATAGTTAGGATTTATTGTATATTATATAGTATTTATTGTATGTTAGATAGGGGTATGTATTTTAGATAGATAGGATTTATTGTATGTTAAATAGGGGTATGTATTTGAGATAGTTAGGATTTATTGTATATTATATAGTATTTATTGTATGTTAGATAGGGGTATGTATTTAAATAGATAGGATTTATTTTATATTATATAGTATTTATTGTATGTTAGATAGGGGTATGTATTTTAGATAGATAGGATTTATTGTATATTAGATAGATTGGGGGATGTATTTTAGATAGATAGGATTTATTGTATGCTAGATAGATGGGGGGTATTGTATTTTATTTTATTTGTATTGTATTGTATGTATTCTATATGTATTTCCTTTTCAGGTGTGTAATTTAGGTGTTAGTTTAGATTTAATGGTTTCTTGGGGTGGGTTTAGAGCAGTGTAGTGTTTGTACTTAGTGTCATGAGGGTACTGGAGAACCCTCATAGCACTTACGGGGTAATGTTAGGCTTCTAACTGTCCCATGATGGTCTTTAAATACCCTTATGGTACTAATGGGGTTAAATAGAGGCTTATGAGGGTCTGTATAGACCCCCATAAGAGACCGGGTTAAAATGGTGTAGTGGTTACACTTTGTGTCATGAGGGTCCTGGATGACCCTCATGGCACTTATAGTGTTATTACATGCGTTTATTAGTGTGTTATAGGGTCTATATAGTTGAGGCACACAGTACACTCACATTGTGTGACAAACAGCATTTCAACACTTTTTTATTGCCCCGTCATAATACCAACGTGTGACATTTTAAAATCATGGACAGATGCCCTATAAAGCAAGCAGAGATTCAAAATTGACACTACTGTATACAAAGGTTGTTGTCTTATTCAAAGCTTGGATGGAATATTATCAGTAACATTATATTGTAAATCTAAATGATGGTAACTTAAAATGAATCCTAAATGTGGTGACTGGTCACAAAGGGTCACTGTAGTCCAGTAGTTTAAATCATCATCGTATTTTTAACTGTAAATATTCTCAATTTACAAGATAAGCAGGAAATTGGCTATGTTCCAAAACAGGGGTTTGATATAAATTTAAAAAATAATTCAAGGGTTGGGGGAAGTATTATTACAAAGGATTTTTTGTATGAAAAAAGTGGGTTGGTATATAGCATATAAAATTTAAGTCAGATGAAACAGGGAGCTTTGTGATTCTCTGGACTGCACCAACCATGTTCTCTTATGTTCTCTTATTCCCTTTCTTTTAAATGTGAAGTGAGATTATAGAAAACAAACAGGCTTTCTATGATTCCTTGTTTACGCTTATCTCATGTGGGTTTTATTTCACTTACAGTTCTGTGAAGTTATCAGGAATACTCGGTTTGGTAGGCCTTGGGAAAGGCCAAGTAATGCCCCGCTTGTTGTTCCTGTTAATCCACGGTCTGTAGTGACTCACAGACTGAGCAAGCCACAAGGGAGACGTAAGAAAGATGGGTCTGCTTCTGTTGGTCATAACTCTGGCACCTAATCACTAACAGGCGATGGGTCTCAGCCAATCCACATCTAGTGAGTCCTTCTGCTAAGATCACTCCAGAGTCCCATATATAAGACTCTGCTCCTGCTGTGAGTCTTTGTCCTGCCTGCTTCACTGTTGCAGCTGCGGTGTCCTATGCTGATGCTTCTGTTCTTGTCTGGCTGCAGTTCTGCCTGTGTCCAGCGCTGATGCTTCTGTTCTTGTCTGGCTTCAGTGCTGCGTGTGTCCAGCACTGCTGCTTTTGTTCTGCCTATACCTTCTGCTCTGTTCCAGCTATCACATCCCAAAATACGTCTAAGGATCCCTGTTTTCAGTTTCTGTATAGCTGTTTAAAGCATTGCCCTTCACAATAATGCACCCTCTTATCTTTGCTCTTGTCTCAAAATATACTCCAACCGCCCTCTTCACTCTGATAACAACCTTCTTTTATCCACCTCTCATCACTTCCTCTCACTCCCGTCTTCAGAACTTTGCACGTGCTGCCCCTATTCTCTAGAACCCCTTGCCTCGCTTCACTAGACTATGCTCCTGCCTCAAAACCTTTAAAACCTTGCTTAAAACATATCTGTTTAAATAAGCTTATAAGCTTCAGCTTTGATATGCACAATGCATTTTTCACCGTCCTGTATCACCCCCAAATCCTTTAGACTGTAGACTGTCTTCATTTGTACTTTACCCCTGTATAGGGCTGTGGAAATTGTGGCGCATTATAACTAAAGTATAATACCAATAATATAAGCAATGAATTTAGGATTTATCCTCCCTAGCGGTAATCCCGAGTGTGGCTTGGGGTTCATTTTTAGTTAGCCATGCTCGGGTTACTGCAGGGAGTACAGGGGCAGATCTGATGGGGGCCTAGTGTTGCCAAATTTGCCTGGGCCCCCTCAGCACACCATTCCTCCTCCTCCTTATCCTCCTCCCTCCTTCTTCCGTTATCCTCCTCCTCCTCCTTATCCTCCTCCCCCCGTTATTCTCCAATTACCTCCCTATCCCCTTTCCCCTCTCTCCTCCTGCTTACTGTGATCCAATGAGCTGGATGAGCTGCAGATAATGATCATTCCCCTGCAGCACATATTCTGCCTGTGACCGGGACCAGCATATTCTAATGACATGACGCTCATGTGATGTCACGTCATTAGCATATGCCGGTCCCGGTCACAGGCAGAAGACGTGCTGCAGGTGAGGGATCTGCAGCAGCAGCTCATCCAGCTCATCGGATCATAGTAAGCAGTAAGGAGGGAGGGGAAAGGGCATAGGGAGGTAATTGAAAAGGGGGGAAGTGAGGAGTTGGATAAGGGAGGAAAAGGAGGAGGGGAAGGGGAAAGGGAGGAGGAGGGGGATAAGGGGGAAAGGGAGGAGGAGGAGGATAAGGGGGAAAGGTAGGAGGAGGATAAGGGCGAAAGGGAGAAGAAGAATAAGTGAAAAGGGAGCAGGATAAGGGGAGAGGGAGGAGGAGGATGATGATAAGGGGAAAGGGAGGAGGATAGGGGGGCAAATTGAGGAGGAGGAGGAGGATAAGGGGGAATGATGAAAGGGAGGAAGAGGAGAACAACAAGGGGGAAAGGGAGGAGGAGGAAGATGAGGAGAAAGGGGAAACAGAGGAGGATTAGGGGAAAGGGGGGAAAGGAAGGAGGAGGAGGATAAGGGGAAGGGGGGAAAGGGAGAAGGAGAGGGGGAAGGGGTAGTGGTGCTCTGCTGGGTCTATGGTGGGGGATGGTCCAGAATATAGAAAGAGGTTAAGTGTATATTTTATATATATATATATATATATATATATATATGTATGTATAAATACACCTAATCTTTTATATATTCTTTTCCTATATACAGTATATATATATACAGTATATATATATATATATATATATATATATATAGGCCCTCATTCAATTGCAATTTTGCCAATTGAATAGGGCTCTAAATAAGCACATAACATAGTTTTTTTAAATACGTTTTTAGTTAGTAAACATATATCCAAAAGCAAGTTTTTCACGAACTAAAAACGTATGTAAAAATAATATGCTATGTGCTTATTTAGAGCCCTATTCAATTGGCCAAATTGCAATTAAATGAGGGCCATAGTGTGGGAATGTCAGTAGGAGCCAGTGATATCTCATAGATGGCCGATATGTCAGCAACAAGCTGAGCAGTTCATTGTGTCCGGCACTCAGGGAGTTCAGACAATTAACTGCACATGGTCCAGGAGCTACCCTATTTAAAGTCCAAGAAGCCTCAGCCAGAGGAAGGGTGAGCGGCTTGTCAGAAGCTGAACCTGTCTCCTGGAGCTGCGAATACCAGGTCCTGCCAGATACCAGAAACCTGGGAGAGTCTGGAGTACACAGTAAGTGTGGTAATCAAAGAGGACCGCAGTCCTAGTAAATTGCTGTTTTATTCTATACCTACTCTGCTGGGGACAGAGGAAATCATGTGGGATACTGTCAGGTATACACTTAAACTATACATGAGAGAACTGTACAGCATACTAAAGCTTTCAGAGAGACAGACCCTCCTTTTACCTTAGATCAGAGGACCATTACCTTTAACATACCCCCCACTGTTTATAAGTGTAACTTTTTCTCATTTAGAGTACCTGAGTACTCTATGTAATGGTCCCTAGAGGGACGACACTCGGAGAGCAAGGCGGGCCGGTGTCCTGGCCACTAGGTGGCGCTGTATCACAAAAACTACTCCATACAGAGTTGAAAAGGAGTTTTTGAGTTCCTACCAGAAGACAGCGCTGTGTCTTGTTTTCCACCTGTAGGAGATAAACTGCACAGGTCTAGACAGGGTGTTCCCGTATTTCAGTCAGTAAGTTTAGTGTATTTTTATTTTAGTTTTTTAAGCAGAGTTACTGCTTCAGTTTATTTTTGCACTTTAATAAACTTGTTTGCTGCACTATACTCTATAATCTATTGATTCTTATAAGATACTAGATACAGTTCTACACGGCCATCCTTGTCACATTGGTGTTAGAAGTGGAATATTTGCTTATTGTCCTGGTTTCAAGGACTGCCCCGCCTTTCAAGAGAATTGCAATGTGTGAGGCTTAGCCTCTAGCCCAGTGGGATGAAATTATCGCTCCTTTCTTCATTGGTACCGCACAGCAGGCTTATTATGATCTTAAGGCTAATCAGGCATCAAACTATAGAGTGCTAAAGAAGGAGATCCTCACCCGCGAATGAGCAAACCCTGCGGTGAGGGCCCACAGATACCATCAGTGGAGATATAGCGGCCAGCAACCAGCCAGGCAACAACTATATAATCTCCTCCATGTCACCCGGAAAAGGCTATGCCCTGGCCAAAGAGCTCCTCCTCCTGTTCTCTAAAGTAGGAATTCCTTGAGAAATACTCACGGACCGAGGCACTCCCTTTGTCTCTACACTCATGTCTGAAATGTGCAAACTGCTGCAAATCTGACCTCTGTCTATCATCCCTAAACAGACGGCCTGGTCAAAAGATTCAACCGCAGCCTAAAAAGCATGATACGGAAAGTCGTTGACCGCGATGGAAAAAATTGGGACTTGCTGTTACCCTGCCTTCTGTTCGTCATACGCGAAGTATCTCAGGGCTTCACCCTTCCAGCTCCTGTATGGACGCCATCCTAGGGGACTAGACACGGTCCGAGATGACTGGGAAGAGAAAAGAGTGCCCAGTCAAAATATCATTGAATATGTCCAAAGCCTAAAAGGAAGAATGGCCCAAGTCAGACCTTTAGTTAGGGAACACATGGAACGAGCCCAGGCTCAACAGAAGACATATTATGACCGCAGAGCTCAAGTTCGGAAGTTTCAGCCAGGAGATCAGGCAATGAATGGTGTTAGTCCCTACTGCCAAGAACAAGCTACTGGCCCGATGGCAGGGTCCTTATGAGGTCATAGAGGCCATTGGAGACGTTCCTTATAAGATAAAACAACCAGACCGCCGGAAGCCTGAACAGATATATCACATACATTTGTTAAAGGCATGGAGAGAGAGAGAAGCCGAAGTAAGTTTTGCCTCCCCTGTTTCCAGTGTGTAATAACCTATTACAGAGATAACGATCTCCACCAAATTGTCTCTTCTACAAAAGTCAGAAGTGCTACAGATGATTACCTATAATCAGGACGTATTTCCGGTATATCCTGGGCGTACCACAGTGATTTGTTATGATATCACTACTGAACCGGGCGTTAAATGAGGATTAAACCATATCGGACACCAGAAGCAAAAAGGGAGGAGCTAAGGAATGAAGTACAGAAGATGCTCCGATCCAGAATAATGGAGGAGTCATCCAGCGATTTGTGCAGTCCCATTGTCCTCATACCCAAGCCAGATGGGAGCACACAGTTCTGCATACAGAGTTGAAAAGGAGTTTGAGTTCCTACCAGAAGACAGCGCTGCGTCTTGTTTTCCACCTGTATCAGGTAAGCTGCACAGGGCTAGTCAGGGTGTTCCTTATGTCAGTCAGTAAGTTTATGTAGATTTTTTTTTTTTCGTTTTTTAAGCAGAGTTACTGCTTCAGTTTATTTTTGCACTTTAATAAACTGGTTTGCTGCACTATACGCCATAATTATTGATTCTTTCTAGATACCACAGTTCTACACGGCCATCCTTGTCACAATATATATATATATATACACATTATATATATATATATATATATATATATATATATATATATATATATATATTATATATATATATTATCCCTTCCCTGCGAGCGTAGGTGACGCAGGGGGCAGGTCAAGGCGGTATGATTATGTCAGTATTTTTTTATGTACCGCTTTAACATTCTAAATACTCACATAATTATACCGCCAGGAGGGTAAAAGGGATACTCACCATATAATGTACATCCTATATTTACCCAGTTCATGACAATAGTTTTAGCTTTAATTTTCCTACGTTAAAATGTAACAGTGTTTGGGACTACATTTACCTACAGATTATTTTGGGCTCCCACCTATAAGTATAAATATTTTGTTGTTTTTTTATAAAATTCTTATAAAGACAAGCTGCAACTATCTGAATGGGTTGAAGAAAAATCCCCACGCAAGTTTTACATTTTCTGTTATGTTTATAAAGGTGAGATCCTGAGATATTATGTCACAGATTTATGAATAGGTAGAATGAGCAGATGTGTCACTACCCAGGAGTGAGGGGGACCAGATTCACCCCTGAACCCTCCTGCTTACTTTTACAGGAACACCACTGAGTGGTGGGTATTTGGGTATCTCAGTACTCGGCTGGCTTCTTTAGGCCAGGAACAAGCTTAGGACCTCAGGAACAGAGGAAAAGGAACATATATAGATCCCTTTATAGTGAAATCTAACAGGAACAGAGAATGCAAATAACAGGCTTGGCAAAATAAGAAATTAAATTGACAGATTAACTTTCTTATGTATCAACCATAATAAACTTTACCAACTGACCCTCTTCATGACCGTTACAGATGACATCACTACATTCTACCTCAGTTAACTCGTCATGAACAGGCCACAAATGAACATGGATGTTCGGAAGTAGTATGCATAATATTTATGATCCATTTTGTGGATTATATTTTTTTCCCATTTAACTGTATACATATTGTTTATATATATGATTAATTTAATATACATTAATACATATTGTGTACCTTAAAGCTTGAGATGAGCCAGCCCTCGCTTAATTGTTTTGAGAAGTGCAGTATTTGTTCATGATCTTGCAATGTTACATCTTTATGTTTCTTTAAACTTCAGCATTTTTTTTCTAAAAATACACTACATAAAAAAATTCTTTGTAGGCATAATGTGAATTTCATTGCCCGTCCTACTAGCAAAACCAACACTAAACAATGCAGTGTGTATAATATCATTGTGACAGAATGCTTAAGCACGCATGCATGTCCCAAAATCCAGAATACTGAGTAATGCAGCATCATGTCTGCTGCAAAACGACTAAATCTTTCCAAGGTGCCAGTGCGTTTCATGAATGGTCCTGTAATTTATGTGTCCATGTGTTATAATTCATCGTTTGCAGTTAAGATACCCGTAGACTCTTTTTAAGACGAAAGACCAACAGCATGCTTTGAAGCCTGGGTATTTTTAGCTTTTGTTTAAACTTAATTTTCTTCCATTCAAAACACACACTTCAGACACCTTGTATCCTGCCAAGGAAGACTTTTGTGGAATGCAGCTTACTGTTCATATGAAGCAAAAAGGGTATTTTCAAACATAATCATGCTAGTTTTGCAGTAGTCCTGCAAAAAATAGACTGCTAATCCATTTTCAATTGGTAATTTCCCCATATTTAACATCTTACATATCATTTTGAAACACCCATCTTTTTGAAAAATATATATTATATATATAAAGGACCAAGTCCTACAAGCAAAATAATTTACTTTGGTCGTGTTCTTGAGCACCCCAAAAAATTGAATGGAACATTGATCAGGTAAAAGAGAGAGTTCTTAGATGTTCACTGCCTGGTACTGCATACCTCAGTAAAGATTATAGAATAAAACTATAAACATACAGTATATCTTAAAAACAATAGGTCATACATATTGTTTTTGATTTTTAAAAAAAAGCTAATTCAAGTATATTAAAAAAAAAAAAATTAGACCATTGAAGTTTCTTCAGTTTTTAAATAAATATTGAGGACACACACACAACATATTTCAAGGAGACAGTTTTGCTTTGTTTGGCACAAAATGTCAAATGTCATTCTTCAATGAATTAGAATTCATCCAATTAAATGAATACAATCTAAATACACAAATTAAAATATATCTATATCTCTAAACCAGTTGTTTCTAGCCTTTTGTGGCTAGGGAACCTTAAAATAAAGTTAACTATAAGGTGCCCCAAACCCTTGATGTCCAACACAATATGACAAAATGGTTGATCTTTGACAAAACTCACTGTGGTATATTCATATGGATATATGGAATAAAAAAAGTGAAGTTGTGTTTTTAATCTCCATGGCAGATGATTTAAAATAGTTTTTTATGGAAAATGCTATAAGAAACTTTAAATTACATCAAGAGGAGTTTCTTATGATGGCTAGGGATGGTAGCTATGGACTTGTGCCAAGACCGTGAAACACCTATACAAACATGGTTTAATAAAAAAGAGCAATGTAAATCTAAAGCTTTTAAAGGCGTTCATGCTAAACTTTCCATTATTAGATGTGTGGTGAGTAAGGATCTGGAGAAAAAGAGTGTTTACATACTTTTTAAAAGTTCATCTGGATTGACTATATATTTGTTGAGCCCTTAGATTTAGAAAACGTCACAGATGCAATAATATGTAATGCAAGAAAATGGGTAAAGTACAGTGCCTTGCAAAAGTGTTCACCCCCTGGACTTTTTACCTATTTTGTTACATTACAGCCTTAAGTTCAATATTTTGTTAATCTAAATTTTATGTGATGGATCAGAACGCAATAGTCTAAGTTGGTGAAGTGAAATGAGAAAAAATATATACATGAAAACTATTTTTTAGAAATAGAAAACAGAAAATTGGCATGTGCGTATGTATTCACCCCCCTTTGTTATGAAGCCCATAAAAAGCTCTGGTGCAACCAATTACCTTCATAAGTCACATAATTAGTGAAATGATGTCCACCCGTGTGCAATCTAAGTGTCACATGATCTATCATTACATATACACACCTTTTCTGAAAGGCCCCAGAGGCTGCAACACCTAAGCAAGAGGCACCACTAACCAAACACAACCATGAAGACCAAGGAACTCTCCAAATAAGTAAGGGACAATGTTGTTGAGAAGTACAAGAAAGGGTTAGGGTATAGAAAATATCAAAATCTTTGATGATCCCCAAATCTATCATAAACAAATGGAAAGAACATGGCACAACAGCAAACCTGCCAAGAGACGGCCGCCCACCAAAACTCACGGACCAGGCAAGGAGGGCATTAATCAGAGAGGCATCACAGAGACCTAAGGTAGGCCTGGAGGAGCTGCAGGGTTCAACAGTAGAGACTGGAGTATCTGTACATAGGTTGACAATAAGCCGTACGCTCCATAGAGTTTGGCTTTATGGCAGAGTGGCCAGAAGAAAGCCATTACTTTTAGCCAAAAACAAAATTGCACGTTTTGAGTTTGCGAAAAGGCATGTGGAAGACTCCCAAAATGTATGGAGGAAAGAGCTCTGGTCTGATGAGACTAAAAGTGAACTTTTTGGCCATCAAAGAAAACGCTTTGTCTGGCGCAAACCCAACACATCACATCACCCAAACAACACCATCCTGTAGTAGGGATGTTTTTCAGCAGCCGGGACTGGGAAACTGGTCAGAGTTGAGGGAAAGATGGATGGTGCTAAATACAGGGATATTCTTGAGCAAAACCTGTACCACTGCGTGATTTGAGGCTAGGACGGAGGTTCGCCTTCCAGCAGGACAATGACCCCAAACACACTGCTAAAGCAACACTTGAGTGGTTTAAGGGGAAACATGTAAATGTGTTGGAATGGCCTAGTCAAAGCCTAGACCTCAATCCAATAGAAAATCTGTGGTCAGACTTAAAGATTTCTGGTCACAAGCGCAAACCATCCAATTTGAAGGAGCTGGAGCAGTTTTGCAAATGGGCAAAAATCCAAGTGGTAAGATGTGGCAAACACATAGAGACTTATCCAAAGCGACTTGGAGCTGTGACTGCTGAAAAAGGTGGCTCTACAAAGTATTGGGGGTGACTAGTTATGCACATTGACTTTTTCTGTTATTTTGTCCTATTTGTTGTTTGATTCACAATAAAAAGAAAACATCTTCAAAGTTGTGGACATGTTCTGTATATTAAATGATGCAAATCCTCAAACAATCCATGTTAATTCCAGGTTGCGAGGCAACAAAACACGAAAAATTCCAAGGGGGATAAATACTTTTGCAAGGCACTGTATAGTAAAATGAAGAAGTAGTAGATGATTGTAAATTCACAAAAAGAGAAAAAGGACAAGTTAAATTCATAAATAACAGCAGAAGAAATATTGATGTAATTAAATAGGCAAGGCACCAGGGCCAGACAGTTTTACTCAAGTCTATATAAAACATCTAAATATATAAGCCCCACTTCTTCAAATTATTTATAATCAAATAATGTGTGGACAACTATTTACACACCAAAGAAAACAGGCAAACTAAATTCATACTAAAACTAAAATAAAAACAAGGCAGGGTTCACTAACAATAGATAATGCTCAGATCATGTGAAAACAAGTAATAAACTAACAAGAAAAAAAAATGAATGACTTGACCTTGATAGCCTTGAATGTAGAAAATGTGTTTTATTCATTTATAATTTCTGTTTTAGATACTAGAATTTTTTTAACTTCTTAAGAACAATACCAATTTGTAATGTAACCAAACAGGGATGCTTGTTGGCTGATGCCTGTAGCAATGGATTCACTATAAGGATTAGTAAAAAGAAAAGTATCAAAGGGCTTAGGTATAAATATAGATATTATAAAAGATAGAATTGCATGAGGATGATATTATTTTCACGTTAACTGAGGTATAGAATTCCACACTAAATCTGATGAAGGTGTTAGTAATCTATCAGCCTTCAACGTAAATGATAAAAAACAGATTTTTAGTTTATCTAATTCATGATATATCAAAAGACATTTGCAAAACAATTTTCATTTTAAGTTGTCTAAGGATAAAAAATATATATTTTTGAGCATTTATTACAAATACATTTGAAACTCTTTATGATGCTAATTATAAAGAATTATATAAGCACATAAAATAGGAACTGGAGGAGTGGAGACGCTGTGCAATGATGAGAATCACTTGATTAAAGAGGACAATATTAAAGTTGATTGATTATTATAATACTACCAGTAAAAAATATCAGGCATAAAGGAATTGCAAACAAGTAAAGATGTTATGATGCTGCCAGTTGACAAGGGGGGCTTGGAAGTTCCACATCTGATAAGATATTATGAGGCGGTAAACATTGTACACAGTTATAGTGAGTCAATAAAAGTCTTGGCTATATTTAGAAAATCAAATATTAAAATCAAACATGTAGAGAACATAAACTTCAGATATAGTGTATTAATTAAAATAATCTAGAAATATGGGAAAATGTTGCAAAAAATATTGTTGGTACAATGAAACATCAAGACTAACAACAATATTTATCAAGCCAGACATGCCAAATGGATTAGGTCGTTTAAAGAGACATGGAGAATTCCCTTTTAATATTAAAATACACTACATACTGTAAGTGTTTGTTTTAATTTTAGGGGGGTGGGTGTAAAATCTGTTTTATTCTCACTGAAACCCTTCAAACAGTTTCTGCAATGGTCTGCCCCCTGTAGCTCATGAATACATTGTGTAAATAGAACTAAATGTATTAGTCAATGACAGACTGTGTTTCAAACTGCATTCCAGAACTTTACTCCAGGAGAGTATGATCAATAGTGTCAAAGGCAGCAGATAGGACAAGCAGTATAAGAAAGGAATACTGGTCTTATTCTTTGGCCCTGTTCAACTCATCTGTTATCTTTTTCAGAGCCTATTATATAGAGTGAGCGGAACAGAGCAAGAGTATAGAGGATCAAGAAGACAGTTAGAGCTGAGAAAATGTAGTTTGAAGAGGTTTGGGAAAAAATGAAGCAGGAATCCAGTTCAATAGATTGACAGGCATGTAGGATCAAGGGAATCCTTTTTGACAACAGGTGTGACCATAATATGTTTGGGGAGGTGTTGACAATGTGGGACCATAATAGATGATTTGGGTAAGTGGGATGGAATTGGATCAAGAGGACAAGTGGTAGGTGGACAAGAATGGAACAGGTCAGACACCATCTCTGTAACAGAATAGAAGGTATAACATAGGAGCAGTATTTCCATGCAAGAAGATGGAGAAAGGGGAGTTGAAACCGTAGGAATGCTTTGATGGATGGAATCCCCCTTAATGTCAAAAAGTAGATTACAGTTCTGAAGGAGCATGTAATTTGAGGGTGGATGAATGCAGTACTGATTGCAATTCCAGCTTAGAGGATTGTAGATTTTGAAATCCAGTTCAAAATCCATTGAAGAATCCTAGTTAAGCAAGGTATTTTATGATTGGCATGAGAAGTTTTGCCAGACGTGACCAAGGGTATATGCACATATAAACCAATACTCCAGCAATAAGCAAAACAAGCTGGAAGGGGATCTATTACTAGATAACTGAAAGCAGATGATCTAAGTATTTACCAAGTAAACTGACTGGAACCTGCTTAGGTGAGCAGTTTTGGGTGCAATTTCAAAGATATATTTACCTGTGAGAAGGAAAGAAGAGATGCATGTGAAACCAACAGCAGAAAATAATATTAATTAATCTAGTGTTATGCATTAAGTAGCTTACTCAAAGTTCAGGCCTTGAAGCTTGGCATGAAGCTGTAACAGCAACATAGCCTGAAAAAGATGCATTGTCTTTTCAATATCTTCACAGCACTTGAATTTTTGCAGGAGCACGGCCATGTTGCCCTTGTTTTAACGGTTTTGGAAACAATATTCTATATCCTTATTCTCAGCTCTGTCCTGGATTTTGTATTTGAAAGACTTGAAATTGTGAATTGTTTAATAATGAATGGAAAAAGGCATATTCCAGTATCATAAGAACATCTCTCTTTTACAAAAATACCACCAAGAAAGTATATATGTTTTCTTAAAATACCTGGCTGAATGAATATAAACATGGCTAGCACATCAAACTGTACATTGCTGGATTGAACTCAACCTTGATATAAATATAAACACATATCAAAGACTTGTTGTCATTTGTTACATTTTGTGAACTTTATGTAGTGTAACCATGCAAAACGGTGAATATTTTGCCATGGGTATCCACAGTACGTGTAGCAGACACCTCTAAAGGTCAAAATCAGTAACCGTATAACTTGACTTCCAAATGTGTAATAAAATAAGATAATGTCATGAATTTAACATGAAAAAGCCTTTAAATATTTATATGCTCCATGTAAATTAAAATGCTAAATTAATTATACTAGTCTTAATGCAGTTGGCAAGGTGATTCTGATTAATTATAATACTAATAACTTGCTCACTGCAAAAGTCATGATGACTTTCCAAGTTGGTGGGACAGTAGACAGAGACCTGACCTGGCCCCTCCCCTAACATTGACTTCACCCAACAGTATAAACCCCTCCCCTTCACATGTTATCTGTATAGACCCTGCCCAGTGACACAGACTCCACCTACAAAAGTGATCCCATAGAGAGAGACAGGGAGGGGATAGTGACAGAGGGGGGTAGAGAGAGAAAGATAGAGAGTTAAAGAGAGTGATAGAGAGATAAATAGAAGTATAGAGAGAGAAAAAGAGGGATAGAGAGAGAGAGAGATGGAGATAGAAAGTTAGAGATTCTATGCCTCTTCTTCTAGACCTCTCTCTATCCATCTCTCCTTATACCCCATCTCCCCCCTCCCTCTCTACCCCAGCCCCCCCCCCCAGTCCCATTCCTCTCAAACCCTCCCCCTCTCTATCTATCCTCTGAGCCTAGGTCACTTAGTTTACAACGGACAATAATTATACAATCAGATACTATGATAGCAGCAAATATACTGAAAAAGGGTAAAACTGCATACATAAATAATTTGTTAAATGAGCAAATACATTAAACAAACAGAAACTAAATAACACTTAGGAGAAACATCTTGCACCTACAGATGGACAAGGTGATAATTCACCAACAACAGACCACAACCAGATAGTCGCACCAAGTTGGTCCTGCATGATTCAGTACTGTTTTGTTTCTCCCTCCATTTTAAACATTATTATCTTTACAAAACACGTTTGAATAAATCTATGTGTTTTTATTTAATATGTATTAAGTTTAGAGGCTGCCTATACATAATTAATATTGAGTTGCAAAGAAAAATATTGGAGTGGTGAATTAAGCATATATTTCTAATTCTCCCTCACATACACATATTTTTAATATATATATATATATATATATATATATACACACACACAAACACATATATATATATTTATATACTACCCGTCAAAAAGGAACAGAAATAAAATTGTATTAGTGGCAATGCTGTTTGCCACACAGTGTAAGAACCTTCGGCACTCATATGCATCCTCCCTTGTGTCTCATTTCCCCCTCTTGTCTCCTTTTTCCGCTCCTCTTCCTCCCTTGTGTCTCCTTTTTCCCTGACCTCTCCCTCCCTTGTGTCTCCTTTTTTTCCCGACCTCTCCCTCCATTGTGTCTCCTTTTTTCCCCCACCTCTCCCTCCCTTGTGTCTCCTTTTTTGCCCCACCTCTTCCTCCCTCTTCTCTCCCCCCCTCTTATCTCTCCCCCCCCCTCCTTTTTCCCAACCTCTTCCTCCCTGGTGTCTTCTTTTTTATCCCACCTCTCCCTCCCTTGTGACTCCTTTTTCCCTCACCTCTCCCTTCCTTGTGTCTCCTTTTTCCCCAACCTCTCCTTCCTTGTGTCTCCTTTTTCCCCTCCGCTCCCTCCCTTGTGTCTTCTTTTCCCCATGCGCTCCCACCCTTGTGTATCCTTTTTCACCCACCTCTCCCTCCCTTGTGTCTTATTGTCCCCCTCCTCTCCCTCCCTTGTGTTTCCTTTTTCCCCACCTCTCCCTCCCTTGTCATCCTCCTCTCCCTCCCTTGTCATCCTCCTCCTCACTTTCCCCCCATATCCTCCATCCTTCCCACTCTCCAAAAACCTCCCCTTTACCCTTTCTCTTCTCTTCTTACCTTCATTGCTGAGCTCCTGCTGTGCTGCAGGCGCATCTTCTTCCTGTGTCCAGAACCAGCATATGCTACTGAGGCGACAAGCATGTGATGTCATGTAATTAGCATATGCCGGTTTTGGAAGAGAAGAGAAAGGGTAAAGGGGAGGTTTTTGGAGAGGGGGAAGGATGGAGTATAAGGGGGGAAGGATGGAGGATAAGGGGATTAGGAGGGAGGGGGAGAATTGCGGCCCAAGGGGATTAGTAGGGAGGGGGATGAGAGGCTAAGTGGTAAGTGGTGCGCCGTACACAGCTTACTGCACTTTGCAACGTCGCAACTGCCTGACCAACAATGCAAACGTTACAGACAGCGATGTTAGTCCACAACTATTATATATATATATATATATATATATATATATATATATTTATATATATATATAAAACCAGAGTATTGCAGTATATGGTGATACCTTTTTTATTGGACAGACATATTCATAGGTTTCATGACAAGATTTCGAGAGTGTTCCTCTCTTTGTCGAGTCAGAGTCAATACTTGACAAAGAGAGAAACGCTCTCGAAAGCGCGTCATGAAACCTATGAATATGTCTGTCCAATAAAAAAGGTATCACTATATACTACAATACTCTGATTATTCATCTGGATTACTGGACATTCACGGCTACCTTACTCTTTATATATATATATATATATATATATATATATATATATATATATATAGTAAATAAAAAGTACATCTGTGTTCACATTTGAACATCTAAAGCAAGTTAAAAAATCTGCTTCCAGCTCAGAGTTCCGAGAAAAACAGTTATTACACTGCATTCTGGGAAGTTGAGCTGGGATGTGCAAATGTGCCCACAATGCCTCGCTCTTCAATCTGTAGCCATTATCAAACATGGCCTCCTTTAAGCTTATGCATGCTGTATTATACAGCTGTAATGCAAAGCCAAGGTTGGATTAAACACAGGCTGAGTATCCAATCCATGTACAGCTGATACAAGCTTACTGGCTATCATCAGCATGGAGCGGGATCTCAGCTTGTGTTGTGGAAATTATGAGTAGGTAGTTCACCACAACAATCATTTATAATATGGTGGGCAAAAGAGTGATAGAAGCCCTCCACCGTACAGTAGTACAGTAAATAAAAAGTACATCTGTGTTCACATTTGAATGTCTAAAGCAAGTTAAAAAAACCTGCTTCCAGCCCAGAGTTCCAAGAAAAACAGTTATTACACTGCATTCTGGGAAGTTGAGCTGGGACACACAAACATGGCCACAAATGCCTCACTCTTCATTCCTTAGCCATTATCAAACATGGCTTCCTTTAAGCTTATGCATGCTGTATTACACAGCTTTAATGCAAAGCCAAGGTTGGAATAAACACAGGCTGAGTATCCAATCCATGTACATGTTTCAAGCTTACTGGCTATCATCAGCATGGAGCGGGATCTCCGCCTGTGTTGTGGAAATTATGAGTAGGTAGTTCACCACAACAATCATTTATAATATGGTGGGCAAAAGAGCGATAGAAGCCCTCCACCATACAGTAAATAAAAAGTACATCTGTGTTCACATTTGAATGTCTATAGATATATACACACACACTAAGGGTCTCATTCTAATCCTAAAAAATTTTTTTAAGTAGCCACAACGGAAGGCTGCAACGACGTAGCTATTCAAAACGCAGCCTCCGGCGATCGAGCTGCAATCTCTTGCGATTTGCTCATTCGCTGCTTACTTCTGTCAAAGCTTTTGATCCTATGCGGCCTCGAGAGTTGCAGCCGCAAGAAAGCCCAAATCGCTATTCAAATGCTACGATCAAGCACGGAAATCGCTAAACTCGAGCCGCAGCTTACTTACACCCAAAAGGTCCAGCAAGGCTCTTATTTATAAATCATAGCACCAATTAAGCACATAAAAAAGCCATCCTGTATTTTCATGAGAAGTGAAAGTGATTTTAGGTCTTAGAATTCATAGCACGACATTCCCCAACACTCAAAATTGGCAAATACATTTTTTTGATTTAAGGTTACATTTTTGTGTTCGATTCGTCATCCAAGTCCCACAGGCTTGGAGCTTATCAGACACGCAACGGCTACTGGATTAGCCTCCGTCAAGTTCGTAAATGACTAAAATCGACCCACAGGTTACTTGGGCCACGGTGGTGTCGCAAAAGGCTTACTTACAAATCTTACAAATTAAGCAAATAAAACTTTTATTAAAAGTGTAAGTGATGTTTGGTCTTAAAATAAATAGCACAACGCCCCCCTCATCTCAAATCTGAAAATACAAATCATTTCTTTCATGTTCAATTTCCGTGTTCTATCCATCATGAAAGTCCCACGTGCTTGGAGGTCATTCACCCTCCAAGCCCGTACGGGCTTGATTAACGAGTTACGGGCTTGGAGGTCATTCAATCCATCATGGATAGAAAATAAACTTGAAATAAAAGATTTGATTTTGGCGATGTTCAAGCTTGTGGCGCTCATGGCAAGCCTTCCCCCCCCCCCCCCCCCGTGTAGTTTAGGGGCTGTTGAATTTGTAATTTAGTGCAGCCCCGTAACTACAGGCCTCGCAGTTGCATTTACAGGCTTTGGTCCTGCAAGACCTGCAATGAGCACCTTCAGTGCTCATGGCAGCCAAAGTCCTGCGGTCCTCGCAATGCGTGCTTGGGAGGGCCGCAGTTGCTGGCAAGGACATAGGCAGAGAGCGCCATAGGCGCTCATCCATACGACCCCACACAACTTGGTGCTCACTGAGCTGGTGGAGATGAGCGCCATAGGCGCCAATCCCTATGACCCGCAGAACTGCACATCAACAGAAATCTCAATTACACCATTCACAATGCGAGACCCGTAACACTTGCAAAAAGGAAAGCAGCACTTACCAAAAAAAAGAAAGGCGATCAGCGCAGCCCTTGCAATGAGCGCCAAAAGTGCTCACACCACCAAAATTACACAAGCGGAGAGGTTCGCAATGAGCACCTTCTGAGCTCATTGCGAGCCACGCGATGAGCACCAAAGGCACTAAGCGCGGGGCTCACAATGAGCCCACAGGGTGCTTTGAGGAGCAAAAGTACACCAGGGGAGAGTTCCGCAATGAGTGCCGAAGGCACTCGTTGTGAGCCTCGCAATGAGCACCAAAGGCGCTCAGCTCGAGGCTTGCAATGAGCGCCGAAGGTGCTCAGACGACCAAAAACCTTACATTGTGTGGCAAACAGCATTCCCAGCCTTATAATTTTTTGACAGGTAAGTCGCTTGTACCATATAAAGTGAATAAACCAATCCAGTTTATGTCTCTTTCTGAGTTCCGGGTTCCAAGATTTTAATTCGGTCATCCCTATGAACATTTTGTTGAAATTGAAGCAAAATGGCTTGTATAAAATTGTCGTTAGATGTCCCAGATCTGGAATAGTTTTATGTGATCACTTTTCTGCCTGGCTCCCTCATTTTCTCTCCTCCAATGTTCCTTCACTGGTTCTTGGAGATTTTAACATTGCTGTTGACACTCCCACCTCCCCAGCAGCAGCAAAACTGCTTGCACTCATCTCTTTCCTTGGCCTCTCACAACTGATTCTTCTACTCATCAAGCTGGACATTCTCTAGACCTTATCTTCACCAATCTCAGCACAACCTCCAACCCAGTCATCCATTCACTCCCTCTATCTGACCACCACATCACCCTCTCTCCACCCCTCTCCAAACCCTACCACCATCACAAACCTGCGAGCACTTCACCCTACTCAGCTCTCCACTATTATCCAACCCCTTCTCAGTCCCATCACCAACCTCAACTGCCCTGACACTGCCACCTCACTCTACAACTCTACTCTCTCTTCCACTCTTGAAATTCTGGCTTCAATAACCACACTACACAAACACGATACATCCAGAGGTGCTCCCGCACTGCTGAACGATTATGGAGGAAATCACGCACTTCAGCAGATTTCCTCCACTACAAATTTATGTTACGCTCCTATTCCTCTGCCCTTAACCTTGCCAAACAGCAGTACTTTACAAGACTAATATCAACTCTGTCCTCTAACCCCAAACGTCTGTTTGCCACTTTCCTCTCTCCTCCGCCCACCACCTCCTCCCATCCCTTCTCCCCTCTCTCACAGCTGAAGACTTTGCCAACCATTTTATTCATAAAATTCAAAACATCCACAATTAACTCTTATCTCATAGTGGTTTACACACTCCACCCTCTCAACTAACCAACAACACCCAGTCTTCTGCATTCCCCAATCCCACTGCCACTTTTAACTGCTTTGATCCGGCTACAGAGGATGAAGTCTCCAAACTGCTATCATCCATTCACCTTACTACCTGTCCTCAGGATCTTATTCCACCGCCTTACCAGCTTTATTTCCTCTAACTCCCTTCTTGACGCCTTCCAATCCGGCTTTCGGCCCCAACACTCCACTCAGACCGCTCTTACTAAAGTCACCAATGACCTGCTTACTGCCAAGTCAAAAGGTCACTTTTCAATTCTTCTTCTTCTAGATCTCTCTGCTGCCTTTGACACTGTCGACCATCCACTTTTACTCCATATGCTCTTCTCCCTCGGTATTCAAAACACTGCTCTCTCGTGGTTCTCATCATACCTACAAAATCAATCATTCAGTATCTCCTTCTCTGACACCTCTTCTTCTCCTCACCCCCTGTCTGTTGGTGTACCCCAAGGATCTGTCCTTGGCCCCCTCCTCTTCTCCATCTACACTTCCTCACTTGTTACTCTCATAAACTCTTTTGGGCTTCATTCTCATCTCTATGCAGATGACACCCAAATCTACCTCTCGGCAGCAGATCTATCCCCCTCTCTTCTAACACACGTCTCCAACTGCCTCTCTAGTATATCCTCTTGGATGTCCACCCACCATCTCAAACTCAACATGTCTCAAACTGAACTCCTAATCTTCTCTCCCACAGCGTCAATTCCTCACATCTCTCTCACTGTCAACAAAGACATCATCACCCCCTCCTCCCAAGCCTGTTGTCTTGGAATTCTACTGGAACCCGCTCTGTCTTTCATCTCTCACATACAATCACTAACTAAATCTGGTCTTCTCCATCTAAAAAACATCTCCAGAATTCGTCACTATCTTACCAAGACACAACTAAAATCCTAATACACTCTCTCATCATCTCTCGACTAGACTACTGCAACTCGCTTCTTGTTGGCCTACCCACTACCCGACTATCTCCACTCCAATCCATTATGAATGCCTCTGCTAGACTCATCCTCCATACACAACGTTTAATGTCGGCATTACACCTCTCTGTCAATCACTCCACTGACTTCCCTTAGCCTCAGGAATAAAATTTAAAATCATGACCCTAACTTACAAATCCCTCAACAATAATGCTCCCCCTTACATCTCTGCTCTCATCTCCAAATACTCCCCCACCCGCCCTCTTCGTTTTGCTAATGACCTTCCTCTTTCTACAACTCTTGTCACCTCCTCTCACTCCCGCCTCCAGGACTTTTCTCGGGCTTCCCCTAGTCTCTGGAACTCCTTCCACCAGATTATCCTCTTGCCTCAAAACATTTAAAACCTCACTTAAAATGCATCTCTTTAAAGAAGCGTATCACCTTCCACCCCAGCACACTTATCACCTCTCTCTCCCTCTTTTAACACTCAGATTGTAAGTATGCGAGTTTCAATCCTAACTACTTTGGGAATGCACCATGGACATTGGATTCCTAGCTCAAAGACAGGGCCCTACTTCCTTTGCTAAATGTTAATCTGTATTTATCTTTGTCTGAACTTAATCTATGTACAGCTCTACGGAATATGTTGGCACTTAATAAATAAACTATGATAATAATGTGCAAAACTGTGGGTTGTGGTGGCTCAGGTATACTACTAAAGTACCAAATAGAATTATTAGAGTAGGGTGCTCCTTAGGATAAATAATGCATACATACAGGAGGGAGAACAAAGATCCTATTATAGGGCACACCTACTAATCTTAATCTTAGAAACAAGAGAATAAACTAAATAATAAAACTTAGCATTTAATGGTATTTAAAATCCTTATTAAAATATATGCACATAGGTGGCAGAGAGGTAGTAATGTTCTAATTGGCAGTATGGGTATCTGTTACAAAAAGAAATAAGTCCTAAAAGGACCATCTATATACAAGCTATATACAATATAAAGTGCTAGTGTTGGTCAAAGATAAAGTGATTGTCGTGCAAAAAGGGTGCAAAGTATAAAGTGCCAAGTGCTAATAGTTCATGAGGTGCACAGCTATTGATGTGCACCAAAATAAGTGATTAATATATGAATATAGTGAATATAGTGAATATAGCGAGCTGTATAGGCTTAGAACATGAGGTAGTCCAGCTTTATTGCTGGAATTAAATAGCAGCCACTGTACCCAATATAGGGAAAAAAATGCCCCAAAATATTTTTAAGTCCCAAGGCTGGACAGTTTAATAATATGTATTACTGTCCTAGAGTGACAGTGTGGGCCTTTAGAGATGTAGACCCGATATTGCCTAAATATTGAAAATAGATTCTGCGTGGTTCTTCAGGATCTGACTAGTAAAGCTATGCCTTTCTGAACGTAGATATTGCTGAATAGCTAGTTCTAACCATCGGGGAAGGGACTTTAAACTATGGGCCTGAGGAGGAAACCACGCTAGCTCTCTGCTTAGCACGCCGCGGTCTAGACGCACAACAGTGACGTCATCGGCTCGCGACAGCGTTCCTACGTGAACCCGACGCACGTTTCTTGTATTTCATGAAGGGTTACGCCAGACTTCCCCTAGAGCCTATTTAAAGGCTGGCGTAGTCATGGCAACACAAACGGAATTAAAAACCTGAGGAAAATAGTGTCAATATGTAATCCTCAATGTATGCAATTAAAAATAGTAGTAAATAGACTCTTGAAGTTGAAAATACATTAGAATAAAGAAAGTCTATAGAGGATAAGCGTGATAGGGCTAATATAATATGATACTGGAAGAAATATAGGCAAATAGTATGGTTGATGTGTATATGGAAGTTGAGCAAATAAACTTCAGTATCATTATGACATAGCACATATAGATAGAATTTAAATGGACTATAGTTATTATATAGGTATAATTTGCTGCTTAATATTGAATGTATACAGCAAAGTTATAATAACCTTGACTATTTTGCCCTATAGTAGTGTAATACTTCTTTAATAATATGCTGGTTGGTATTAACTATATATAGCACACAGAGTTGATATTTAATAAAGCTATAGTAGTCCATTACAAAAATGCCCTGTGTTGTGAATAATATAGTTCTTATCTATTGCAAAGAGTGACCCACAATGATGACAAGTTAACTTAATAAAAATATATATTAGTAGAATACTATATATTAATTATATAACAACACTCTGGCGAAAAAAGGGGGGGGCTAGATACAGATTGATTTTGTCCAAGTATAAACTGGAATTATCATTTGGATTATCTCTAAAGATTATATAAAGGGAGTGAAGGTGAAGCCTTCATTAAGGCCTTTCGGGTTCTTGGTGTCTAGTAAATAGATCCATTTGGCCTCTTTTTTGAGTAACTCAGTATCTGTGTCGCCTCTCCTTATTGTTTTTTCCACGTGATCAATGCCTGTAAATGTCAACACTCTAACATCTCCTTTATGCTTATTGTTAACATGTTTGGCTATTGGTGTGTCATATTCTTTTTGGATGCTATAAACATGTTCCAGAATACGTCTCCTGAGTTCTCTACAGGTTTTACCTACGTATCTGGCTCCACATAAACATGTAATTAGATATATGACACCCTCTGTTTTACAAGTTATAAGGTGTTTTATCTTGTATGTTATTTTTTCAGAGTGAAAATATTTGGTAGGTTTGACATATTTACAAGCTTTGCATTTATGGCATTTAGTTTCAAAATCTTTTTATTGACCCATAAGCAGTGCTCAATAACACAATATTGTTGGACTCGCAGGTCCAACACAATTTTGCATAAACAGGATTTTTTAACATCGTTTTAGATATCTTGTACAACTTTGTTGTCAATAATGATTATCCTGTCCTGACAATTTTGGGTGTCTGCTTTATGTGTCCACCATAACCTTTTTCCGTTTTCTCAACTTTGCAGGAAACGCCTGCTAGCTATTCCTTCCCTAGCAATTGACTTCTCAATACTAAACTTGTCAAATTCTTACATGTGGGCTAACTTGTTGTCTTTCCATGTAGATATATATAGATGTTTTGCATAGCTCGAGAATTACATTGTTCACCTAGTATATGGGAAGTATAACATCGAACAAACAATGAATAAACAAGTCAATGAACTTATTACCTGTATCTTCCTTTTTTTTTTTTTTCCTCCTTCTTCCTGTCTATCTTCTTCAGTTTACTCAATTCGCCAGTAGTTGTCAACGCCCAAGACACCCGTCACCCCGGCCTGGAGTCTCCGCCTCATCCAATTACGCCTTCCCTTCCTAGTGTACTAATTTCCACTCTAAATCAAGTTTTTGTTAAATTAAAATAGCTTTGTCCGACTCCACCCATCTGTCCCAAATTTGACTAAAAGTGGAGAGGGAGTTGTTTATTGAATGCGTCATTTTTTCATAAATCATGATGTGGTTTAATTTTTTTATAACCTCTTGGGCGTCTAAATGGGGTGATTTCCAATTCTTTGCAATGTGGCTTTTGGTTGCCAGCATGACCATTTGTATCCACTTGTTATGGTTCTTATTAACGTTCAGTACTGGCATTCCCAGTAAGCATGTCTCCCTAGAGGGGTGTATTTCCCTGTCTAATACCTCAGTGATCATTGCAGTTACCCTTCGCCACAGGGCCTGTACTTTTGGGCAGTCCCACCAGATGTGGCCAAAGGTTCCTCTATCTGAGCAGTTCCTAAAGCACTCAGGAGGGGAAAGCGGATTTATCTTATTTAGCCTGTCAGGTGTCATGTATACCCTGTGTAGTACTTTAGTTGCTGTTTCTAAATAGCTAAAGAAGAGGGAGCCTTTAGTCAGTGCCTTGTGTATTTTTCCCCATCTCTGGGTGTCCCATTCTACTCCCATTTCCTGTTCCCATTGTTGGACATGTTTAGGCTTTTGGTCTTTAAGTGGCTTGTTTGCAAGCGAGTAAAGGTTACCAATTATGCCTCTGGCTAGGGGATTCTGCGCACATACTTTCGCAAACCAGGTGTCCTGTGGGGGACCCGAGGATTTGACCAGTTCTTGGACCCTGTGGCATATCTTGTTATAGTTAAATATCTCCCTGTCTGGTAGATTGTACTTATTTATGAATTGTATAGAGGTTAAAAGGTTGCCGTCTTGGAACCATGCCCCTAGCAGGTCTAGTTTCCGCGAGAGCCACCACGCTTTTGAGACCCCCCCTAATTCCTTCATAATCTGGGACCCCGAAAGGACTGGCGTGAGAGATGAAAGGGAGTGTGTTAACTGCCACTTGGAGTTCGCCCCTCTCCACTCCTGCAGGGATAATTTAATCATTGGATTATTGTAGCCTGATTTTGCTATTGGGGGGAGTGTCGGGGACCAAATGATATTATCCCATTTGTAGGGTTTCATTTGATAGTTCTCTAGGGATACCCACATTGGTTGGTGTTCACTGGAATGGGCTTGTGGTAGGAAAGAAATCTGGGCTGCTTTAAAGTAGTGTATCAAATTTGGGCACGCCAAACCCCCTGCTTCTCTGTCTCTATACATTAGGGACTTGTTGATTCTCGGGTGTTTATGTTGCCAGATGAATCGGAATACCGCTTTTTGGAAGCCATCTAGATCTCCTCTATGTATTCTAATCGGGAGTGTTCTAAAATAGTATAAGATTTTGGGTAACATGTTCATTTTAAAAGCGTTTATTTTTCCTGTCCATGACAGGTTGTATCTATTCCACCTAAGTAGATCTGTTTGTAATTTTTTGTAAAGGGGGATATAATTTTCTTTGTATAAAGCTGACAGCTCTGGTGTGAGGTTAACTCCTAGATATTTGATACTTCCCTTTGGCCATGAGAACGAGTGTCCCTCTTTTAGGGCTTGTACCTGGTCTGAGGGCACTCTCATGCATATTATTTCAGATTTATCTGCGTTAACTTTGAGGCCTGACAAGTTCCCAAACCGGGACATTAAGTCCATAAGGGCTGATATTGAGGTTACCGGTTTTGTAAGCGTGCACAAGATGTCATCTGCGAACAAACTGCATTTCATTTGTTGACATCCCACCTCAATACCCTGTATGGTGGGGCATGTCCTAATGGCCTGAGCGAGAGGTTCGATGGCTAGAGGGAATAGTAGCGGGGACAGGGGGCATCCCTGCCTCGTACCTCTCTGGATGTTTATAAGATCTCTATTAGCCCCTGGAAGCCTAAGGCTTGCCGTCGGTGCTTTGTATAATGTATTTACTAGATTTGTAAATTTGCCTCTGATGCCGAATTTATCTAGAACCGCATGTAAATAAGGCCATTCAACGGAGTCGAATGCCTTTTCTAGATCTAAGGCTACTAGACTGAGAGGTATATTCGCCTTTTTAGCTATGTGGGAGACATTTAGAATACGTCGTATGTTATCCCCAGCTTGTCTGTACGGCACAAAGCCCACTTGGTCTTTGTGTATTAGTTTGGGGAGGAATTTGGCTACCCTTGCTGCCATTAGCTTAGATAGGATTTTAATGTCCCCGTTTAACAGGGATATTGGCCTATAGTTCCTTGGATTTAAAGTATCCTTTCCTGGTTTAGGGATAAAGACTACATCTGCCTGGTTTAGCTCGGCTGGCATTGGCTCTCCTAATAGCATCTCATTAAATAATTTGCTTAGGTGTGGGGCAAGGTGTCTTACAAGGCTTTTATAATATAAGTTTGAGTAGCCATCCGGGCCAGGGGCTTTTCCTGCTTTAAGCGTTTTTATAGTGTCAATAACTTCGGACGGGGTTATCTCTGCATTTAGGGAGTCTAATTCCCCCTCCGAGATTTTGGGAATGTCTAGGCTGTTAAGGAATTCCTGCACTGTGAAGTTATTGGCTTTTGTTTTTGCCGAGTAGATTTCTTGGTAGCACTTATGGAATGTCTTTTTTATTTCCGATTGGTTCATTGTAATTTCTCCACTTTCCATTTTAATTTTGGTGATATGAGTTAAGTTTTTCTTTAGGTTGAGTCTGCGTGCAAGCATAGGGGAGGGCTTGTTACCCTGGGCGTAAAACTTATGCCTAGTTTTCCTAAGGGCCTGTTCAGTTTTAGCGGCTAGTACAGAATCTAGTTCTAGTCTAGCGTTGTCTAGCTGGGTTCTAGAGACCCCAGGAGCTTTGGCCTGAATTGCTTTTTCCAAGTACTGCAGCTTTTTAAATAAGTCATTTTCTTTTTGAATGCATTGTTTCTTTCTGGCAGCTGCCATTTTAATTATGGTGCCTCTAATGTATGCTTTGTGCGCTACCCAGACCCACCCTATATTTGCCTCGGGGACCATGTTTAACGTGAAGTAATCTTGAATGTCGTGTTCTATTTGAGCTAGCGATCCGGGATTGGTTAGAAGTGCCTCGTTTAAGCTCCACTTCCCAGGGGTTGTGAGACTAAGTCCCAGTTGAATTTTGATGCTAACTACCGCGTGGTCAGACCAAGGGCAAGGGTGGATCTGGGCATCCACTGTGTGGTTAAATAGCGAGGTATGAGTTAGGATAACATCTATTCTGGAATAGGAATTGTGAGTTGGGGAGTAATAAGAATACTCCTTTTCCGAGGGGTGTAGTCCTCTCCAGGCATCAATCAACTCTAGCTCCCTCATTTGTGTGTGAATTGTTTTGAGCTGTTTCAAGTTGCGCGTGGGATGGGTTGCTCTTGATCTGTCTACAGAAGGCTCGAGCGTAAGGTTAATGTCACCTCCTAGTATGATTCTGCCCCAGTCTTTTTGCTTCAAGGTACTTAGTAATTTAGTGAGGGCTCTGGTGGGCGCTGTGGTAGGGGCATAGATATTAACCAATGAGATTCTGAGGTTTAGGATGGTTCCTGTTAAAATTAGAAAATTACCCTCTTTGTCTTTGGTTTGTTTTTCGACTACAAATGGGAAATCACGGTGTATTAATGTAGCTAAGCCTGCTTTTTTGCTTTTCTGGTTGCAAGTGTAGAATACTGGGAATTCCTTGTGTAGGTAGGTGGGTACTTTGCCCTGGGCGAAATGGGTCTCTTGCATAAATATGACAGATGGATGGAATCTTTTATAGATCAGGAAAGCTTTGCGTCTTTTAAATTGAGAGTTGAAGCCCCTTACATTGTGTGTTAAAAAGGTGTGCTCTACATCAGCCATTGGTTTTTTGTGTAGTTAGCTTTATATGTTCTCAGTGGGGAGTGTGTGGCGGTTAGGTTACCTGGATGTGGAATGCTGAAGGACCGTGACCTGCGCCGGGAACCTCCCTTGGGTGTCTTGGGCGCCGAGACCACCTGTAAACTGGATAGACTAAGAAGAAAAGCAAAAGAGATACAGAAGCTTAGATTCAACATTTCAATAAACTGGTTAAAACATGTCCTAACAATTTGGTAGTTTCCCTGTCTCCCTACCTGTTTCCATACCTTGAGGCCAGTAGCTATTGCTCCCGTTACTGGGTTTGACCTCTTAGGGAGAGGACTCCCTCCTGGGGGTTCTACCTGGGGAGTTGTTAAGGGCTCAAAACTCCCCTTAATCTTCATCCCTCCAAATCATTTAAGTCACCTCAAGAGCTCCGCTACAGCTAGATCTGCATATCTGTATATAACAATCTATCTGTCTCTAACATAACTTAAACATTTTAGCTATTTGCTGCAATTTCTTCGGGTCAACCTGCTCATGGGGAAAAAAAAGTGTTCAATACTCTCTCAATGATCAGCATCAGGATCCTCGCAGTCGGCTGACGGAGCGGTGTCCAGACCTCCTCCTGTAGCTTGCTCCATGAGAGGCCCCCTACTGAAGGCTGCTGTTTTTGTTTTTTTGGCCGATACTTGCCACATCTTGGCAAGACTGGGTCTGGGTCTTGGACTTCTCCTTTCAGCGTCTCTATCCTCTGCTAGTAAATTTAGCTTTCTCAGGAGGATCTCAGCTTCTTCTACTGTGTGTACTCTGTAAGTGGATCCGCCCCGCTGGAAAATTAGTGAAAATGGAAAACCCCACTTGTAGAGGATTTTGTTGCTGGACAATATCTCCAGCATGGGTTTCATCTCCTTCCTTTACTGCAGTGTGGCCGGAGCCAAGTACATGTATACTTGTATAGATGAGTTGTCCGGGCCTTTGATTTCTTTGAGCCTTCTCGCTGCTGTGAGTATCAAGTCTCTTGCGCTTTGTTTGGCAAACCTTATTATTATATCCTTAGGTTGGTTGTTAGCTTTTGTTGGGCCAAGGGCCCTATGCGCTCTTTCAATAGCCCAGTCTGCTTCGCTGCTTGTGGGAATGATCCCAAGTATGACCGCTTTTGAGTACTGCAGTATGTCTGAGATGCTGCTTGGGACATTTCTCAGTCTTATGTTATGTCTTCGTGAGCGGTTTTCAAGATCTTCAACCTTGTCAGTCAGCTCTTTTATCTGTGTGGAGTGTTGCGCCATTACCTCTTGATCATGCATCTGGGCTTCTACTATCTGGTCTGTTTGCTCCTCTAACAGCTGCGTTCTTTGTCCCAGGCCATGCAGCTCCCTTTTCAGGTCAGTGATAGCAGTCGTCATTAGTTCTTGGAACATCAGTTTTATTTTTTCCATGTTTTTGTCTGTTAGTTACACCTGAGCAGGTGCTACTTCCGGCTCTCCCTCTCTGACCGGCGAGTTTGAGTTGTGCGGGAATAATGACGCATCGTTTGGAGCTTTGTAAAACTCCTGGATGTTTCTACTCGCTTGATTCTTTTTGGGTTTGGTGCTGCTGCGAGCCGCCATGATGCCGCCTTGTCCTGAGGGTGTGATCTATAGAGGTTGCCGTCTTCTGACTCTGTGCTGTAGGTGAAGCAGGCTAGGGATTTTGCTTAGTTGAGCATGAGAGTTTAGGTGGGCTAGAGCTTTTCTGGTAGCAGGCTCATGTAGGTGACTTGCATAATTCAGTGAGTTATTGCATCTTGCTTTTTGAATTGTTTAACATATTTACAATCCTAGTGAAACTTGTCTGTATAAGTCTTGCCAGCTTATTTGTGACATGCGTCTCACAACTTGTTGTTGTTTATTAAGTTAGGAGAGATGCTGGGTTGTGATTCTGTCTCTTAAATTTTTTAACCCCTTTTAATCTTAATCTTTGCACAGATGCATTGGAGGCAGTAATTGTGCTGCTGTAGGCTGTCCAGTTGGGGACTCCCCTGTGGGGCTTAAAAAGGCTGCTGTTAGTGCTGTCTGGGACCCATTTTGGAGCCTTGTCTGGGGGCGGGCCCCTCTTGGTGTATGTGTCTCAAGATGGCCTCCTGCCCTCTCTAGGTAAATAGAGTTGTGCCACTTTAGATGTTGGGGTCTAGGCTGCCTCTATTATGCTTATTTTTGCTTATGCACTACTTGTGTAGGGATGGTGAGGGAGGGATCTGGTGTAGTGTGTCCCTCTTACCTCCCAGAGTAGCCTCTCAATGGAGTCTGGCACCTCTTTCAGTCTCTGGCACAAGCTCAGTGGGGGACCAGGTGGTGGAGGCCTCAACCACTTACTTTGATCCAGTGGTAGGTGATGCTCGTTGGGGGTTAAAAGTGGGCTTCTGGGCTGCTTGGGTTGCCCCTGCAGCACTTCTCTGCTGTGCAGCTGCTGCTGCTGCTGCTGCTGATCGCCGGGGAGGCCGGATGCACTAGGCCTCAACCATGCGGCGTGTTAATTAGCCCCGATTTTCGCAATTCTTCTTTACTCCTCTTCCCCTGCACCCCCTTACACTTGTGCTGGTGTTTAAAGGTTTTTTTTGTGGGGGATTAGGGCAGATTACCCTGGATTGAGTGGGTATTGGGATGGAGCTGATGTCTGGCAAGTCTTGCTGTCCCGTTAGGCCACGCCCCCACCTCGTCAGTTTAGTAGTTTAATCTTGTGTTTTGCAGGCTGAATCCTCTTGTGTGCTGTGATCATATCACTTTGTGCTCAATTTATATACAGGCTACATCCATTTATGGCATTTAAAGCAGCCTTTTGTTTTTTGTAACCATGATTGGCCTTTATCTGTTTCCAAATGACTTTTTGAAAGGTGATCTCTGAGATTTCTTGACCGTCTGCTAGTGATTGCAGCTTGAGGGGGTAGGTAGGGTTTTAGATCTTTATCATCCGTTAAGATACCCCAATGTTTATTAAAGATCTTTTTAATCTCATGCCATTTGTTATTGAAGGTTCTAATACATCTTACAGTATTGTCAGATTCTTTCCTTTTGTCCTTTAGAAGAGAATCTCTCCTGGTGTTTTTGGCTCTTTTGTAGGCCTTCTTTAGAGTATTTTTTGAGTAGCCTCTCTCCAAAAACCGACATTGTAGATCCTGAGATTCCATTTCAAAGTCTTTGTCATTGGAACAATTCCTTTTTATTCTTAGGTACTGACCAATAGGTATGCCTTCAATCAGGGCCTTTGGATGACTACTTTTTGCATGTAGCAAGCTATTTGTAGCCGTAGGTTTTCTATAGGTCTTAGTACCAATAGTACCATCTTCTGTTTTGAATATTTCTAAATCTAAGAATGTAATTGATTCATGGTGGTTTTCTGATGTTAAAAAAAGGCCTAAATTATTGGTATTAAGGGTTTGTACAAAATTCTGTAGCTGTTCATTAGAGCCATTCCAGAGTATTAAAATATCGTCGATGAATCGAACCCAAAGTTCTATATGAGATGTATATATTTCCATATCTTCTCTAAAGACCAATTGCTCTTCCCACCAACCCAAAAATAAATTAGCTTAGGTGGGTGCACAGGGTCTACATCTCTAAAGGCCCACACTGTCACTCTAGGACAGTAATACATATTATTAAACTGTCCAGCCTTGGGACTTAAAAATATTTTGGGGCATTTTTTTCCCTATATTGGGTACAGTGGCTGCTATTTAATTCCAGCAATAAAGCTGGACTACCTCATGTTCTAAGCCTATACAGCTCGCTATATTCACTATATTCATATATTAATCACTTATTTTGGTGCACATCAATAGCTGTGCACCTCATGAACTATTAGCACTTGGCACTTTATACTTTGCACCCTTTTTGCACGACAATCACTTTATCTTTGACCAACACTAGCACTTTATATTGTATATAGCTTGTATATAGATGGTCCTTTTAGGACTTATTTCTTTTTGTAACAGATACCCATACTGCCAATTAGAACATTACTACCTCTCTGCCACCTATGTGCATATATTTTAATAAGGATTTTAAATACCATTAAATGCTAAGTTTTATTATTTAGTTTATTCTCTTGTTTCTAAGATTAAGATTAGTAGGTGTGCCCTATAATAGGATCTTTGTTCTCCCTCCTGTATGTATGATAATAATGTGAGATGAAGGTGCTGCCAATTCACACATTCTCAGGAGCTGTTTTGATGTGAGGTATTTACTGTCTGATTTATATGCCATTGAATTTAATCAGGGCCTAGTTAATCATTTTATCAAACTATTACTATCAACTACTCCATTAAATCTATTTTAATTGACCATTAATTAACATTAAAAATATATGTGCAAACGCCATAAAGAAAGGTTTTAACGAAGAATTATAATTTAAAAACAGTTCAGTACTGAAGTATACATATAAAGACATGTCACCTCTATGAGCCATATGTTTTAGGTTCCTTAGAGATGGGTTGTATCTTAATAATAATGGTCCATGATGGCTTACAAATAGATTGCGGGTAGCTGGAGGAGGCCAATTAAATATTAGTAACTTTTGCGAGCTACATTACAGGCTTCAGTAATTTTGACAATTTAATAGGGCCCCTGGTCTGGATGGTGTGAATAATAGCTGGAAAAGAATATATAACTTTTTATCTTTTTATTATGATCAAAGAAATGGAGAAAACATATTTATGTACATGGAATGTGTAATCAATATATGTTTTCAAGATATTTTTTCCCCAGGGAAACTAAACAATTATATCAAAGAGGTTACAAGAACTTTTTGGAAGGCTTAAATCCAAATATAATTTCCAATTTATTTTACTTGCTTTCAACTGATATTGGTGTTACAAATCTTCTTCACTATAAGCTGTTAGCAGAAATTCATATTTAGTAGAAATTCAACTTGACTTATGCACTGTAACAGCACTTTAACTTAGCTTATGCAGTAAGCTAAATTAGCATAATCTGAATACAGAGATACACAACAGGGCTGACCTTCGCACTGTTGATTAAAGTTGGACCTTCCACTCCCAGGTAACCATTAGCCCTGTTAAATGCACATAATGCATTTATTGGATTGAACAATAAATTCAACATTCAAATTAATTTAAATTGGGTATCTAGCAGGAACCATGTTTTGCTACCGACTTTGACCTATATAGCCATGTCTCTGGGGAAGCATCCCCTTAGAGCAACAGAACAACCACAAGCAATCATGGAACATGAGAGCTCCCCATGCTAGGACCATAAAGCAAGCAAGAAAACATATATTGATTACACATTCCATGTACATAAATATGTTTTCTCCATTTCTTTGATCATCATAAAAAGATAAAAAGTTATATATTCTTTTCCAGCTATTATTCACACCACCCAGACCAGGGGCCCTATTAAATTGTCAAAATTACTGAAGCCTGTAATGTAGCTTACAAAAGTTACTGATATTCAATTGGCCTCCTCTAGCTACCCGCAATCTATTTGTGAGCTACAGGCCGAAAATTCATGCGGTTGTCAAAATTGTAACTGTGACCAATCTACGCCTTTGATCTTTCAAGCCAGTAAATGTTACAATTGATAACATCGCAGATTGAGATTTAATTGCAACAATTCCCCATGCCAACAATGGCCTTCACACCTGTAAATGGCAAATGTAGCAAAATATTCTACTCGCAAGGAGGTTAAACAACTGTTCTTAACACTATAAAAGCAAATAAAAACACAATACTAAACTTTAAAATATGGGGAAAGCGATGAAAGACAAACCAGTCTCAAGCTCGCAAATCTGCAATAAAAAATATGTTTTTTTACGTTAATTTCAGTGCTATATCAATCTCAGGAATGAAGGAGTTAATAGATATCAGGCCATCCACATGGACTATAACAGTTTCTTTATTAATTTTATTGATTTTTAAATTGCTGCATTGTGAGCCCGATCGCATATCGGACGTCTAAACACTAATTGATTGACGTTTAAACGTCATGTTTTACTGATGTCATGATGACGGTCTCATTTACTATTGGCTGTTTCTAAATCATTACCCACGGGCTTGCTTAAATGATCAGGATCACGCTCTGAAATGCTATGTACGGTTACATGGTTTACGGATTTGTCTTTCAGCCATGTACTTGCGGGCTTGTTTAATTAAATCGATCTGTAACTTAAGCAATTTAATATTGCACTTTTTTCAGTGATTAGTTTTGTCTTCTTGAAGCATTACATTTTATCAAATATGACTAAGTTTCTGACAGTATGGATTTAGCTACTTTTTACTTGATGATTAGAAAATGTTATATATTTCTTTTACCTAATAAAGTTTTATCTGCTTGAGGCAGAAGTACAAAGTAAACAGTTTTTCTTGTTGGAGGATTTTGTTCACATTCACGTCCTGTCCGGCTCTGTTTAAGGATAGTGGCAAGCTGTCGGCCTGTTGGAATGTTTAGGTTTGCACTGTGGGGGCACGTGTGAGAAACAGTGCGTGCTGATCAAAGTTTATTATGTGTAAACAGTTGTGATGTAGTGAGCAATGATGGCGTGCATATGGCGTAGTAGTCTATACTTTCCTTTTACTGTTCTGGATAAAGCAGGGCAAAGATATGCTTGTACTTGCACTATACATTGTGCAGTTTGGATATGACCACTCATATTTTGTATTATAGCAAGCATTAGGAAAATCCCACACTAGACAAAATATCCTACTGTGGAAATAATTTAACAATCTAAAGAAATGCATTAGTACTTTGTTCATTCTGCTAGTGTAAACGTGCATGTGTCACATGTTTTACCACTTTAAAGGTGAAAGAGGGATAAAGGTAAATGGCCATATGTACAAATGTCAAAGTGAAAATGGAAACTGAAAATGCTTTTTATTTGGAGCTTGTTCCAGTATGTACATTTGTCCCATAGTTCTTAGTTTAAAGCTAATATTGGCTTAGTAAACAAATTGCATTCATTAGTGATGTTCATTTTGAGTAATGGCAGGTGAGTATTTTTTGTTTAAAATATATCACTACTGATTCCAGTAATACTGAATATAAGGAAGATTCATAATCTGTCATCATAGCCTCATTAACATGACTAAGAATTACACAGAGTTACGTGATCAAATTTGTATGTAACTTTTCATATACAGGTCCAAATTTGCACTGTGAAAAATGCACCAATATAATCTCTTCCTGGTAATGCTATAATCAAAAGGTCCATCTAGTCTTTCTCTTCTATCTAAATAATTACCCCTCTAGTTTCAAGCTTATCCCAGGCATGCTTGTTTTTCTTTACGATGTTTGTCCCTACAATCTGCATTTGGAGTGTGTTTCACTTCTCTACTTTTGCTCATCACCCATTTGTCTTCCAACCTCCAAGTCAATTAATGAAATATTGTTTTTCAATCCTGTTTTTATGGAAGATACTTTCCTCCCGAACTATCACATATATAGTTGTAAGCATGCGGGTCGTTGCTAATGATGCAGGCTTGCAAAGCGAGGACCTCAGTTGCTGGCATGAAGCGACGAAGGCGCTCCTTGCCAGCAACTGCGGATCTCGCAACATTTACGGACTTATGACAAACACATACAAAACGCAGTACTTCGCAAAGATACGACTTTAACAGCGGACCCGCACAAACCTGAAAACATTAGAAACACAATAAATACACACAACAAACACATAAAAACTTACCCACAGCAAGGGGGGCACCCAGGACCTCTGCAAGTGAAAATACACCTCCATTTATGTCCAAATTACAGAGTTTAGACACCCGAAAATCACCTAAGCGAGAGAAAAAATGGCTGCCGAAAAAAAGGAAAACGAGGCTACAGGACCCTAAAGACGCAAAACACCACCAAACACATACGGATTTTTCAAAAAAGCCGGACAAGGTCCAAGAACAAGGACGCAAAATCAGCCACAGCCGCGTACCACACATTAGGCGCCATTTTACAACACTACCTTACACAACCCGGAAGTACACAGCTACCCTAACGGATTTTCCTCTCGCACACAGCCTATTTACACTACACACTGCACACATTGCTGACACTTACACAGCAGCTCCACAGCACTCAAAACACACATTGTATGCTGCAGCAACATGAAAACAGATTGTCAGCTCTTCAGCATAATGCTTGCTGCATATATTACTTCAAAATAGGTAAAGTATATTCCTTTATTAATGTATTATTTATTTGATTACCATACACCAAACAGCATTAGCTCACTTACAATTTCATTGCTGTTATTTTTTTGACGGGCAATATTCTAGTGTAATATAATACTGATATAATTGAAGCCTTGTACCATGCAATATAATAACCTATCATAACTGTTAGGGGTAATTGTAATAAATTAAAAAAAGAGACATATGGGTGTTGTATTTTGTGGTAAAAGAGGAAAAGCTGTTTTAAGGATTAAATAGTATGAATGATGTGGCATAGGTACATGTTCTGCTGCAGAATACAACTAAAAGGCAAGAGTGGAAGTCTCACTCAATGCAAAAAAATCTTCATTGAAACATGCAATTTTAAACGCATGATATAAAATTGGGGTTTTCACATGCATACAGAATTATTAAAAATATATATAATTTTAAAAACACAACTAAATCATTTTTATTATATAAATTATTATTACAGATGGTTATGATTTTAGATTTTGATATTTGATTATTTCAGGAAGTTTTATTTTTCAAACACAACACACATCTGCTCTGTGAGTTGGTAAAAATAAACATGCACTACATAAACCAAATGTGACCTCTATCTTGTAAATGTTTACTGACATATGTACATGTGAAGTTGTTGTTACACAGATAGAAGACATAATTATTTGTTCAACAGATTGTTTAACAATTAGAAATGTTTTCCAGTTGTTGGAAATTCCAGTTGCTACAATAAGGAGGTGAACATGGACAAATACTGCCATCTAGAGAGACAAACATAGAATGCAGAAGAAAGTAGTTGACTTTTGGCCAGTGTAAGCTCTTTTCCAGTTAAATCTATTTTAACGGACCATTACTTAACATTAAAAATACAAGTGCAGAAGATATACCAGAAGATATAACCAGAAGATATAAATTGAAAACAGAGTTACTATCAAAATGGCAGGTTCCCAACTCCCCAACAACCAGAACAGAAATAAATCAATCAACAGATTGCAATAATTGTGCATGCCAGATACACTTTAACATGCTCTGTATTATAAAGGGACTATGAGTCCAATTCAACTGAGCAATCGTAAGTTACCAGAGCCCGTAAGTGAGGCCGTAAGTTAATTTGCTATTCAATTGGTGTCTTTTTGCGGTTTCAGGCTATTTGACCTGCATAATTAATGCAATCAAAGTTGAATTGTTTGTTAGCTTGGCATTGGTGCTCAGAACATGGAGAGTGGTAGAGGAGGAGGTCAGCAGCAGCCATTATTAAGAGGGACTAAATTATATTTTATGACTAAAACCTTTTTTTCTGCTGATTGTGCTTTACACTTGCATTTTTAATGTTAATTTATGGCAAACTAAACAATAGATGTACCTTGAAAAGTCTTTATAATGGCTCTTCCAAAGGACACTGTGGTTAGTTTTTCTCTTTTTTCTTATATGGTATTTTAAATAACTAAGCTTGATAATGGTAAAATTATTTTTGAAAGCAAAAAAATAATAAATATAATCTTTACTTTTTTTATGCAATTTTGCTGGAGGGTTGTGTGTATGTGATTTTGACATAAAGAGAGAGAACTTTTGGTACGTATTTTGAATTGTGGCTAAAATTGACATCTTAAAGGCATATCTAAGTGAGCTTGGTTATGAATGCATCTGATAGATGAGAATTAGTAGTGTATGCAAACATTTTTTTGCATGAAAAAATACCAAAATAAACATTTAAACAGTTACCTTTCAATTAGCAACGTATCTTGTAATTTCTGACAGCTGCAAAACAGGGTTAACACCCTCAAACTTAGGCTAAATTAGCTTTCATTTGAAGAAAATGTTTTGGCCAATCAGGTTGAAGAAGAGGCTGAAACGTGGGGTTGCTGGGAAATGTAGTCATATTCATATGAAAATAAATAGTACTTTCTAACATGCACTTTTGTGGGAGTTAATAACTTTTTTTAGTTCGACTTTAAATACTTTCTAACATGTGCTAATCTGTGCAGCACATTAACACATTACACATGCAGCTTGCATCACTGCTGCTGGTGTTTACATTTCCCACAAGGAGACAGACAGAGAGAAACAAGCTGTGATCCCAGCAACCATGTGACTGGCAGCATTTCCTCCTGGAAGTTACAACCTGTACCCAGACCTTTACCCCACTGTAATGTAAGCATCCTAGGGATGTGTAATTACAGATAGCAGTACCCAGTATGTAACATGTAAGTACATTAACATTTTCAATATAATACATATTTTTCTACTAAGTAGGGGCTGTTTTTTATGGAACATTTGAAGGCCAGAACACTTCTATATACCTTTAACATCTTTATAGGAAGATTTTATGTGTGCTGCATTTCTCTCTGTTTGATTTTGCATATTCAAATCCTTTGTAGTCTCCTTTGATGGGTATAAGGTAACTAAGGCTTGGGTCCTCTGCTGACTAGAGAGATCAGTAGTGTTTCACTGACTAAAAACAACTGTTGCTTTAATTTTGACCTTTTGGCTAAGATCAAGTGTAGTACCTCCTCTGAAAGGGCAGCTGTGTAGGGCGGCACCTGTCAAGTAGAGGGGGGAAACCTTGGACTGGCCAGGGGCTAAGTAGGCAACATTGCCCAAGGCCTAGGAAAGAAAGGCACCTCCTGCATAATGGCACAAAGTAACACAGCCTTCCAAGCACTTTTTGGGTCTCTCAGCTAAGACATTTTGGTACATGGGGGTCACAGAATTTTTTTAGCCTACCCTCAACCCTTGGGTTGGGGAAGCAATGCACAATGCACCCCAGCACTTACCCAGAGGGACTGGTAAGAATTTGTTCTCTGGCCTCATCTTATATCAGATGGGGTAGATGGCAGATACTCCATCTGAACACATTTTGATTGTAACAGCACTGATTTGAGCATCATGGCTAAGAATTTAGGCTTAGTTTTTCTTTAGGCACCTTTTTTTCTTCACACCATCAATCTTTTATATGGCAGGGCCTTTTGGCCAGGAAGGAACCAAGTGAAGTTGGTGGAAGCTGTCCACTACATTGGAGGGCTTTGGCCATAAGATGGTGGAGAGATGGTCTAAAGTGCTTCCAGGATTGTATGGCCTGACTGGAAGGCTTCACTGAGCATGGTTTGTTCTCTGTAACTGCGAGCACCCTCCACAGAGCACAGCCCGGGGCAAAAAAAAAAGAATATTAATTGTCACAGCTTTTTGGCTAAGATCTAGTGTAGTACCTCCTCTAAAAGAGCAGGTGGTGTAGGGCTGCGTCTGTCAAATATTAGAGGGAACCTTGGTCTGATTAGGGTCTGAATAGGCATCATTGTACAGGGCCTAGAAGAAGAATGGTGATTTTCCCATAATGGCACAGATGCAACATATCTTAAGCACTCTTAGTGTCCCCTGCTGGGACCTTTTGGTTTGTGGGGGGTCCCCTATTTTTTGCCTAACCCACAGTCTAGAGGGAAGCCTGTGAGAGAGGTCTCCGTAAAGCACAAATGGCCTGGTAGGTCATTGGTGGTGGCCTCCAAGGGTGAAAATGACACTGATAATGGATTATGATTTTTGTATTTTACCAGCCTATCTCTCTCCTGAATGTGGACTACAAGATCCTAGGCCACTGAATGTAGTACATTGGTAGTACCTACCCAGTAGGGATCTAGTCTTTGCCCCTGCCAGGATGTGGGAACAGGAAAACACCTTGGTCCTCTTCCCAGAGGAATTAGTTGCATATTAGTACAGGCAAAAATTGAGGGGGTGCATCTTGAACCCTCCTTTAAAGTTCCCCTTATTTTTTTTACCACTTTTAGCCTTTGGGTTAGCCTTTTGGGTTGCGATCTGTGTTATCATTATGGCAAAGTGTTCTATCAGAGTAGGAGTTTGGAGTTGAAACTGGAATCAGAACCAAAATACGTGAGACTCTAGGATTGTCTTTTGACAAGTTCAAAGGAATGGGACTTATGAACTATCTCTGGTGTTATAATAATGGGCAAACAGTGTTTCAGGGTTGTGCAGAGGTTTGATGATTCACTGAATAAAAGTTAACATCTTTTTTTATAGACACAGAACAACTAATAACTGTGCATTTGGAAAACCTTCATATTTCAGATGAAAAAATTATAAAAGGGGATTCATTATGCATATCCAGTGAGCTGGACTTTAAGGAATGGCTTGGGAGCTTGAACAGGTAAGAGGAGGCTTTGTGGTACATTTATTGCACACCCTAATGGTGGAATGGTTATGTGAGACCTCCACCAGTTTTTTCTATTGAAATAAATAGAGCTTCTCTCCAGATGTCCTCTTACTTTAAGTACTGCATGATGTATGGCCATGATCTGTGTGTCAAATCTCAAGTTTGCAGGTTCTGTGGTAGTAAGGAGTGTTACGATCTGCTTCTTCAGTCTGGCTTGATAAGGCTGTTGTGGCCAAACCTACCCAGCAGACCTTTCAGGTTCTTTTGATCCCTCACAGCTGATGTCTTTTAATTGTGCCCTTACTCAGATGCAGTCTTAAAAACATATAAACACAGGCTCAGCATTATAAAACTCAGAAACTGCTTTTATTGCTGTTGAAACGTTATAACAGGTTTAATGGGTGAATGTTTAAACTTGACTTGATAACATTCTGTAATACTTAAACTGTGTCTTCTGGGTTTTGTTTAACTGGCTAATACAGTCATTAATTAATGTTTCAATATCAGGCATCATAATATCCAATTCATTAACATCTTCTTTATGAATGCTGACATATACATACATCTTCTAGACAGGTCTCCTCCCCTTTCACTAGGAGTATACACACACTTCCGTTTCCTCCCTGACACATATATATCTTCCAGATATCTTATTATATATATATATATATATATATATATATATATATATATATATATATTCAAGTCATGTTACCTACCATTTTGATTAGAAGCATAAACATACTTTAGATACCTTGATTCAGATCTCGCTCTCTCTTCATTAAGAGCAGACTTGGCCACACAGCTGGATGCCAAATGCCTAACTGCTCTCTTTGACAGTTAAACTGACAACACAACATTCTTATTATTTAACACTTAAAGGAATATCTAAGTGTCCTGGATTATGAATGCATCTGATGGAGGGGAATCAGAAGTGTAAGAAAAAAAAATTTGCATGAAAAAATACCAAAATAAACATTTAAACACTTACATTGAGGTTAGCAAAATCTATTGTCATTTCTGAGAGCTTAAAATTAAGGTTAACACCCCCTCCAATTTGTTTTGGACAATCTGGTTAGAGAAAGATTTGAGACATTGTACTATATATGTTGCTATGGTAAAAGCTCACAGCATAGACAGGAAGTAGGGATGAGTCATATACCAGCAGTGACAACACTGCTCTCCTATTGCTGTGGGGCAAAGCAGCATGGGATATGTAGCAAATGAGCCTGTGAAATGTAGTGTATCACTGACATGTGACAGGAAGCTGCAAGGAGGAAGCTGAAAGGAGATTGGCTGAGCTAGCAAGAGCAGGTAAATAGTAGGTTAATATTGCTCCCCGGATGCTGCATACTGATTGGGGGGGGGGACCAGGAAGTTGTGGAGTTGTGTAGACACCCCCTGGGGGTGTCAACATAATCATTAGAGGGATTTTTAGATATGAATACAAATAAAATGTTTTATGAGGTGTACTGCATACAGACTTAGCACAGTCCCACACCACCGGATCACATGAGTCCCAAGAACTGGTGGTCAGGTGGATCATGACAAGGAGCACAAAGCCAAGAACTGCACAGCAAAGAAGTGTGACCTATGTTAAGGGTCACAAAGACTGTCCAAAAAAGTTTTTGTCTAGGAGATTAAAGGATGAAAAGAAAAAACAAGAGAACCTTATTAGAAGGAGATACCAAAAATGTACATTAAGTGATGAAGAAGAAATGATGGGGAAAGCTGGCTACAAAAAGGAAAGTGGATTGTTGCAGTACCTTACCCTAAAGTAGCCCCTACATCAGAAGATATATCTCAAGAATCACAACAATGTAAATCACAGAACAAGAGCTGACTCCACAGACAAAAAAGAGGAGATATTCAGTGATATGGCTTCCTGAAAATAAAAAAAATAAAAAAATGGAGATCTGATGCAGATCTAACAGCAGACATTCATGTGGAAGTGAACGTGTTTCCTGTGGCTGTGCCATCCCCTAAAAGGTAATAGTAATAATAAAAAAAGTCCCAATCATTCAGTTCCTCCCAATATTTTTTGGTGGGATCAAAAGTTAGAAGTTGGAAACTTATTTTATCACTTAGTAATTTTATATTCTCCTCATGAAATGAAGAGCGATCCATGAGAACAGTATTCCCACATTTATCTTTCAATGCTTTGCATTCTTCTTTCATTATATAAAATTGCTAAAGTTCGCATGGATCCAATTTTTGCAAATCAATGGCTACCATCTGTGTAAAGACCACAATTTATTGGCTTGATTTGAATGATGGTGTGATGGTGCTTTTGAATCTCAGACTAATAAACAGACCAGTGCCATCATAGTTTGAGTTGTTGCTTTAGGAGTTAAGGGGGCAGAATTCAATTGTCATCATAAATTATTTTCTTTTTGAAGCATGGCAGATTCAAACACCTCATTCCCTTGACACATCTGTATTCAACGGGGAAACGTGAGTTGGGTGTTTCCATGCCCACGATGCATCCGTTAGATAGACAGGGCCAAAATTAACCGTCACTAAAAGTGGTGAGCTTGAAGCTGCAATGAATATTATCTCTCCTTGTGTATGCACGTTACTGGTTAATGTGTAGCGCTTATTATTACCATAAGTACAATAATATTTGGTTTTGGTTTGGTTTTGTGGAATGTTATATGGATGTTTTATATGTTCAGCATAAGGATAATAATACTATAGGATTTAATCTTATTGTGCCCAAAGCTACAATTGCCAGCTGATTAGTATCTTTGGATTTAGTATGGTCAAGCTCTCTGAAGGAGTGACAGAAATAGAGAGATTGGCTAATGCCTTTAGGAGTTCATTAGTTGGTGATTTAAGAGTGGGTTCCTTCCCTGCAGAAACATATCATAATCTAAGAGGAAAAGTGATTTGTCACCCAGATCCCAGCAAGCAAACCTTTTGCTGTCTCCCGGGTGCTCGGGTTCGGCATGTTGTGGATCAGGTAGATAAATTATTGGGAGGGGCTGGAAATGAACCAATGGTTTGGTACATATTGGTACCAATGACAAAGTTAGTGAAAGATGGAGTGTCCTAAAGAATGATTTTAGAGAACTAGGGAATAAGCTTAAAGCAAGGACCTCCAAGGTAGTATTTTCTGAGATACTACCTGTGCCACTTGCTTTTCCAGGTAGACAGAATGAGCTTAGTGAGGATAATACGTGGCTAAAAATGTGGTGCACTAAGGAGGGGTTTGGGTTTTTAGAGCACTTGTCTGATAATTAATACAAAAGTCACACAATGTTATAATAACCTTAAAAAATTTAAAGAAATGTCAGAATTTGAAGTCCACTCTAAATGTTAACATTGAGAAATTCAAAAAATAATTTGTACAGAGAAAGCAAAATAAATTTGCTAGGGACAACAACAACAACTATAAACAAGGAAGAGTTTATAGACTTGATAAAATCACTAAAAGGTCTAGTGGTACGCATATGAGCTCATCAGATGTGGACAGAGGACAATCTACAATGTCCATTGATTAGGACTCTTTTGATCTCTGCTGCAAGGACACCCCTGTGTCTCTTCCCCCCCCCCCTTATCATCATCCTCCCCTCATCTTAGCACCCAACCCTAACACCCCTCACACTTATCCATAACACCCATCAACCTAACACCTAACCCTAACACCCCTCACACTTATCCCTAACACCCCTCACCCTAACACCTAACCCTAACACCCCTCACACTTATCCCTAACACCCCCCACCTTAACACCTATCCCTAACACCCCTCACCCTAACAACCCTCACACTTATCCCTAACACCTAACGCTAACACCTAACGCTAACACCCCTCACACTTATCCCTAACACCCCTCACCCTAACACCTATCCCTAACACCCCTCACCCTAACCCTAACTCCCCTCACACTTATCCCTAACACCCCTCACCCTAACCCTAACACCCCTCACACTTATCCCTAACACCCCTCACCCTAACCCTAACGCCCCTCACACTTATCCCTAACACCCCTCACCCTAACCCTAACACCCCTCACACTTATCCCTAACACCCCTCACCCTAACCCTAGGGCCCCTCACACTTATCACTAACACCCCTCACCCTAACACCTAACCCTAACACCCCTCACACTTATCCCTAACACCTAACCCTAACACCCCTCACACTTATCCCTAATACCCCTCACCCTAACACCTATCCCTAACTCCCCTCACCCTAACCCTAACACCCCTCACACTTATCCCTAACACCCCTCACCCTAACACCTATCCCTAACACCCCTCACCCTATCCCTAACACCCCTCACACTTATCCCTAACACCCCTCACCCTAACCCTAACGCCCCTCACACTTATCCCTAACACCCCTCACCCTAACCCTAACACCCCTCACACTTATCCCTAACGCCCCTCACACTTATCACTAACACCCCTCACCCTAACACCTAACCCTAACACCCCTCACACTTATCCCTAACACCTAACCCTAACACCTAACCCTAACACCCCTCACACTTATCCCTAATACCCCTCACCCTAACACCTATCCCTAACACCCCTCACCCTAACCCTAACACCCCTCACACTTATCCCTAACACCCCTCACCCTAACACCTATCCCTAACACAACCTCACCCTAACCCTAACACCCCTCACCCTAACCCTAACGCCCCTCACACTTATCCCTAACACCCCTCACCCTAACCCTAACACCCCTCACACTTATCCCTAACGCCCCTCACACTTATCACTAACACCCCTCACCCTAACACCTAACCCTAACACCCCTCACACTTATCCCTAACACCTAACCCTAACACCTAACCCTAACACCCCTCACACTTATCCCTAATACCCCTCACCCTAACACCTATCCCTAACTCCCCTCACCCTAACCCTAACACCCCTCACACTTATCCCTAACACCCCTCACCCTAACACCTATCCCTAACACAACCTCACCCTAACCCTAACACCCCTCACCCTAACCCTAACACCCCTCACACCTATCCCTAACACCCCTCACCCTAACCCTAACACCCCTCACACTTATCCCTAACACCCCTCACCCTAACCCTAACACCCCTCACACTTATCCCTAACACCCCTCACCCTAACACCTAACCCTAACACCCCTAACCCTAACACCCCTCACACTTATCCCTGACACCTAACCCTAACACCTAACCCTAACACCCCTCACACTTTTCCACTAACACCCCTCACCCTAACCCTAACACCCCTTGCACTTATCCCTAACACCCCTCACCCTAACACCTAACCCTAGCACCCCTCACCCTAACCCAAACACCCCTCACACTTATCCCTAACACCCCTCACCCTAACACCCCTCACCCTAACACCCCTCACACTTAGCCCTAACACCCCTCACCCTAACCCTAACACCCCTCACACTTATCCCTAACACCCCTCACCCTAACACTTATTCCTAACATGCCTCACCCTAACACCCCTCACCCTAACACCCCTCACACTTAGCCCTAACACCCCTCACCCTAACCCTAACACCCCTCACACTTATCCCTAACACCCCTCACCCTAACACCTATCACTAACACCCCTCACCCTAACACCCCTCACCCTTATCCCTAACACCCCTTACCCTAACACCCCTCACACTTATCCCTGTGTCTCTTCCCCCCCTTATCATCAAGAGAGGGGGGACGATGATGAGGGAGGGAGGAAGAGACACAGGGGAGGATGATGAAGGAGGGGGGAAACAGACACAGGGGAGGATGATGATGGAGGGGGTAAAGAGATACAGGGGAGGATGATGTGGGAGGTGGGAGGATGATGAGGGAGGGGGGATGAGACACAGGGGAGGATGATGAGGGAGGGGGGGAAGAGACAAAGGGGAAGATGATGAGGGAGGGGAAAAAGAGACACAGGGGAGGATGATGAGGGAGGGGGGAAAGAGACACAGGGGAGGATGATGATGGAGGGGGGAAGAGACACAGGGGAGGATGATGAGGGAGGGGGTAAAGAGATACAGGGGGGATGATGTGGGAGGTGGGAGGATGATGAGGGAGGGGGGATGAGACACAGGGGAGCGTGATGAGGAAGGGGCAAAGAGACACAGGGGAGGATGATGAGGGAGGGGGGGAAGAGACAAAGGGGAAGATGATGAGGGAGGGGGAAAAGAGACACGGGGAGGATGATAAGGGAGGGGGGAAAGAGACACAGGGGAGGATGATGAGGGAGGGGGGAAAGAGACACAGGGGAGGATGATGAGGGAGGGGGGAAAGAAACACAGGGGAGGATGATGATGGATGGGGGGGAAGAGACACAGGGGAGGATGATGAGGGAGGGGGTAAAGAGAAACAGGGGAGGATGATAAGGGAGGTGGGTCAGAGACAAAGGGGAAGATGATGAGGGAGGGGGAAAAGAGACACAGGGGAAGATGATGAGGGAGGGGGGAAAGAGACACAGGGGTGGATGATGATGGAGGGGGAAGAGACACAGGGGAGGATGATGAGGGAGGGGGTAAAGAGATACAGGGGAGGATGATGAGGGAGGTGGGAGGATGATGAGGGAGGGGGGATGAGACACAGGGGAGGGTAATGAGGAAGGGGGAAAGAGACACAGGGGAGGATGATGAGGGAGGGAGGAAGAGACACAGGGAAGGATGATGAGGGAGGGGGTAAAGAGATACAGGGGAGGATGATGTGGGAGGTGGGAGGATGATGAGGGAGGGGAGATGAGACACAGGGGAGGGTGATGAGGAAGGGGGGGAAGAGACAAAGGGGAAGATGATGAGGAAGGGGGAAAAGAGACACAGGGGAGGATGATGAGGGAGGGGGGGAAGAGACAAAGTGGAAGATGATGAGGGAGGGGGAAAAGAGACACAGGGGAGGATGATGAGGGAGGGGGGAAGAGACAAAGGGGAAGATGATGAGGGAGGGGGAAAAGAGACACAGTGGAGGATGATGAGGGAGGGGGGAAAGAGACACAGGGGAGGATGATGAGGGAAGGGGGAAAGGGACACAGGGGAGGATGATGATGGAGGGGGGAAGAGACACAGGGGAGGATGATGATGGAGGGGGGAAGAGACACAGGGGAGGATGATGAGGGAGGGGGTAAAGAGATACAGGGGAGGATGATGAAGGAGGGGGGAACAGACACAGGGGAGGATGATGATGGAGGGGGTAAAGAGATACAGGGGAGGATGATGTGGGAGGTGGGAGGATGATGAGGGAGGGGGGATGAGACACAGGGGAGGATGATGAGGGAGGGGGGGAAGAGACAAAGGGGAAGATGATGAGGGAGGGGGAAAAGAGACAAAGGGGAGGATGATGAGGGAGGGGGAAAGAGACACAGGGGAGGATGATGATGGAGGGGGGAAGAGACACAGTGGAGGATGATGAGGGAGGGGGTAAAGAGATACAGGGGAGGATGATGTGGGAGGTGGGAGGATGATGAGGGGGGGGGTGAGACACAGGGGAGCGTGATGAGGAAGGGGGCAAAGAGACACAGGGGAGGATGATGAGGGAGGTGGGGAAGAGACAAAGGGGAAGATGATGAGGGAGGGGGAAAAGAGACACGGGGAGGATGATGAGGGAGGGGGGAAAGAGACACAGGGGAGGATGATGAGGGAGGGGGGAAAGAGACACAGGGGAGGATGATGAGGGAGGGGGGAAAGAGACACAGGGGAGGATGATGATGGAGGGGGGGAAGAGACACAGGGGAGGATGATGAGGGAGGGGGTAAAGAGATACAGGGGAGGATGATAAGGGAGGTGGGAGGATGATGAGGGAGGGGGGATGAGACAAAGGGGAGGGTGATGAGGAAGGGGGCAAAGAGACACAGGGGAGGATGATGAGGGAGGGGGGGAGAGACAAAGGGGAAGATGATGAGGGAAGGGGAAAAGAGACACAGGGGAGGATGATGTGGGAGGTGGGAGGATGATGAGGGAGGGGGGATGAGACACAGCGGAGGGTGATGAGTAAGGGGGCAAAGAGACACAGGGAAGGATGATGAGGGAGGGGGGTAAGAGACAAAGGGGAAGATGATGAGGGAGGGGGAAAGAGACACAGGGGAGGATGATGTGGGAGGTGGGAGGATGATGAGGGAGGGGGGATGAGACACAGCGGAGGGTGATGAGTAAGGGGGCAAAGAGACACAGGGAAGGATGATGAGGGAGGGGGGTAAGAGACAAAGGGGAAGATGATGAGGGAGGGGGAAAAGAGACACAGGGGAAGATGATGAGGGAGGGGGAAAAGAGACACAGGGGAGGGTGATGAGGGAGGGGGGAAAGAGACACAGGGGAGGATGATGAGGGAGGGGGGAAAGAGACACAGGGGTGGATGATGATGGAGGGGGAAGAGACACAGGGGAGGATGATGAGGGAGGGGGTAAAGATATACAGGGGAGGATGATGAGGGAGGTGGGAGGATGATGAGGGAGGGGGGATGAGACACAGGGGAGGGTAATGAGGAAGGGGGGAAAGAGACACAGGGGAGGATGATGAAGGAGGGAGGAAGAGACACAGGGGAGGATGATGAGGGAGGGGGTAAAGAGATACAGGGGAGGATGATGTGGGAGGTGGGAGGATGATGAGGGAGGGGAGATGATGAGGGAGGGGGAAAAGAGACACAGGGGAGGATGATGAGGGAGGGGGGGAAGAGACAAAGGGGAAGATGATGAGGGAGGGGGAAAAGAGACACAGGGGAGGATGATGAGGGAGGGGGGAAGAGACAAAGGGGAAGATGATGAGGGAGGGGGAAAAGAGACACAGTGGAGGATGATGAGGGAGGGGGGAAAGAGACACAGGGGAGGATGATGAGGGAAGGGGGAAAGAGACACAGGGGAGGATGACGATGGAGGGGGGAAGAGACACAGGGGAGGATGATGATGGAGTTGTCACAGTAGCCTGCAAGCATAGTACCAATCTGTCAAAACCTGTAATGATGAATGAGGTCTAGAGTAGCCTGGTTCCCTTATCCTCTACAGGTTGAGACCTAATGTTTGGGTGACTCCAGACCAACACATGAGTACAAGCAGCACACAAACTCAAAGCCGCAATCCTCCTCCTGGTCCAGCATCATCAGCCACATCAACCACTGCTGTCCTCCTTGCCCCCTCTCAACCATCCGCCACTCCGTCTCTCGCCTTGAGCAGTTCCTGCTCATCTGCCCATAGTCAGGTGCCTGTAAAGGACATGTTTGAGCGTAAGAAGCGAATGTCACAAAGTGCCACAAATTTGAAGTGATACGACCAACAAAGCATCTTTTTACATCTCCCGGTCCCAAAAATCCAGGCCTTATACACGTGCCCTGATAGGTGACGTAACAAGTATTAAACTGATAAGAGTAGTACTTACAAACACGCCACTCCTATCTGGTGGCACCTTTGATTGCACGTGCCGTGCCCCAAAATTGAAGTGATACGACCAACCAAGCATCTTTTTCCATCTCCCGGTTCAAAAAATCCAGGCCTTATACACGCCCCCTGATAGGTGCTGTAACAGGTATTAAACAGATAAGAGTAGTACTTACAAACACGCCACTCCTATCTGGTGGCACCTTTGATTGCACGTGCCGTGCCCCAAAATTAAAGTGATACAACCAACAAAGCATCTTTTTCCATCTCCTGGTTCTAAAAATCCAGGCCTTATACACGCCCCCTGATAGGTGACGTAACAAGTATTAAACTGATAAGAGTAGTACCTACAAACACACCACTCCTATCTGGTGGCACCTTTGATTGCACGTGCCGTGCCCCAAAATTGAAGTGATACGACCAACAAAGCATCTTTTTCCATCTCCTGGTTCTAAAAATCCAGGCCTTATACACGCCCCCTGATAGGTGACGTAACAAGTATTAAACTGATAAGAGTAGTACTTACAAACACGCCACTCCTATCTGGTGGCACCTGTGATTGCACACGCCGTGCCCCAAAATTGAAGTGATACGACCAACCAAGCATCTTTTTCCATCTCCCTGTTCTAAAAATCCAGGCCTTATACACGCCCCCTGATAGGTGACGTAACAAGTATTAAACTGATAAGAGTAGTACTTACAAACACGCCACTCCTATATGGTGGCACCTTTGATTGCACACGCCGTGCCCCAAATTTGAAGCAATACGACCAACCAAGCATCTTTTTCCATCTCCCGGTTCCAAAAATCCAGGCCTTATACACGCCCTCTGATAGGTGCTGTAACAGGTATAAAACTGATAAGAGTAGTACTACTTAACACACCTTATAATAATGCAGAGAGAGGCAACGCAGTGAGAGGAGTCTGAAGAAGAGGAGTCAGAGGAGGAAGGTGGCTTTGAGGAGGAGGAAGACCAAACACAGCAGGCGTCCCAGGGGTCTTGTTGTAACCTTTCGGGGACCCTTGATGGCTGGGTAGAGGAAGAGACCTTCAATGACATCAGTGAGGACAAGGAACGGGACATGGCTAGCTTGGTATCCAACCTTGTGCAAATGGGGAGTTTGCGGTTGTGCAAATGGACTGTTTGCGGTTGTTTGCGGTGCATTAAATGGGGAGATTGGTCTGTTACTGTAAAGCGGGCCTAACCCTTACACTACCTGATCGATACAACATCATACCTGATGTTTTAAAGCATGTTATTCCAAACAATTTAGGAATGTTAGGTAATTTATGCCCTTTATGGCTTAAAACCAGACTCTGCATCAACTATGTAATTTTCCGTGGAAGTTTTGCCATGGATCCCCCTCCAGCATGCCACAGTCCAGGTGTTCGTCCCCTTGAAACAACTTTCCCATCACTATTGTGGCCAGAAAGAGTGCCTGTGGGTTTTAAAATCCGCCTGCCCATTGAAGTCTATGGCAGTTTGCCGGGTTCGCCGGTTCGCGAACATTTGCGGCGGTTCTCGTTCGCGGTTCGCGAACCGAAAATTTTATATTCGCGACATCACTACCAGTGATGTATAAATCCAATGAACCATTACCACATCATAGTGCACGGATCCAATAACTAGGTCGAATTACAATCAGACCACAATGGATCAACATTTTTTAGGGAAGGGGCATGCCCTAAGACCAAGGTATGGGCCCAGATACTGAAACAAAAGGAACCATGATTTTTAGGGTCACATTATCTCCCTGTTAGATGAAACAAAGAGAATTATGGAATTCAAATTAAAAGTTTAGCCATCAACTGGTCACTCAGAACTAGTCCCACTTAGACTTTTTTTAAATAAGGGTGAAGTAAAGAATATACCATCACAAAATTCTAAGACCCGCACAAATTTGGGAATAGAGAATGAAATTGCAATTATAAATTTATCTCAATTTCAGTTACAACATTCTCACAAAACAGTCTTGACAAAAGGACTCTTATGTACCAACTACCTCTTCCAATCTTTTTAATAACTTTAAAGATATTAATCTTTTATGCGTGAGTTGGCGTTGAAAGTTTTTTGCAGAGCATGAAGAAAGGACATTGTGTAACTTAAGCCTTGACAAGGATGATGCAGAATTATTTTATGAAATGATGGAATTGTTAAATGAAAATGGACAACAAGCAAATGGTGATATAAACTTCTCATTCATGGAAAGAAAATGTAAAAGTAGATTTACACCTGATCTCAATATATACAGTAACATCAAAGTATTTTTAGAATTAGTTGAAAAAGACCTTAAAGATTTATCTTCAAATAGGTAAAAGGTAAAAGTAATCTTAATAAAACAGAGGAAAGCCATGAAAGATCTACAATCCCAAACATTGTGATAAAACAAGCATATAAAGGTGTGAATATTGTCCTTATGGATAATATAGACAACCTTAAAATGTGTAATAATGCTTTCCGATAAATTAACAAATGCCATTTTGCAAAGAAGTCCATTCAGAGAATATAGCGTTGAATTGAAGGCAATCTTATACAATGCTAAAGATAATAAATTCATTTTGCAAATACTTGTGACTTTTTATATCTGAAATAACCTATAATTTCAACATTTTATGCATTGCCTAAAGTGCATAAAAATGTTTCACTGATTCCGGGTTGCCCAATTGTGTCGGTCAAAAACAATTTAACAGAGAACATCATCGTTTATTTTGATGACTATTTGAAAGAATACGTAGAATCACTACCATCATTCCTAATGGATACATTAGACGTGTTAAAATGCTTGGATGGCATAAACATTCTGTAGAATCGCCTCTATTGATGTAGAACAGTTTGGGGGATCTCAGCGGTGGAACATTTTTTAAGTGTAAAAGGTAAATCCTATGAACAATTCAACAAGTTTATATTAACCTTGTTGAACTTTATTCTGACAAGGAATTTATTTTTATTTAACAAGCAATGGTATCACCAAATTAGGGGCACGGCCATGGGGACGGCCTCTGCCCCTAGTTATGCAAACCTTTACTTAGGTTTTTGCGAAAAATCTTGTGTATTTTCGGATGAAATGGAAAAATTATCTGACAATATATTACTTTGGCGTTGTTTCATAGACGATGTCTTAGTAGTTTGATCTGGTTCAAGAAGTGATTTTGAGCAATTCATGGTAGAGTTGAATAACAACAATTTTGGTCTTAAATTTACTTATGTAATAAATAACAGTCAGATCCAATTTTTGGATTTAAATCGAAACAAGGATGAAAGCAGTAATTTATATTCAAATTCATTTGAAAAACCAACAGCCTCAAATATTTTCCTACAGTGGTCAAGTCAACACACAAGAGAGGAATACCAATCAGACAATATTTACGGCTAAAACTTAATTGTGATAGTCATAAAGACTTTAAAGAACAAGCCAACCTCTTGAGGAAAAAGTTTAAGGCACGTGGATACCCAAATTGGGTTCTCAAAAGAGCATATAGTAGAGCTTTATCAATGGACAGACATCAGCTCCTATATGAAAAGAAAACTGTAAAGGAAGATAAAACGATAAGATGAATTATTGATTATGGAAGTGATTGGAAAGAAGTAAAGGACATAATAAATAAACATTGGCATAAGTTGACACAGGATTCCATTTTTAACAAATTTCTATCACAAAGGCATTATTACCTATTGAAGGAATAAAAACATCAAGGATCAATTGGTAAATAGCTTTTTTTCAACCATCAAAATCAACAAACACCTGGCTTAAACCAACTGTGCGCTTATTCAAATGTGATAGTTGCCAATGATTTACATAGGAAAAACTAAAAGAATATTAGAGCATATATATTCAGTAGACAAACATCTGGATACATACATACATATCCATACATATTGAGATATTCCATAACAACAAATCTGACTCAATGAAATTGTATGTGATAGATGGAGTGTTTGCAGGCCCTAGAGGTGGTGATTTAGATACAATGTTATTACAGAGAGAAAGCAAATGGATTTTTGCCCTAAGCTCATAGGCACCAAACAGTTTAAATAAGGGATTTCCTTAACGCTTTTCTTTCAACTGACAGACCTTTTTAAAATGAATTGGCATATATATACATTGTTTGAGATACATCAAATGAATTTGATTAGAGAATGATTGTATTATATAATTATTAATCCCCATTACTATACTACAATATGATAAGTCTATGAATCGTTTAAAAGGATTAATTAACATACAGAAAGAATATATAGTTGTATCGGGTTAATTCATCTCTAAAAAATATGTATATTTTTATATTTGGAATAAGGCACTTTTATATAGTTAGAAGGCATCTATTCACTATTAGTATTATTAATAAAACAAACACTTAACAATTTTGGTTAATTTTAGTCATCTATTAATCCATGATTCACTTTAAAATTAAAAAGTAAACAAAAGACAATTACACAATTTCTACTTTTCAAAAAATTATTTTGATGTATTATTAAATTATATATTAAAAACTATAACATAAATTAGTTAAAAATATATGATCTAGGACTCATTTCTTATCTTTTTTTATATCTTCTCACTTTCGTTCATAATAGTCACTTATAAAGATTCAAACAGGGTAAAAATCAAATAGTGTCTCCTATATAAATATGCATTAAATAAATAAATGTTCTATATTTACTACTGTATTTTTCAGGATTTAGTTACTATGTACATAGAAACATGCAACCCATACAGGATATTTAAGCATTTAACTAATTAATTATTTATGTATTTATATAAGATAAATATCTCCCATATTTGTCATCATTATTATTTTTACAGTTATAATTTTGTTATTATTATTTTTATTATTATTATAACGTTCATTTATTTTTCATTTTCATTATTATCATCTCTAATTATACTCTAAATATGTGCGATATATCCTATAAGTATAAATATGGGCATATCATAGAATAAAATGCACACAATAATATATAAAGTTGTATATATGTTAATATACCAGGATGTGATAGATGCAGCGGAAGCCTTCTAAACACCTCTTATTTTTCACTAAAAACATAGGCCCTCATTCAATTGCAATTTGGCCAATTGAATAGGGGTCTAAATAAGCACTTAACATATTTTTTTAAAGAAGTTTTTAGTTAGTAAACATCTATCCAAAATCAAGGTTTTCACTAACTAAAAACTTATTTAAAAAAAATATGTTATGTTCTTATTTAGAGCACTATTGAATTGGCCAAATCGCAATTGAATGAGGGCCATAGCATTTATCTCTCATTTATATCAAGATAGCTATTCTCTGTATATTTTGGAGCATTTGCTTGCTTTTTATATCAACAATAATCCTGGAAATAAAGGGATTTAAATCGCTGCAAAACGCTGTGGAGATTAGCCCTTGAGGAAGCATAGGAGGTCTAGGCGGAATGGACCATCGGCAATATCCCCATTGACATGCCATAAGGAATTCATCCAGCAGCATACTACCTATTTAGGAGGCTCCCGACTTGGACAGAACTCTTCGCAAAGCAAGTATTCTTAAACTGGTTAGAGGCTGATACAGCCGATGGTAGCGCAGTAAATGCATTGGGCTGGACAAACAACCTATTGCATGTTTTTAAAGTGCCATTGAAAGCCACAGAGTGGAGGCAAATTTTATTTACATTGGAGCAACAATAGTTGATTATAGAACTCCTGATGTTTATCACAATATGGATATCCATGCCATTTGTTTTGAATCCATTTTTAGACTTTGGTGTTATAACCTTTATGCAGTAAACCTGGGATTAGAGCCATATGGGGATTACTGAAGGGCATTGTATCTATTGGTATAATTTACAGGTATAAGGTACCATTATATTTATCACTGATTTATCACAGAGATTCTTTTACCAACATTTTTTGTCATTGGAGTTTTCTCCAAATGTATCTATATATATATATAATGTGTGTGTATGATCTACATGTGTTTATATATTTATTCTGTGGTTATTCCTGTGTGATTTGATATACCATTATACTCATATGTCCATATTTATCATATAATCCCCATATATAAACGGTTTTATGTTTACACCAGGTTATAAGACATATTTTAATTGATTTATGTAGAATTGTTTCTATTTTTATATCTTTGAATTAAAGTTTTTGTGCTATATTGAGTGGGTGTTATGCACCAGAGGATATATATATGATCGCAATTAGTGTTTTTACCCCAACCAATGCCACCAGCATACCAACATGAGGCCTATTGTAATAGAGCAGAACTCCATAATAACTGAAATGAGATGAGAAAATTCATCATTCCTGCATTGAAACAAGTGGAAAAGATTGAAATTGAACAACTAATGTATATTAATGTATGGTTGTGATTTCTGAGAAATTAAAAATATTTTTTGAAAACATTGACAATGAAGATTTAAGTGCAGTACTAACACTGAAAGCCTCTATCACATAACATAGAGGAACGAACTTGAAATATATGCTTGTTCACATTTTCTTTAAAAAATAGAGCACACTTAAAATACCAACCAACAAAGGGCTATTATAAATGTAGACACAGCAAATTCTGTAGATACATAAAGCCTATTTATCCTGTTACAGGAGCACCAAGAAATTCTTCAACTGCAGCACAGTAAGTGTGGTATATTTGGTGACTGGTATCTGTAAACAGACCTATAAAGGGAAGACGAGTATACAGTTTTGCATAGAATAGGAGAATATGTGTGTTCCATACGCATTTTTACCATAATAAAGACTACAGTCGACTGAGATAATGTGCCATAGATGGAGTCACAGCCAGACCAAGAAAAGAAGAACTGTATGGGACCCTCCTCAAAAAAGAATGCAGATGGATCTATACATTACATGCACAAATCTCCAGTGAAGGGTTCTTGTATGGAGCCTTCATCTAAACATTATAGTTAATCTATTCAATAAAGAGATGACAAAAAATGTATGAAGCCAAATGTATGAAGTGAGGCTCATGACTACTCTTCCAAAAGTCATAAAAAGAAGATTGGCAAACACTTAAACGTGTGAGCTTCATGGCTATCCCTTAAAAGTCATAAGGAGAAAATTGTAAATTCTTCAATGTGAGATTTTTCTCAATATAGATTTGACCAAGAGACAACAGGAAATGCATAAAGCCAACCTGGCTTAACCAAACATGTGAGGTTCGCATTAATTCTCCTAAAGTTATAGGAAGAAGGTTGCCAATTATTTTTTTTTTATTCACTTTATTAAGTCACTGATAAAATACAAAATGTCCAGTTATATCGTACAAGCATGTTACAGTACTTTAGCAACTTCCACATTTGTCTTATCTATCTTTTTCAACATTTTCTAACCATAATACCATACAGTGTATCTTGATAACAAAGATTCGTTTTGTGCAAAAACAAAAAAGCAAGAAAAAAGAAAAAAAGGGGGGATGTAAAGGCAAGGAGGGGGTAGGGGAGCAGGCGTACATGAAATCTTCTCAACCATACCATCTAGGTTTTACAGTTCTATATTTCAATTCCAGCCCACTCTGAGTGTCCACAGGTCTCAAAAGGCCGCCCATTTCCTGTAGTTTTTATCTAATTCTGCTGATAGTAAGCACATCCTAAAAATGTTTTAGATATTCCTCCTAACCTACCCACATCCCTCCAATGTTTGGCAATTATGATTCTAGAAGCCAAGAAAACCTGGTTTGACAAACTGCAAACCCTTGGGAAGTTTGGGATGGGAAGACCCAAGTTTGCTTCCTCAGGTTTTCTAGGGACACTTGAACCCAAAAGCCTCTCTAGTGTGTTGCATGTTTGGTCCCAAAGAGGAGCTTTTTTGGGGCAGTCCCACAATGCTTGTTTTAATGTACCAAGTTCATTGCAGCCTCTGAAACAGTTACCATTCAAGGATGGCTTCGATTTTTTTTTTTTTTTCGGTGTGAGATACCACATAAAATAGTTTTAAAGGCATTTTCTGTTATGACTGAATTTAAGGAGGAGTTTGCTGCATTTTTAATTATTTTTGCCCACTGTACATCATCTAGAGTTATACACAATTCCTTCTACCAAGCTACCTTGTAAGTTAACTTCTCTGTTACTGCCTGACCAATTAAAAAAATTATGTAAGGTGAAGATATTTTTCCTACCATTAGCATTATGCAGACAGCACATCTCAAATAGGGATTTCCTACGGGATTATTAAACCTCATAATAGAAGCCATTTTACTGTGTATGGATGCCGATCTAAGCCACTCTCTCTGGGGTAGAAGGTATTAGTACTCCTGTACTCCGTAGGGGACCAATTTGTGTTTTCCATCATGATGTCTACTACTATGTGCAAATTTTGCTGAGTGCAACATGAAGACTGCCAGATTGTTTCCCCCACAGAATATTTAAAGGGGAGCCACAAATGAGTGTTCCAAGAGCCTTCTTCTAGTAAGGGTGTATGCTTATTAATTTGTTTCCAGAGACTAATGGAGTGTACAGTACTCTAGGGGAGGTCAGCCAGTCTGATTTTATTTTTTAAACATGTTCAAAGCACTCTGTGAATTATAAGATTCTGCTCTTTGAGTGAGTGCCTTTCTATAACCACCCAGCATGGAGGGATTTCCTTAATTAACCATTTGGACAACTGTGCTAAACGCGATGCCTTAAAATAGATGAGCAAATCAGGAGTAGACAAACTGCCCATCTCCTTTCAAGGCAATCATGAATGTTCTGTTTACCCTAGGTTTCTTTTGACTCAAGATGTAGTGGAGGATTGCTCTCTGCAATTTCTGGACCTCAGCCATTTTGATTGCAATAGGGAGTGTTCTGAAAAGGTACATTAACTTGGGCAAAGTGTTCATCTTTACAGCATTCATTTTCCCTAACCAAGAGATTAATTTAGGGGACCAACTATTAAGATCCAGAAAAAGGTCTGGTTAGTTAGTACTATACATTAAGTTAGTCTGCTTTGGGATGTAAATGCCCAGTTACTCTGATAGAATGCTGAGACCATTTGAAAGAAAAGTTCAATGCCAACAATTTTGCTGTATGCTGTGGGAGAGAGATATTCAGCGCCTCAATTTTATTTGTGTTTACCTTAAACCCTGATATATTACCACATTTTTCCAATAAATTTAGCAAGTTACAAAGACTAGTTAGAGGACTTGAAATTGGCAGCAAACAAACTCAATTTATGTTCTTTCTCAGCTACTTTGATGCCATTGATGTTTCTAATCATAAAGCAAATAGGGGGCATCCCTGCCTTGTTCCTCTGCAAATATTAACTATATGAGATCTCAAACCTTGGTAGGAGCCATAAACCACTGGACACAAAAATTATTGTTTAACCCAAAGTTGCTTAAAACTTCCTTCATGTAAATACAGTTTATTCTGTCAAAGGCTTTTTCTGCATTCAAGGAGAGGAGCATCATAGGGATTTTTTTTTTATGATTAAAAATATGCCTAGTATTATCAGGGGCTTCCCTTCCTGGGATAAAACCAACCTGGTCTGGATGAATCATTTGCGGTAGCAATTGTGTTAGCCTATTCGCTAATATTTGAGTGTGCAATTTGATATCAGTGTTAATTAAGGAGATAGGTCTATAACTCTGGCATACAGGTGGGTCCTTCCCTTCTTTGTGTAGCAAAATCATTTTTGCTTCCAAAACATATGGTTTTTATTGTTTTACCATTCAGGAAATAATTAAATATTGATTTAAGATGAGGTAAGAGAATCTCCCTGAAATGTTTCGTAAATTATTGCTATTGTAATTTCTTCTTCTGTAATGGGGGCACTAAGGGAATTTAATAACCCTTCATCCAATTGAGGGAGATCTATGTTAGATATGAAGCTATTAATCTGTGCCCTATGCCCAGCTGAACCAGAATGCAGCATCTCTGAATAGAGTTCTGTGTAAAAAAAAAAATGCAAACAATTCTGTTATTTCCTTAGGTCAATATAAATATGTGTCCCCATTAGCTTTCAATTTAGCAATAAATGAGTTTGCTTTTTGTTGTTTGAGTTTTATGGTTAAAATGGAATCAAGTTTATTGGAAAACTCAAAATATCTTGCCTGTGTACGCTGCCTACTAGTAACAACCTTTCTCCGCAGTATCAAGCTAAGGTTGCGTTTAAGTGTAAGAATTTCTTCCAGTATCTTGGGTGCTTGCAGTTTCGAAATTTTGTCATTAAGCTCATTGATTTGAGCCCACTCTATTTTTTTAGCTGCCTAACTGTATGCAGAGGCCTCTCATGACTGCCTTGTGGGCTGACCATACCGTCATCTGATCCACCTGTCCACCACAAGTGGAAATAATCTTCTTGTGGGATTGTCATTAGGATGTGCTGGATTTAGAGACCAGCCTGGGGTACGACCCCTTGAAAGCAAATCTGAAAGGGAAACTACGACCAAATCATGATCCGACCAGGAGATGGGATGGATCAAGGATTCTGTTGTATTACCGGCCACGTGTTGCTGAAGTAATATATAATCAATTCTAGAATGTGATTTATGCCTGACCGAATAAAATGTATGGTTATTTACATTATGATTTAGAGCCCTCCTGACATCAAAAAGTCAATGTTTTTTTAGCAAAAATATAAATTCGTAGCTGTTGGGATCATGGAAGAAGAGATCTCCCTAGTTTTATCCCTCATGGGTCTAAAACTGCATTAATGTCTCCTCCAACCACCCATGTGAAATGCTGCCCTGAAACCATTAAATCTGAGATTCTGCAGAAAAAGGTCAAGCCTTCAGGGCAAATATATTTAATAATGATAACTGTCTTTCATTAATGGACCCTTGCACCAAAATGTACCTTCCTTCACTGTCTCTGAATGTTTGTGTATGCTGGAAATTAAGCCTTTTGTTAAACAAACTAGAGACACATTTCTTTTTATCGGTTGAGGTAGCATGAAAAATCGGAGAAAAATGTTCTTCCCAATATTTTAGGACCAAATTCCTTCTAAAGTATGTTTCCAGCAAAAACACAATGTCCACCACATATGATACTCCCTGAGAGCAATCCCCCTCTTCACTGGCTCATTAAGGCCCTAGACATTATGGTAAATCATTTTGAGACTCATCCATTGTTGTGACTGTCTACTACGCGCTTTGAGAGCAGAACCTGTGCTTTAGAGCAATATGCTTCAATATGAAAAATGTAGCCTGTTAGAGAACTGGAATGGGATGGAAAGGGAAAGAGTTATGGGAGGAGTAAAAGAAGGAGAATCCCTACCCCCACACACACACAAAAAAAAAATAAAGAAAAAAACAAAACAAACCTAATAACACACTGCAAATTTAACAACCGGGGCTATAAGCTGGTTGAGGAATGCACAAACCTAAGCTACTTGTATGACAGGTAGACGAATCTTTATATTCCGAGGTGTTAAATTCCTGGATTGAACTTAAAAAAGTATACCAAACTTTTAACACCAATAATACAGAGGAGAGCAATAGCTGTCCTCTAAATTTTAAGGTGAGCTGCAATGTCTCCAAAAGAGCAGATACCATCACGGGTCATCCCTCCTAGATCACCAAATAAGCATCTTTCACAGGGGCTGGATTTTGTACAAGATTATACATAGTGACATTACAGGTATTAACACTAGGGACTGAGTCCCTTGTGAGCAACGAGGAATATAACATTTTTTCAAAAATTCAGTTGTGTATTTTTATATAACTCTTAGAATTAGGTTGGACTTAGCAATACTAACAGAATAAAGTCTGCCTCATGGAATAGAACCAGGCAGCCTCTCACGATTCTCAGTCTTAGGTTACGGCTATGTTTAGGATTTTTGTAATGGGATTAGATGAGACTACAATCAAGCAGGCCCGAGCGCTTGGGTAGTTTTTTATATAGTTGTTTCAGTGATTATTACTGTAGTGTGCTGATTGCCACAGTTCCCCACTGTTTTCAATCTGGTGTATTTTGGTAGTTAGATGTGCCGCTATTCCCCAAGACACTGTTCACGCCAGTGTCTTATAAGATTACAAGAGATGGTTGGAGGAGGAGAATTTGGAAAGCGCACGATCTGGGGTGTATTTTGATCCTAAGATAACAGCTAGTATCTTATTTCAATCAGTTCTGAGACTTTGCATTGGGATTCTATTTCAAATATCCAATGCGTTATGTTAGTGGACTCCAGGGATGTTCCTTGATTGTGAATAATTCTACCTTATCTGGTATTGTGTGTCTCTCACGCATGCGTGATGTGGTAGGTAGCTTGTTGTCCAAAGCACAAGTATTCACAATTGATTTTCAAAAAGAATATATCTTTATTTATAAAAGTCAAATTCAAGACAAGTTGGTAAAATCCAATGATAAATGCAGTAAGAAATGTGTGTCAGATGCGTTTCGTTGCTGTATACGTGCAGCTTCCTCAGTGACAACTCCCTGTAGTATAGGGGAATCATAAGTATAGGTATGAATATACATATTCACTTAATAAAATAAATATAATAATAATAATTATGAATTAGAAATGATCATAATAAAAGGATAGTATGAGTAATAAGAGGTCATAGATAACTGTCATATTGTTTTCAATGCGGACCTGTTCCTTAAAAAATACATATATAGATACAGTTCACAATAGGGATTAAGACCGATATTAATATTTAGATATTACAATATTTTCTGTGCAGTTCGTGGCTTCAGTATATACAGTAGGTTATGATAAAATATATAAATAGAGTAATACACATAATTATACATAAACACTTGTGTGCATATATTGTTCCAGCATGTATACATGGTTTCTTTATAATCTTGGATATAAATATTATACATGATAAAAATATTTACATTCACAAGAGGGCATGTTAGGGCTAAAAGCTTCTTTTGTGTATATCGTGATTGGGATGGTGGCTTAAATTATTCTTGCATCATTTTGGACACTGTGTCAATGTTCACTATAGTGGAGTGAATACATATATGTTTTTGTGCATGAGTAATGTAAAGTGCTGTGCCAATCTGCATACTGATTACCCCATGATAGGGATCACCTTATTTCTTCTATTGGCTAGTTTCTATAAGGTAATACGTGTTAGTCGTGTAAGGATTATGCTGTGTATGTATTGTGCTATTAGGGTCTTGGCAACAAGGTTGGTAGTAGTAAATCCCTACTGTGGTATGAACATGTTGCTGAGTGTATTTCACCAGTAGGAAGTAATGGTTGTACAGTACATCTATGGGGTCGCTTTGTGCCCAAATGTCCACTAAGTTTGGAGGTCTAAGCAATATCCTGACATATCCGTCCTATATGTGTATAAAAATATATGTGGGTTGGCTCCTTGACAGGGGTATTGTACGTAGGAGCTTGTGGGTCATATTAACTATCTATAATACTGCCGTGTTTCTAGGCTGGGATCCCCGTTGTAAATGCGGTTCAGGTATTTTGCTGCGTGGGTTGGTGCTCACCTGTTATCCAATCAGCCTGTCTGTTTATAGTGGACAAATCGAAAGTGAAACTAGAGCCTGGCTTGCGGTTAAGTAACAAGTTCTGTGAGGAGCTCCTTAATAACGTAGATGTGCTTTGGGAAGTGATATCGGAATCTTGGGTTTCTTCACCCTTACTTGAAATGGAGAAACTAGCGTTGGATATTATAGTGTGTAACCTGTGTGGATTTATTTGCCCACTTAAAAAATTGAGTATTCTACATATTATGAATACTGAAATGTTAAAGCTACCTATATGAAGGCGATAATAGCCTAATATCCCTAATAATAATGTCTCTGTGTATTATTCTATATGTGGTAAAGATAGTAGTAATTTTACAATAAATATTACTAGTGGGCTGTGGGGTATGTAAGAATTCACTCATGAGATGAATGAGCTATGGAGAATTAAGACACTGTAAATAAGACACTGTAAATAAGATATAGATATGGTTTGGTTCCCTCTCACATGTACTCGTCCCCTTTGCCGCTATATATGTACTCTTCCCCTTTGTCGCTATATGGTTGTAGTGATATAGAAATTACCTGATCTCTGTTGATCAACGTATAAATGTTTGTTAATAATAATAGAGTGTGGATGATATATTAAATACGTGTCTAAGTATAGGTGATGGGTTATGTTCCTGATGTTAGGGAGGCGTGCATGAGTTACCTGAGGGAGAGGGTAATAACAGATGTAGTCGTGGCAGTGTACAACATCAACTGTGATATTTTTCATGCTAACTGCTATGGGTAAGTCTTTAAGTAGTTAGTACTATTGGGAAATATGTGACATATACAACCAGGGTATGTAACAATCCTTAGGCTGGATCTGTTGTCGTCTAACTGATTCTCATTGTTCATGGCTTCTGTGGTCTGGATCAGGGTTCGAAGACTCTATCAGATCATGACTCCAGGAACGAAGCCAGATCAATGTCTCTGTTCAAACCTTCTGGTTCCAGTGTCTTTAGTTTGTGGATCCATTTCGTCTCACAACGTCTAAGAATGAGTAACCCATCACCTCCACATCCTGAAGGCGTTTTGTGTTCCACCGCTTTTATTATAATTCCCTTGGGGTTCTTGTTGTGCATCTTGGTGATGTGGGCTGAGAAGCCATTCCTGAGTACCCCTTTCGTGGTGTTATTCAGGTGTTCCCTAAACCTTTCTTTGAGTGATCTTTTTGTGTGGCCTACGTACTGTTTTCCGCAGATACATGTAATAACGTACATAATGTACGTGGTATTGCAATTGGTCATGTGGTTGATCTTGTATCCCATTTCGCGTTGTGTTTGAGACTATTGTGTCCCTGTCTATATTTGATATATATCCACATGTGATGCTTCTCGTCGCTCCACACTTGTGGGTTCCCTGTATCTTTAGGGTTGATGTCTTGGTGGTGCTGTTTTTCTTAAGCTCACTGGGAGCTAGGATGTTTTTGAGATTAGTATTTATTTTAAAGGTGATAGTTGGTGCCTCCGAAGAATATCTTTGAGGATGTCATCTTCTCTTTAAATGGGCCGATGTCTCCTCATACTTGCTGAGATTTTTCCGGCCGCTTTGTTGTACTTAGTGAGGAATCTGCATTGATTTTCACTTTCTTTCTTGTGTATAAGCTTGTCTTTTTTTTTCTTTATCAGTTCATTTCTATTGAGATTTCCTGATTTCTCTTTTGCCTCCTCTACGATTTTCATGTTGTATCCTTTTTCTTGGAACTTTCTGGTGAGTGTCTTGCTCTCTTCATCATAATCCGATAGTTTAGAACAGTTTCTATGGACACTGGCCAAATGGGATGTTTTTGATACACCTGGGGTCGTGTCAACTGGGATGCATTCAAGGATCCATTGGTGTCAGTAGGTTTGTACTGCTTGGAAGTCACCTTGTTTGTTTCCCCTATGAGTTTCACATCGAGGAATGGGATGGAGTATTGTTATGGTTCATGGAAAATTTTAGATTCATTTCATTTTTATTCACTTATTTGAAAAATGTATTCATGTTTTGATCATTGCTTTCTTCCCAGATTATAATGATGTTGTCAATGTATCTCTTCCAATAAATTATGTTTTTGGAATAAGGATTGTTGTGCCAGACGTATTTCTCCTCCCATAGATCCATGTATAGGTTCGCAAAACTGGGCATGAACTTCGTTCCCATTGCTGTTCCTTGTTTCTTCGAATAAGTAGTTGTGTTCGAGAATAAACTTGATTGATGTTACTATGAATTATTACACACTATAATATCCAACTCTAGTTTCTCCATTTCAAGTAAGGGCAGAGAAACCTGAGATTCCGATATCACTTCCCAAAGCACATCTACATCATTAAGGAGTGCCTCACAGGACACGTTACCCGCAACCGCGAGCCACGCTCTAGTTTCACTTTTGATTTGTCCACTATAAACAGACAGGCTGATCGGATAACAGTCCCTTTATCCTCCACAAAAGCTCTGAGCAGGTCTCGACCACACCAAGGTAAGCACCAACCCCCACAGCAAAATACCTGAACGTAGTTTACAACGAGGATCCCAGCCCAGAAATAAGGCAGTATTATAGATAGTTAATAAGCCTCACAATACGTCAGTCAAGGAGCCGACACTCATATATTTTTATACACATAAAGGACGGATATGTCAGGATATTGCTTAGACCTCCAACCTTAGTAGACATTTGGGCACAAAGCCCCATAGATGATACAACCATTAATTCCTACTGGTGAAATGCACTCATCAACATGTTCATACCACAGTAGGGATTTACTCCTGTCAACCTCTCCACATACTGACATACCACGCATAGTATATTTGGCCTCCCTCACACCTACAAGTTATGGGACTACATGGGCCTCGTTTCAATTTCAGAGGCCCCATTTCTATTAGAGAGGATTGTTGCCAAGACCCTAATAGCACAATGCATACACAGCGTAATCCTTACATGACTAACACGTATTACCTTATAGAGACTAGCCAATAGAAGAAATAAGGTGATCCCTATCCTGGGGTAAACGGTATGCAGATTGGCACGGCACTATACATTACTCATGCACAAAACATATATGTATTCACTCCACTATAGTGAACATTGACACAGTGTCCAAATTGATGCAAGAATAATTTAAGCCACCATCCCAATCACGGTATACACAAAAGAAGCTTTTAACCCTAAAATGCCCTCTTGTGAATGTAAATATTTTTATCATGTATAATATTGATATCCAAAGAAACCATGTATACATGCTGGAACAATATTTGCACACAAGTGTTTATGTATAATTATGTGTATTACTCCATTTATATATTTTATCATAACCAACTGTATATATTGAAGCCACGAACTGCACAGAAAATATTTTAATATCTAAATATTAATATCGGTCTTAATCCCTATTGTGAACTGTATCTATATATATATTTTGAAGACAATATGACAGTTACCTATGACTTCTTATCGCTCATACTATGCTTTTATTATGATCATTACTAGGACAGCTTTACCTCGTTTAACACTGTAGATAGATTCCAGGCAGTAGGAACGCTAAGCGAAACAGCTCTAAACGGGGCAGTTTAACATGGGGAAGATAGGGATAGGGGAACTCATGAAAAAAAAACACAATTTCAATTGAAATTTAAACTTTTTGGGTTTTATTTGAACTTCAAAGAAACAGCAAACATAACACTAACACAAGCCAAACATTAGTAGAAATATAAACTTTAAATGATTGATGTTGAAGCTTCTGGGTCATCCTAGATTCTGTTTTCTTTGGAGAAAAAAACAGTGTTATAGCGAATCAGAGCGCGAAAAGGGACCCGGCTGGCAAAAACAGCGCTATAGCGAGGCAGTGCTATAGAGAATCAGAGCGATTAATGGGGTCTGGCAGGCAAAAACAGCATTATAGCATTAAAATGGGTCTGCCAGGAAAAACAGCTCTATAGCTAGTCAGCTCTAAGCGGGGTAGATTTTAAGCAGGGCATCCCTGTATTATGATTATTATATATCTTTTATTAAGTGAATATGTATATGTATACTTATACTTGTGATTCCCCTATACTATAGGGAGTTGTCACTGAGGAAGCTGCACGTATACAGCAGCGAAATGCGTCTCACACACATTTGTTTACTGTATTTATCATTGGATTTTACCAACTTGTCTTGAATTTGACGTTTATAAATAAAGATATATTCTTTTTGAAAATCAATTGTGAATACTCGTGCTTTGGACAACAAGCAACCTACCACATCACGCACGCGTGACAGTCACACAATACCAGATAAGGTAGAATTATTCACAAGGAACATCCCTGGAGTCCACTAACATAACATATTGGAGATTTGAAATAGAATCCACAGAAAGGCCACTCTCCCTCTCCCCTTTGTTTATTTTTATTTTTTCTCCCTTTCCTTTTTTTGTGTTTGATTTCCTTTTTCCTTATGAAGTGGACAAATAAAGGGATAGAAAAAGAGTATGAAAAACATTTAGAATAAACATACTTTTCAAGAAATTTAGTTTTTCTTTGTAAATTGTATCTATTCTGTACAAGTATGTATATATGTTATGTACTCTATTTTATGTATTTTGTCTTTTATGAATGTTGAACCCACAGTGCAAATTTTCAGAACTGATTGAAATAAGACATTAGCTGTGATTTTAATACACCCCAGATCATGCGCTTTCCAAATTCTCATCCTACTACAACACTCTATTGTTAGGTTAAGACATCCCTAGTTTTCCAAGGGTCAGAGATATAATGCTACAAAAGTGGCCTTCAACGTGAGGCCTCTTTTTAGCTAGGGTTGAGTCAGCATTATCAGAGATCAACTTCTGTAATATACACCAGAATTAATACTTGACACAGTTCTTTGTAGAAATGCAATTACAAAAAACTAATAAAAAATGTAATCTTGCTAACAGGAAAAAAGAAATTAGAGCATGTTTACACTAATTCTATACTACACTTATTCTCACTAACACATCCTACAAGGTCCTAGTTTCTGCACCTTGTATGCAAAGAATAAGAAAAAAAGTACAACCAGAAGCCGTAGACTGTTTAGTAGTTCAAATTAAGGAACCATACTCAGGACAACACACCACGGTTGTATTAAAGGCTGGTCTTGCGCCGGGTTAGGATAATCCGGAATGGAAAGATTCCAAGAGCAGAACAAAGCTACTCTTCAATCGTATGGATAGCGTATATATATATATCCATCTCTGTTTATATAGAGTCTGGACGGGAAATCCAATGTGTAGCTATAATTGTGAGCCCTCAGGACCTCCAAGAATGGTTTTAGAGATTGTCTTTTATACAGGGTAAACTAAGACAGGTCAGAAAAAATGCTTGGAGTTAAGTCCCTGATTTCAGGGATTCCCACTCTGAAATCTTTTGTGGAGAAGTAGTGAAACCAAACTAAAACGTCCCTTAGCCTTTCAGTAGGAGATGGCTATCTGCCCAGCGCTCTATGTCTATTCTGTCAAACCAGAGCTCTTCCTCCTCTAAGTTGAGTAGAAGGGCCCTGCAGAGCTCCTTCATGTATGCAGACAAGTCCCATACAGACTCCGGCAAGTTTTTGAATCACACATTTTACCTCCTCGATCTATTCTCCAGGTCTTCTTGGAGGAACTGAACACCGCTCTGTTCCTCCCTTAACATAGCCACTTCTTCCATCATCTTGTGTTCTTTAAGGAGAATTTTGTATTTGTCTTCTAATTGGACAACTTTGGAGTCCACGGCTTTAATGTCTGCAGACAATTCCCTTGCTACCTTTTGAACTTCAGCTTTAATTTCAGTTCTAAATGAGCCAATCACCACTTTAAGCTCTTGAATGTCTACTTTCATGCTTGGAGAAGTTACCTCCATGTTTGCAGAAGATTGTTGAGAGGAGTGCATACTGGGTTTTGATGTCCAGTAGTCCTGGATACCCTTTGTGTTATGCCTAGTGGAGCCACCAGCCATGCCTCCTTGACATGTTTCACCACTTCTCCCCCGTTCTCCTCTGTCTGTTCTTTTTTATCTATTTGCTTGTTTTTTTAATTTTCTCTTCTTTGATTTTTCCTTTTTTTTTTTTTTTTTTTCTTTTTTTTTTTTTTGCTGCTGCTGAAGATGAACTGTGCTTTTATGCTCTATACTTCTTCTTGTATGACCGTACCCATGAGCCTTTTTTTCCAGATTATGTGACAAGAAGCAGTCTTTTATGCTATTATAGATAAGGACACTGCCCCAAGCACTTCACACTGAGGATATCCATTTAATAAGGTGCCTTAAAGGTATATGAAAGTGATCTGGGTTATTGTATCTGACAGAAGAATTTATAGTGTCTGTTTGCATGAAAAAAATCCAAAGTAAACAGTTAAACCGTTAGCCTGAAGTTTGCTGAATATCTTGCTTTTTCATAGAGTTTCTCTCAATGTTTACACCGCCTAAAATTCCAAGGGATAATTAGCATAACTTATACAATGTTTCTTTTTGTCTGGAGATTGTGCAGACATGCCCAGTTAGCACCTGTAGTCAGTCCTACGGTGGCAAGTCATATGATTTCAGACACTTTCCTTTCCTTTAGCCAATCAGCATGCCCATGTGCTGCATATTGGATATCTCATTAAAAATGAGATATCTAATATACAAATCTCAGTTGCTGGGGGTGTCTATATGCAGCAAAATATGTGTGAATTTTTTCATGCAAACATTTTTTGCTAGGTAGGTTATGATGCATTCTACCGGATGCATTCATAATCCACCTCACTTTCATATACCTTTAAGGTAAATGTTGCACTGAAACATATATAGCATCCAATATAGTGGAAGCTCTGATATGAAATTATTTCCTTAACCCCTTTATATTCCACAGACTGGCCTTCTGCTCCTGGTATCCACAATAACCGCCTACCCAAAATCACAGACACAATTATTTAGCTGTAAGATTGTAAGATTAACTGTAAGATTGAGAATTGTGGGCTTAATAAAGAGCCTCTGGATGCAGCAAAATGGCCTCCACCAAAGCAATCCACCTTGTGGCTCAACAAAATAGCTGCCCCCAAAGTATATCAACCTCGTGGTCAGAGGTCAGCAATAGCAACCGTGAAAATGAAGGGATTATTTACACTTGCCTCACTACACACTGGGATCAGGCTCCCCCTGATGCAGAATTCCTCCCTCTGACATGCAGTCATTTCCCTTTCTCCAACTTGTCTGTGTGCTGGCAGTGGGATACTAGTATAAATTCAGTCCTAGGAACTGAACCTGCATCTGGTCTACTTACTAGCTTGGCCACGCCCCTCTAGGGTTATCAATTCTTTAATATGAAGTCTTTCTTAAGAAGAGAACAAGATCTAATAAGAAATTTCACCAGTTTGGAACCTGTCAATATACAGGAGTCTGAAATATGCTTAAGTTACATATCTCTGTGATCTGCATATACCTACAAACTGGATTTTGAAAATACGGTTAGAAGTATAATTGATCCATTGGTATTTACAATATTTAATACAGTAATACATGCACATAACTATATATTTATATGGAATCTCATTGCAGCCGACGTTAGGGCCTCCACCTTCCGCAAATGCGGCCCCTCGCTTTGCGAGGGTCCGCATTTGCCAACCAAACTGCGTCCCTTGCTTCGCTGCGTCCCTCGCAAAGCGTGACGACGATTCATAGTTTGAAAACTATTATATGTCATAATCTAGATATGTGTACTGTATTATCTCTCTACTCTCATTAAACCTGTCTGAAAAAAAAAGAAAGATTATGGGAAACAACAACTATTTCTGTCAGTCAAACATTCTTGTTTTGTGCCCATAGGGACAATATTGGTGTGCCCATTGCAGCATATGCAGTTACAGACCACAGCCGGAATCAAGATAGCGTTAGGAGCCAAGAACAAACAAGATCAAGAACCAAAGAATAGATCACAACTAGCAAATTATAGCTAGGTGCAATTAGGAGTACCATCCAGGTTCAAGCCTAGATGTCAGATAGTTAGGAATGCACACAAAACACTATATTATTAATAATACTAATGACCTATAACTTTCTTTTCTCTCTCTCTCTTCAAGGAGGTCTGGGTCCAGTGGTGAGCCAGAGGCAGGGGGGTCGGCTCCATCAGAGCAGCAAAGTGGAGGAGCAAGCCCCCGTCCAGCAGGAACCGGCGCAGAGGGAGGAGGAGAGAAGCAGAGCCGAAGGACCTGGTTCGGAGGAGGAGGATAAAATATGACTGGTGGGGTCACCATCTGGACCTCCGGCCACTCCGCCGGGATTTGACCCCACTATCCCCCTTCTCCAGAGACTGTTGCTATCGCCAGAGCCCTCCAACTGGAAAAAGGACACCAGCCGGCCACCACCTCCTCCCCCCCACAATAGTTCGCTGGACTGGCCACCACCACCGGGCCCAACCACACCACTGCCCATTCTGCAACACCCTCCAGCCAGGCCCCAGACCCTCCCCATTCACACACCGCCACCTCCTCACCAGGCCACTCCCCAGGTGCCTCCATCCCCAACATCAGGCCAGGCTGTGCAGGCGGTGATGCTGTCCCTCATGCGTCAGCAGGTGGATTGTCTTTGAGGTATCCAGGCCAGCATCTTCGCCAATCATGTGGAGGTAATGGGCAGCCTGGCAAGGCGCAATAGGGAGGAGAGGAGGCACCACCTAATGACTGAATCATACCTGGCCTGGCTGCTCAGGATTGGGGCGGACCAGAGCACAATCCAGGGATTCACCACAGAAGCCATGCGATGCGCTCTGGTCCCCAGCCCCGCTTCCTCCCCCTGGAGGCATCCCCTGGCCATCCGAAGCCCGGCCCCTCCTCTATTCCCACCATGCCTTCACCACTGCAGGTGCCGCTGCCTCCCGGGGGGTGGCCACCTCCTGTACCCCCACCACCACCACCACCTTGGTGATGGCGGCCGGATTTGGGGTATTCGGGCCCTGTGCCTAGGCTGAAGATGACCTATTGGCTGTGCATATGTTTGTGCCTTCTCAACAGCACTCCTCCATCTATTGGTCACAATGTTAACCTAATCTACCCTGGCTACAGAGTCTTGGATCTTTGATTATGTGATGGTGATATTTTGTATGCAGATGGCTACCTCCTCCTCCTAATATCGCTATGGCTGTGGACTTGCGAAGTCTCACAATGGAATGTTAATGACAGCCAGTATTAATACATGCATTAGTGTAGCATGTGATCCTGTCCTCAATATCAGTCTGAGAACAGAACCTTGGGTCTAATGTAAGTAACACTGAATCTGGCTGCTGACTTTTGTGTCCTCTCTTTATTAATGGGTATGTTCCCATTTTGCTGATTATCTAGAGACCTAGCAAATAGTTAGTAATGCTTGCAGATGGGAAACAGGTGAGTTGGTATATTGTTACAGAATTTAGCACTGTACTATACATTGAGCAGATCTAGACAAGTTGTAAGTGCTATGCACATTAATGGTTTGTTCAATTAAATGGAGTTATTTCTGATGATCTTTTTTTTCATCAGATTCTGGTTGTAGTGGTGTAGTGACCACATGTGGCCCTGGTAGGTGATATGCATCATGCTTATTCTAGACTATGACATTACCCCCTGTAGGTATCCCCTTTTTCCCACAAGCCTCTTGCTCTCCCGGGATCCGCCCACACCACACTCATGATATTAATGCACAGTCTTGACCATTTCTGATTGTGCTCTGTGTATGAAATAAAGCTTTGTTATACAGTTCTAACCGTGCCAGTGTGTTTTCAATGGTTGGGGTTATGGGACATCCACATACATCAAATTTGTGTCACATTCCTATATATGTAAACTAATGAGCCCTAGTTACTATGCAACAGATCAATACATATAACAATAATAGTCATAATAGCATTAGATAGCCTATAATAATATATGTCATATATAATCAAAATAAAGGGTTAATACACATGCAAAGTCCAAATAGTAATACTGTGGAGTATCAACATTCCCCTGAGGGCCTGATAACAATATGACAGGTGATACTGGAGTGGGTTGCCAGTTCCTTCCCTAGTGGACTGGGATTTGTCTGATTTCTCTGCTATGACTTACCCACCTACAGTGGCTCTACATGGTATAACTCATAACACAAAGCTTTATTCAGGTACACAGGACCAGGGGAACATACAACACACTAATGTAACAGCAAAACATAATGGGAGGTCACCGAATGGGTATACATCTTGGCACATGGCTACCCCTAAAGGCGTGGGACTTTCCAGGATGGGCGTAGCTGAGATAGAGGTTGGTTGGATAGAGTTGGCTGTCGCTCCACGTGCCTCTGCACGTCCACTATGTGTTTTTGCAGACCTTCCTGATGGGTTAGAGTAGATTAATGTGGTGTGTGTTCCCTTGGTCCCCTTGTGGTTTCCAAAGTGGGGTTGGTGAAGCGGCTTGTGTACCTGAATGAAGCTGTGAGCTACTATACCATGTAGGGCCACTGTAGGTGGGCAGGTCATAGCAGAGAGGTCAGACAAATCACAGTCCACAAGAGAAGGAACTGGCAACCCACTCCAGTATCTTTATCATGCAAACCTTGTGGATACGCACAGACAGAGACATTAGTAAGTGTGCTGTAGTCCATAGGGTCACAGAGTCAGACACAACTCAGGGACTGAACAACCTTATGTAAAATGTTCCACTGGTACTTGATATATGTGATGTGGAGGTGTAATATACCCACTATGTGTTGTCCCAATGTAGATGTGATGAGTGAAATGTATATAAGATGATCCTTCCAGGATGTGCATCTTCTCTCATGGAATCACAGTTTACTGATGTGTGTATAAATTAGATATGAAAAACAAGAGGGGTGGGAGAGAGCGCACCAATTCCTAGTGCAGATAACCACGGTTTAATACAGTCCCCATTCCCCGTATGTATTGATAGATCGAGGTGCAATCCTCACGTTCAGTAACCTCACCATATGAGGTATTTTCAACGCTTCCCAATTTATAATTGCCTTATGGTTGTAACTTTTGATATTTCTTGTGCTTCTCTAGGAATTCACGATACACAGTGGGGGTGTATAAATCTATACAAATGTGTGTGTTCAAATATATGAACCTATGTTTGTTCACTACTTTTCACCACAACCGTTATGTTGCTATCATTGGTAGAATAATACAACCATGTCTAGAATGTGTACTTATATAAAAATGTATTGATGTTCAAAAAGAAAATATAGATAAAAAAGGTTGAACAGATGTGTTTCGTCACTTTGAATATCTATACAACGACATATACAATGTGTTTCGTAAGTATGATAAATTAAAAAGTCAGAGTCAAAATCAGAGTCAAAATCTGCATATCATATTAAAATACACACACAAACTGTACTTTTACCCTAAAGGGATGACAGGACACAGGAAAGTCCCCACAGGACACACTATAAAGGTATGGACTAAGTTATCTATGTAAATAGAAGTAAAACCATTTCTCCATATAAGGGACTCAAGATACCTTTAACACCACCCATATTTAGCCAGATTTGGGGTGTAGATTGAGAACTTCTAATATATAAATAAAAATATAAATATATATATATACCATGTTGTTTTCTACTTCCATTCAAGGTAACTAATTATCTTCCACAGAATCATGTCTATTAAATTCTCTTGTCCAATTCTCTATTCATTGGTAGCTCCAATTTCCTATATCAGTACATTTAGTACACTTGTCTGTGTAAATAAGTATAAATATATTATGGTACATACTTACTGCTTATTTATACAACTAAATATCCACCCCACAGATCAGTGTGCACCGACAAGCACCCTTCTTCTACATTATTACAAACTTGTTTATTTACTATTATTATACGCCCGGCTGTATTATATTACTAGCGACTTGCCCGTCAAAAAATTACGGCAAGATCAAGTTTTTTCCCAAACATTTCTCTCTCCCATGTCTCTTTCCCTCCCCCCTCATGTCTCTCTTTGCCCTCTCTCTCCCTCCCTTGTCTTTCTTTGCCCCCTCTCTCCCTCCCTTGTCTCTATTTTCCCCCTCTCTCCCTCCCCTGTCTCTCTTTGCCCCCTCTTTCCCTCCCCTGTCTCTCTTTGCCCCCTCTCCCTCCCCGTCTCTCTTTGCCTCCTCTCCCTCCATGTCTCTCTTTGCCCCCTCTCTCCCTCGATTATCTCTCTTTGCCCCCTCTCTCCCTTCCCTGTCTCTCTTTGCCCCCTCTCTCCCTTCCCTGTCTCTCATTGCCCCCTCTAAATCTCCCCTGTCTCTCTTTGCCCCCTCTATCCCTCCCCTGTCACTCTTTGCCCCATTATCCCTCCCCTGTAACTCTTTGCCCCCTCTATCCCTCCCCTGTCACTCTTTGCCCCCTCTATCCCTCCCCTGTCACTATTTGCCCCCTCTATCCCTCCCCTGTCACTCTTTGCCCCCTCTATCCCTCCCCTGTCATTCTTTGCCCCCTGTATCCCTCCCCTGTCTCTCTTTGCCCCCTCTATCCCTCCCCTGTCACTCTTTGCCCCCTGTATCCCTCCCCTGTCTCTCTTTGCCCCCTCTATCCCTCCCCTGTCACTCTTTGCCCCCTCTATCCCTCCCTGTCTCTCTTTGCCCCCTCTATCACTCCTCTGTCTCTCTTTGCCCCCTTTATCACTCCCCTGTCTCATTCCATCCTCTCTCCCTCCCCTGTCTCTCATTCCCCTCATCTCCCTCCCCTGTGTCTCTTCCCCCTCTACCTCCCCTGTGTCTCTCCCCCCTCTGTCTCTCTTTGTAAAATGTGGTAATGTCCCTTCTAAAGAGACATGTAGGGAAATGAGAAAGAGGGGGTGTCTCTAAAAGGAGGGATTGTCCCTATGTAAGTTATTTTTTGGTACTAAAGTTGCAGAAAATTAAACATAATTATATCTGTGTTACTTAATATATATATATATATATATCTCCAAAGAAACAGAGATATCTTATAACCTCATTTAAAAAAAAGTTATATTATTATCCAGAGTTCTTTAAGATAACTGTCAAGGCCTCACAGTGTATATATGTGTGTATATACTGTATATATATCACATATTATAATTGTCTAACTGCGATTCGTCGTCATGCTTCAGACGAATCGCAGTTAGACAATTATAAAGTGCTGCGCATTGCGCAGAGCGCGGCGCGAGCCGCGCATGCGCAGAGCGCGGCGCAAGCCGCGCTCTGCGCCGAGCCGCGCTTGCACAGAGCGCGGCGCGAGCCGCGCATGCGCAGAGCGCGTCGCAAGCCGCGAGCCGCGCATGCGCAGAGCGCGGCGCAAGCCGCGCTTGCGCGCAGCGCGGCCCAAGAGCAGGTAAAAGAGTGGGGAAGAGGGGGGACTAGAGGCACAGAGGGAGAGTGGGGAAGAGGGGAGGGAGAATGGGGAAGAGTGGGGGGAGAGTCACAGAGGGAGAGTGGGGAAGAGGGGGGGAGAGTCACAGAGGGAGAGTGGGGAAGAGGGAGAGTGGGGAAGAGGGGGGGAAGAGGGAGAGTGGGGAAGAGGGGGGGGGAGAGGCACGGCACAGAGGGAGAGTGGGGAAGAGACACAGAGGGAGGGGGGAGAGACACAGAGGGATAGGTGGGAAAGAGACACAGGGGAGGTAGAGGAGGGGGAAAAGACACACGGGAGGGAGAACATGGGGAAGATACACATGGGAGGGAAATGGGGGGGGGGAGGGGAACAGACACAGGGGGAAGGGGGAAAGAGACACGGGAGAGGGGGGAAGAGGCACAGAGGGAGAGGGGGGAAGAGACACAGGGGGGAGAGATACAGAGGGTGAGGGAGGAAGAGACACAGAGGGAAGGGGGGAAGAGGTACAGAGAGAGTGGGAAAGAGGCACAGAGGGGGGGGAACAGAGGAAGGGGTGAAGAGACACAGTGGCGAGACACACAGAGAGAGGCGGGGGAAGAGGCACAGAGGGAGAGGGTGGAAGACACAGAGTGCGGAGAGACACAGAGGGTGAGGGGGAAGAGACAGGGAGGAAGAGGCACAGAAAGAGGAGGGGGAAGAGACACAGGGGAGTGAGAGGAGGGGGAAGAGACACAGGGGAGAGAGTGCAGGGGGGAAGATACACAAGGGAGGTAAATGGAGACACGAGGAAGGCCGTAACAGACACAGGGCTGAGGGGAAAAGAGACACAGGCCAGGGGGGAACAGACACAGGGGAGGGTTGGGGGAGACACAGGGGAGGGTTGGGGGAGACACAGGGGGGGGGGGAGATGCATAGGAGGGAGAAGGGGGAAAGAGACACCGGGGAGGGGTTTAGAGACACGGGAGGGAGAGGGAGGTAAAAACACAGGGGGGCAGGAGATACAAAGGAGGTAGACGAGGTGGAAGGAGACACAAGGGAGGGAGAGGAGGGGGGAAATAAGACACGAGGGAGGAAGTAGACAGCGGGAGAGACTCGCAATGAGCTCCAAAGGGGCTCATTGCAAGGCCTGTGATGAGCGCCAAAGGCGCTCATCACAAGGCCAGTAAAGTAGAGGGGGAGAGGCTTACATTGTGTGGCAAACAGCATTGCCAGGCTTCAGTTTTTATTGCCGTCATTTTTGACGGGCAAGACGCTAGTATATATATATATATATATATATATATGCGTGTATGTATGTATATATGTGTGTATGTATGTATATATATATATGTATATATATATATACACATGTGTGTATGTATATGTGTGTGTCTATGTATGTATATATATATATATGTGTGTGTATATATATGTATGTGTGTATGTATATGTATATGTGTGTGTCTGTGTATATGTATGTATATAAGTATATACATATGTATATGTGTTATGTATGAAAAAGGATCCACATGGCCATGCTTCCTCACAGGACACATTAACACGTTCTGTACTGATCCCAGTGTGATTTCCTGCTCAGCCTTGTCACACACCGGCACCCGGGGCTACGTGCTGCGGCCTGCACCAGCCGGCTACTCATTGCCCCCTGGCCCTATACTTACGTGGGGCACAGCACGTACAAACGGCCAGGCCTAGACACACCGGCCGGTGACCCCCGCCCACTGCCGGCCATGTCACTGCATCTGCATGACAGGTAGTGAGGACAGTGACTGCAGCACGTGGGCCATGTTATCGAGGGCACCGTGTACTGACTGGGGGGGTCCATGTACTGACTGGAGGGTCCTATGTCCTGACTGGACTTGCGTAGGGGCCAGCCGCTCCATGCCAGCAACCGAGGCCCTCGGTTCGTGAGGGCCTCAGTTGCTGGCTTGGAGCCATCCCAGCAACTGAGGCCCTTGCCCGCAGCCCTCGCTACGCGAGGGCCGCAGCTCACGCTCCATGCCAGCAACCGAGGCCCTCGCACCGGCCCGTACGCTCACAATCCCAGCAACTGAGGCCCTTGCCCACAGCCCTCGCTACGCGAGGGCCGCGGCTCGTGCTCCATGCCAGCAACCGAGGCCCTCGCTTTGCGAGGGCCTCAGTTGCTGGCAAGGAGGCGCTCCATCCCAGCAACTGAGGCCCTTGCCCGCAGCCCTCGCTACGCGAGGGCCGCAGCTCGCTGCACAAGCCCGCAAGCGTGATGTAACGGAGCAGGAACACGCAGTCCAAAATCTCCGCTGGTATACGATAAAATACCCACGAGGCACTACAGTTTCACCATCCCCGACCTCCCATATTGGACGACACACAATTTGGGAGTCAAATGAATACTGACTTTATTTTGTTATTGCAGAACTATATATACATCTCTTTGGCCACAGGCAATACACATGCCCATATTTGGCTACACACAATACACACAAAGAGAACAATAGGGGGGTCACACCTCCCTGGCAACTTTGATACAATCAGACACTGATTCAATTACACCTCTTTGTTCTTATCAGAGAATTAAAACACTTTGGAAAATGCAAGGATCCTTTACAACTTTCTTATCTCTTGAATCTCTGTAATAGGATTATCTATTAGCCTAGGTCTGCAAAAGTCTGGCTAATATTCTGCAGAGCATCAACCAGCATACATATTGTAGGATCATATTTTAACCAAGAATAATCATAAAACAGGGTAAAACAGTGATGGGTTCCGCTACACACCTCCCCCGTGACCATAAGCCGGCATACACGGTCTGATCCCAACGGATCGGCCTGGGGATGTCCGGACAAAAGTATTTGTTGGTCAATTCTCTAGTTTGACAACCCATCAGCATTACTGCAATTCACATTTACTCACATTTCCCATATCCCCAGATAGCTGGGATCTGAGCGCACAAAACCACCGAATAGCGCTCAGATCCTCTTCACACAGTTCAATTGCCATGTAGCTAAAGTCTTTCCCATAGTCTTTCATTATATGAATGGGCTTCATGGCACAGTTATCTGAGGTATCATGGTTCACACAGGGCAAGTACAGAATGACCCCCCTGTATGTAAAGGGCCAGAATGAGTGACTTATACTCTGGTATGGCCGAACACTGGTTCCAAAGGGCAATATGTACCAGGGCCATAGTCGCAGGGCAGGAGGCTGGCAAACAGTCCCCTCCAAGCCAAGGTGGCGAAGGGCACTTCGTCACACATCTCTCCTTTGGGGGGAAGTCTAACCAGGTACCTGGATATTTTGCTGTGGTGAGGGGGCAACACGCTGAGGGGACTTGAGGGGCAGAGGCCAGCGGCACTCTGCCCTGATGCCAGCTCTTCTGCTGGTATAACCTGCAGGACATCCTGCTCTGTACAAGGGACAAAGGGAGGGCAGAGGCCGACTGCACTCTGCCCCGCTGTCAGCTCTTCTGCTGGGGTACTTGGGACATATTTCGGCTCAGTAGCCAGGGAAACGTGGGGGTCAGTGGGGGTTAACATTTCCTCTGTTAACCCTGGGGCCACATTAGAAGTTAGCTGGGGAGGGGAATTTGTACTTACCCCCTCCTCCGGTTGTCCCAGTGACGGTAGTTGGGGATCTGGACAAGCTGTGGGCGCAGAGACCACGGTCCCATCTGCGCCGTCTGGGAGATTGGTGTCTCCCCTGGTTAGGGTAAACTGTTGCTGGGGGGGAAGGATGACACCTTCTGCCCCCTGTGTTTCACACTGCCGCTGGGGGGGAAGGACGACACCTTTGGCCCCCTGGGGTACCCACTGCCGCTGTGGAGGAAGGTCGACACCTTCTGCTCCCTGGGGTACACACTGCCGCTGGGGGGGAAGGACGACACCTTCTGCCCCCTGGGGTTCACACTGCCGCTGGGGGGGAAGGACGACACCTTCTGCCCCCTGGGGTTCACACTGCCGCTGGGGAGGAAGGACGGCCCCTTCTGCTCCCTGGGGTACACACTGCCGCTGGGGGGGAAGGACGACACCTTCGGCCCCCTGGGGTACACACTGACGCTGGGGGGGAAGGCCGACACCTTCAGCTCCCTGGGGTACACACTGCCGCTGGGAAGGAAGGACGACACCTTCAGCTCCCAGGGGTACACACTGCCGCTGAGGGGGAAGGACGACACCTTCTGCCCCCTGGGGTTCACACTGCCGCTGGGGGGAAAGGACGACACCTTCTGCCCCCTGGGGTTCACACTGCCGCTGAGGGGGAAGGACGACACCTTCTGCTCCCTGGGGTACACACTGCTGCTGGGGGGAAAGGATGACACCTTCGGCCCCCTGGGGTACACACTGCCGCTGGGGAGGAAGGACGACACCTTCAGCTCCCTGGGGTACCCACTGCCGCTGTGGAGGAAGGTCGACACCTTCTGCTCCCTGAGGTACGCACTGCCGCTGGGGGGGAAGGACGACACCTCCTGCCCCCTGGGGTTCACACTGCCGCTGAGGGGGAAGGACGACACCTTCTGCCCCCTGGAGGGCCGGTAGAGAGACCTCGGTCCCATCTCTACCTGCCATCTGGAGGTCATCCCAGGACCAGTCAATGAAGTCTGGTTCTGCTTGTCGAGTAGGTTGGGGCTGCACAAGGCTGAGCAGGTGTTGGTAGTCCTGCTCCAGCTCCCACTCTCTCGTTACCAGGTGGGTCATGTCTTTGCTCACCTCGCCTTCATCATCCCAGACATACATGCCCATCCGGTAGTCGTAGATGTCCCAAAACCTAGACCCCTCCGTGCTGCCAAGATCAATATCGTCCTCCAAGGCATCCCATAATAAACCCGGGCCATCATAATCATCCCCCTCCGGTAAGTCGTGTTCAGCCGTCCAGGGGGTAAGTCGAACGGTATACCACCAGAGGGCCTGGTATGCGTTGTCTAGCCAGATCTCTCGCCATACCAGGGTCTCTAGTCTTGTCACCCACTCATCCAGGGGCTGCTCTCCCAATAGATACATCCGCATCACCACACGCTTCTGTAGCCGCTGCTCATCACTGGGGAGACTCTCACCTCGCCGCCATTGGGCATCTTGCAGGGCATCATACCAGAGTTCCTTTCTGTCTGTTTCCCTGTAGTCTGCGGCCTCCTTCTCATCCTCATCATGGAACGCTGTCCGAAAACTAGCCGGTTCCATCCTGCTGTAGCCAGGGGCGCTGTACGGATACTAGCGTTGCCCTCAATCTGTACTCCACGGAATGGTGTCTCCTGTAGCTGTCCTTCCGACCGTGGGAACAATTCCACCACTTGCCAACAAATGTAACGGAGCAGGAACACGCAGTCCAAAATCTCCGCTGGTATACGATAAAATACCCACGAGGCACTACAGTTTCACCATCCCCGACCTCCCATATTGGACGACACACAATTTGGGAGTCAAATGAATACTGACTTTATTTTGTTATTGCAGAACTATATATACATCTCTTTGGCCACAGGCAATACACATGCCCATATTTGGCTACACACAATACACACAAAGAGAACAATAGGGGGGTCACACCTCCCTGGCAACTTTGATACAATCAGACACTGATTCAATTACACCTCTTTGTTCTTATCAGAGAATTAAAACACTTTGGAAAATGCAAGGATCCTTTACAACTTTCTTATCTCTTGAATCTCTGTAATAGGATTATCTATAAGCCTAGGTCTGCAAAAGTCTGGCTAATATTCTGCAGAGCATCAACCAGCATACATATTGTAGGATCATATTTTAACCAAGAATAATCATAAAACAGGGTAAAACAGTGATGGGTTCCGCTACACGTGAGCAACGGCCCGTACGCTCACAACTATATATGTGATTCTACACTCTGACCAATTTACACCCATTGACATGCCATATAATTTTTCCATATTCTCTCCTGTAATATACAACACTGTCTAATCTAGTTAACACGGAGGGCATAATGCTTAAGTATTACACATATTAATAGCCCACTTTTACCTATACATCAGGTAAACTACATATTACCTGAATCCACAACCCATAGAGTTTTAAGACGACACTACCCACACATGCAGGTTTAAGACCACACAACCCACACATTCAGGTTTATTTATTTGTTAATCTATTTCATGTGATTCATGAAGTTGAATTTATTTCTATATATTGTGTGGTTCATTTGTCAGTAGGAGTTGAATTTATATTGTATACGTACTCTGTATATGTCTAGATGTATACATATACATTTAGAAATGTATCTGTTGTCCATTTATACAAATGTACACCTAGTAATTTGCTTATTATTCATATATACATACTGGGCTCTATATTGAAACTTGTTTATTCCATATTATGTGATGTTAATAAGCTTGTACTCCACATTGGATAGTATATTGTATATTTTAGTTGTCTCTATTGTATATACTATATGACAGGAAGTATCTTCTGTTATTTTAATATGATACGCAGATTTTTACTCTGACTTTTTAATGTATCATACTTTTGAAACAAATTGTACATGTCGTGGCAAAACAACCTTTTTATCTATTTTATTTTTGAACATCAATAAATTTTTATATAAGTACACATTCTAGACATGGTTGTATTATTCTACCTATGATAGCCTGATTTTGATCTTTACTATCATTCATCGGCATAGCAACATAACGCTTGTGGTGAAAAGTAGTGAACAAACATAGGTTCACAGATTTAAGCACACACATTTATATAGATATATACACCCGCACCATGTATTGTGGATTCCTAGAGAAGCAAACAGAATGCCAGAAATATCAGAAGTACCAACCATAAGGCAATTATAGATTGGGAAGCATTGAAAATACCTCATATGGTGAGGTTACTGAAGGTGAGGGTTCACCTCTATCTATCGATACATACGGGGAAAGGGGACTGTACTAAACCGTGGTTATCTGCACTAGGAATTGGTGAGCTCTCTCCAACCCATTTTATTTTTCATACCTTTTGAGAAATGTTGCATCTATAACTCCAACAGAAATACAAATTTCTCCATTTTATGGATTACCTAAAAACACAGATTACAACAGTCAAATTACCCTACAAAATATACCAGGAAAAAGAACATGAATATAACGATTGACGAAAAGCAATGGGGTAAAACATTTTAAAAACGTAGCAAATTCCTCTCTCAATATAGTTCTAAGAGAAAATGCCTTTAAAATCTCAAATTCATCCCTGGATGGTAAATGTTTTAGAGTCTCCAACAAAACAGGTACACTGAGACATGCAGTATGGGAATGCCCTAAAATCATTCATATATATGGGAAGAAACATACTCTACGTTCATATTCCCAAAAAAACAGAGGAAGCATTACTAGGACTTCCCATTCCAAAACTCCTGAAGGATCACAATTCCTATAAAATCAGATTTTTGTCATCTTCAGAAATATAATAGCAAAAAAATTGGAAAACAAACATTCCCACATTTGAAGAAGTTAAGAGAAAAATCAATACAAGATTAACAATACTAGATTAAAATGATTTAAAAAATGGGCATCATGCTGGAATGTATGGACTCTAAAATTAAGCTGGAACTAAAAAAAGAGAAAGATAAAACTCATAGCCCGACCTGCATTATGGAGAGTATCCACAAAATGTCATATCTGCCCGCTTTCCTACCCCCCTTTTTTTCCATATATAATTATTGTTTTGTTTTTATATAATAAGTCTTTATGGTTAATCAAAATCAATAAGGAAAGAAGAAAATGAAAGAAAAAAGGAAAAGAAAGAAAAGGTTTAAGACAATGGAGAAGTTTATTATACAATTATACTGTAACAAACGTATTATTATCTTTTTTTGTAAACCTACAATGTATAATTAGATTTTGTGTACTTTCCTTGTCTTTCCATAAAAATGACTTACAATTTTTTTTTAAAGTAGCAAGAGGAGGAACAATTGGATTTCAGCCATTGTAAAAGGCTCACTGTACATACTGTATACCTACACATAACAAAAATTAAAAATAGTTTACTACATCGCAAATAAGCCTCAAGAAATAAGCTAAGAAAAATCTTTAAGGTCAAATTAATTTAGAGAGTGGAGACTTCTTGATCTCTGGAATATAAGAAATTAGTTGAAAAAGCTTATAAGGATAAGATCACTTGAAAAAGATCTAAGTAAAAGGATCTAAGCTCTGAAAACAATGAGATACATATCAAGTCAGAAATAACCAATGAGAGAACTGACTGGAAAAGATAATGAAAGATAATGGTCACTATTAATAAGATGGAATAAAGCATCAATGAAGTTGGAACAGTAAAAAATTAAAAAGACCTGAGGAGACTATTGGAATACTGAAAATTTGTTTTGAGAAAAGTAATTTACTTAAATAGACTAGATCTGGCTTGAAAAGATAAAGTTAGATTACTCTACACTCTATTAAATTAATACAGAGTGTTTGAAAAGTTCAAAAAAAGAAAAAAGTATAATAGGATACAATCTAATTTTATCATTCAACAATATGAATAATAAAGAACATAATCCCTTGAAAAGGATGTTTAAAGACAAAAAACATATCCAAACTCTTCCTCTAGCTTTATTTCCCCCAAAGAGAGAGAAAAAAGCTCTGAATAATAATACCTCTTAATAATACACAGTTAAATATATCTGTACAACCTGAATTGTCTGCACCTCAGCTGGATGCCAGTGAAATAGAGATGTCAGATAGTGATGTCGCGAACATAAAATTTTCGGTTCGCGAACCGCCGCAAATGTTCGCGAGCCGGCGAACATCGGCGAACCGCCATAGACTTCAATGGGCAGGCGAATTTTAAAACCCACAGGGACTCTTTCTGGTCACAGTAGTGATGGGAAAGTTGTTTCAAGGGGTCTAACAACTGGACTGTGGCATGCCGGAGGGGGATCCATGGCAAAACTCCCACGGAAAATTACATAGTTGATACAGAGTCTGGTTTTAAGCCATAAAGGGCATAAATTACCTAACATTCCTAAATTGTTTGGAGTAACGTGCTTTAAAACATCAGGTATGATGTTGTATCGATCAGGTAGTGTAAGGGTTACACCCGCTTCACAGTGACAGACCAAACTCCCCGTTTAACGCACCGCAAACAACAGCAAACAGTCCATTTGCACAACCGCAAACTCCCCATTTGCACAAGGTTGGATACCAAGCTAGCCATGTCCCGTTCCATGTCCTCACTGATGTCATTGAAGGTCTCTTCCTCCACCCAGCCACGTACAACACCAAGGGTCCCCGAAAGGTGACAACAAGCCCCCCGGGACGCCTGCTGTGTTTGGTCTTCCACCTCCTCAAAGCCACCTTCCTCCTCTGACTCTTCTTCTTCAGACTCCTCTCACTGCATTGCCTCTCTCTGCATTATTATAAGGTGTGTTAAGTAGTACTACTCTTATCAGTTTAAAACCTGTTACAGCACATATCAGGGGGCGTGTATAAGGCCTGGATTTTTAAAACCAGGAGATGGAAAAAGATGCTTTGTTGGTCGTATCACTTCAATTTTGGGGCACTTTGAGACATTAGCTTCTTACGCTCAAACATGTCCTTTACAGGCACCTGACTATGCGCAAATGAGCAGGAACTGCTCAAGGCGAGAGACGCAGTGGCGGATGGTTGAGAGGGGGCAAGGAGGACAGCAGTGGTTGATGTGGCTGATGATGCTGGACCAGGAGGAGGATGGCGGCTTTGAGTTTGTGTGCTGCTTGTACTCATGTGTTGGTCTGGAGACACCCAAACATTAGGTCTCAACCTGTAGAGGATAAGGGAACCAGGCTACTCTAGACCTCATTCATCATTACCGGTTTTGACAGATTGGTACTATGCGTCCAAGCTACTGTGACAACAGATATGAGTGGCACTGTGCACTTGCAGGAGTTGGCAGAGTAGACGCTGTAGGTCTGACACACACGCTTGCAGACAACTAACTGCTATGCAATCTATAACAGTAGAAAAAATGTTTTTTTTTTTTAAATGTACATTACTGTTACACCAGATATGAGTGTATGGGTGTGTTAAGTAGTACTACTCCTATCAGTTTAATCCCTGTTATGTGCCTTTTTTGGGGGTTTGGTTGTTGAAGGCACAGTGCAGCACCAGAGGCCAGAAAAATTAGGCATGTACACATGCCTGAAAAATTAGGTATTGTTGATCTTGCAGCGAGCAGAGAAGAAGGTAGGCCTGATTCAGGGGACCTGAGAAGGCCACGGGTCGGAGATATAAAGGGGGACCATCCCAAATAAGCACACAAGCGGGGACAAAGGTAGTGAAGGGGACATAGAGGCCCATGGAGTGACGGTCGCCATCTTGGCAGGAAAAGGGCCCAGAAATTAAGCCAAACTGACCCAGCACAGGCAGCTACTTGAGTCAAACGCTGTACAATTACACCTTAATAAAGCTGAAACATGCAGCAGCAGGGATTCTAAACGGCCACACGGGGACAAGGAGGCTAACAGCCCCCACAGTCTCTGCACCACTCTTTTTAACAGATAACCCAATGGGCTAACCAGGGACCTTGCCCACATAAAAACTCCTTTAGCCCCAATGCTATCCAAGAAACATTTCAAAACTTTATCTGACTGTGGGTCTATAGAGTGACATTAGTACTGACCTTTATATGACTGGGGGTCTATAGAGGGACATTAGTACTGACCTTTATCTGACTGGGTGTCTATAGAGTGACATTAGTAATGACCTTTATATGACTGGGGGTCTATAGAGGGACATTAGTACTGACCTTTATCTGACTGGGTGTCTATAGAGGGACATTAGTAATGACCTTTATCTGACTGGGTGTCTATAGAGGGACATTAGTACTGACCTTTATCTGACTGGGTGTCTATAGAGTGACATTAGTAATGACCTTTATCTGACTGGGTGTCTATAGAGGGACATTAGTACTGACCTTTATCTGACTGGGTGTCTATAGAGGAACATTAGTAATGACCTTTATCTGACTGGGTGTCTATAGAGGGACATTAGTACTGACCTTTATCTGACTGGGTGTCTATAGAGTGACATTAGTACTGACCTTTATATGACTGGGGGTCTATAGGTGACATTAGTACTGACCTTTATCTGACTGGGGGTCTATAGAGTGACATTATTACTGACCTTTATATGACTGGGGGTCTATAGAGGGACATTAGTACTGACCTTTATCTGACTGGGTGTCTATAGAGGGACATTAGTACTGACCTTTATCTGACTGGGGGTCTATAGAGGGACATTAGTAATGACCTTTATCTGACTGGGGGTCTATAGAGGGACATTAGTACTGACCTTTATCTGACTGGGGGTCTATAGGTGACATTAGTCCTGACCTCCTGCTGCAGTATTATTACTCTCAGTACTCCCAGGCTTGCTACTATTAGATATAATAACCTCAGTTTTGTTTCCTTATCTGTTGGTAACATCAAAATATGATTATTAAATATTTCATATTTGTTTGTTTTTTTCTCCCAAAGTGAACCCCTTTGTGTGTGTCCAACAGATGTGGCGTTTCCGCTCTGCGTATGTTGGATTTGCACCGCTCAAAAAGTATGAAAAGAGATCCCCCCCCTTGAAGCCCATTAATGACATCATCAGTAAATTGTATGTAACAGATTCCAGTGTTTAGGGTTTATGGCCCAATACTGCGATCATATCATTTATGTCAAAAATCCGTATTTGTCGTATTATTCAGACGCGCGTGCATCTTTGTGTTACATTTCCTGATACTTTTATTATCTTGATCTTTATATATTTACTAGCGACTTGCCCGTCAAAAAATGGCGGCAATAAGATTGTAAGGCAGGTAATGGTTTGGACGAGACATTCATTTTGTTGGCGGTCGGATATCCTTCGGCGCTCATTGCGAGGCTGTTGGTTGTATTTTTTTTCTGATAGGCGCTTTTGCTGTTATTCTTTGGTCGGCGGTGATGTGTTTTTTGCGCTTATTGCAAGGCTTTGTGTGCTATGAGCAGCGTTGGCGCTCGTTATGAGGCACGCGGTTAAGGCCTTTTATGTTTAATGTGATAATGTTTTTTTTGTGTATATGTATTTTTGTATGCTAATGAAATAATTACTAAATGAATATACTTTACCTATTTGTAAGTAATATATGCAGGAAGCATTGTGCTGAAGAGCTGACAATCTGTTTTCATGTTCCATACAATGTAGGTTTTCAGTGCTGAGGAGCTGCTGTGTAAGTGTCAGCAATGTGCGCAGTGTGTAGTGTAAATAGGCTGCGTGCGCGAGGGGAAGCCGTTAGGGTAGCTGGGTACTTCCGCATTGTGTAAGTTAGTGTTGTAAAATGGCGGGGAATGTGTATGTGGTAAGCGGGTGTGGATGATTTAGCGTCCTTGTTAATAGTGTATCTTTACCTCGTACGGCTTTTTGGGAAAATCTTTTTTAGTTAGCTCTTCAGGTTATTGATCACTGGATATATTAATTACAAATAGGTAAAGTATTTTAGTAATTAATTAATTCATTATTATTAAAAAAAATATATATAAAAAAAATACGCTTAATAGCATATTTTACACTGCGGTTACTTTACATACATTAACGCTTCGCACTTCCTAATACATTTGTTCATTCACAATAGTTATTATCGTGCATTCATTTAATAAGTATTAATTAGTAATGGAAAATAAAAATGTAGACTTTACACTACACTAAAATGTTTTACTTTTTACTCTGCAGTTATATATCTGGATTACTGCTCATTGGCTGCCAGCGATAGCACTCTCAAAGCAGTTACAAATCTAAATCACTTTATTATCCTCTGAGACCTGAATACATTTTTTAATTTACACTGCACAAAAAAAATTATATATTTAACACTGTACTTATATATCTGTCTTTGCGATGAGCGCCGAAGATTGATCGTTGCAAAGCACGAAACATGAAGGACACGAGGGAAGAGGCTCACAATGAGCGCCGAAGGTCCTCAGAGTACAAAAAGCATCACGTTGTGTGGCAAACAGCATTGCCATGGCTTCAAACTTTTTTATTTATTATTATTGCCCCGTCATTTGTGCCAGGCAAGTCGCTAGTGATATAATATAACATAATGCAATACAATATTATACAGTACACATGGGTGTTGGAACTGGGGGGGGGGGGGTAAGGGGTAAGCCCCCCCCCCCCCCCAGATTTCTTATCGTATGTATGTATGCGTATAGAAGCTAACAGGGGAGGGGAGAGGGTGAGGAAACACAGGGGAGAGGGAGAGGAAGACACAGGAGAGGGGAGAGGGGGAGGAAGACACAGTGGAGAGGGGGAGGAAGACACAGGGCAGAGGGGGGAAGAGAAACAGGGTAAGGGAGAGGTGAGGGGAAGAGACACATGGGTGGGGGGAGAGACACAGGAGAGAGTGGGGGGTAGAGACACAGGGGAGAGGGGGGAAGAGACTAATGGGAGGGAGTGGTGAGGAGACACCGGGGAGAGGAAAGGGGGTAAAGACACAGAGGAGGGGGGAAGAAACACAGGGGAAGGGAGAGGGGGTAGAGACACAGGGGAGAGTGGGTAAAGACACAGGGGAGAAGGGGGAAGAGACACAGATGAGGGGGGAGAGACACAGGGGAGAGGGAAGGGGGGAAATACACAGGGGAGGGGGGAAAGAAACACGGGAAGGGAGAGGGGGGTAGAGACACAGGGGAGTGACACAGGGAAGAGGGAAGGGGGAAAAGACACAGGAGAGGAGGTAAAGAAACACTGGGGAAGGGAGAGGGGGTTGAGACACAGGCAAGGGTGGGAGAGACACAGGGGAGAGGGGGGGAGAGAGACATATGGCAGGGAGTGGGGGGGAGACACAGGGGAGAGGGGGGGAGAGAGACACATAGGAGGGAGTGGGGGGGGAGACACAGGGGAGGTCTTCTGCTTTATTATTATTATTATTATTATTATTATTATTACTATATAATGTGTAGATGTACCGGCTGGGCATGCTCTTGTGCATTATTATTATTATTATTATTACTATATAATGTGCAGATGTACCGGCTGGGCATGCTCTTCTATATTATTATTATTATTATTATTATTATTATTATTATTATTACTATATAATGTGTAGATGTACCGGATGGGCATGCTTTTGAGCATTATTATTATTATTATTATTATTATTAGTAGTAGTATATAATGTGTAGATGTACCGGCTGGGCATGCTCTTCTACATTATTATTATTATTATTATTATTATTATTACTATATAATGTGTAGATGTACCGGCTGGGCATGCTCTTGTGCATTATTATTATTAGTAGTAGTAGTATTTTACTACTAATAATAATAATAATAATGCACAAGAGCATGCCCAGCTGGTACATCTACACATTATATAATAATAATAATAATAATGCATGCCCAGCTGGTACATCTACACATTATATAGTAGTAATAATAATAATAATGCACAAGAGTCCTTCAGCACTGCACTGGACACTGAATAAACTTGCCTAGCTATGGTTTTCCCTATTGATGCAGTATCACCTACACTCTACCTCCTCTCAGTAAGACTGCAAGTTAGTTATGATTCCAAAATGGCTGCTGTCCATGAGGTAGAAGGGTGTGGAAGGGAGTGTATGCTGCTGATTGGCTGGAATGTATCTGCTGACTGTGACATGCAGGGTCAAAGTTTGCTCAATGATAAAGTATTGGGGGCGGGTCGAATATCGCATATGTTCGCCGCGAACGCGAACATGCTATGTTCGCCGGGAACAGTCCGCCAGCGAACTATTCGCGACATCTCTAATGTCAGAACATTTTAAATCTGGTATTGCGGTTGATGAGGACACTCTTACGATTACAAGTATGAGAAGGCTTCAAACATCTTTAAAATCAGAAATAACACAAGATATTGCAAATAATATGAAAGCAATTAATTGCCTCATAGATCAAATTGAAGAACTTGAGACTATGGCCCTCATTCAATTGCATTTTGGCCAATTGAATAAGGCTCTAAATAAGCTTATAGCATATTTTTTTTCAATAAGTTTTTAGTGAGTAAAAACCTTGCTTTTGGATAGATGCTTACTAACTAAAGACTTCTTTAAAATATATATGTTATGTGCTTATTTAGAGCCCTATTCAATTGGCCAAATTGCAATTGAATGAGGGCCTATGATTTTTTTATTAAAGTGCATCAATCAATATTAACATGTGAACTTCCTAGAGGTTGAATTACATTCACTTATTATTATCATCCTTTATTATCCTTTATTTGTAAGGCACCAACATATTCAGGGTAGATACTAGTCTAAACATTTATGACAAATGTTATATGTTATTGAGCTTAAAATCAAGCATACAAAGAGCTTTCCCTAAAGCACCTAAAATGACTGAAAGCTTTTATAGAGATTATGGGTGAGATATAGAAAGGTGAGGTACAATAAATTGTGCATATTAAGGCTGAAGGTGATACATTTCTTTAAACAGGTGCTTTTAGTGAGGTTTTAAAAATGTGAGGCCAGAGGATAATCTAGTGGAGCGAGGCACGTAGTTCCAAAGAATTGGGGCAGCACGAGAAAAGTCCTGAAGACGGGAATGAGAGGATGTGATAAGTGCGGAAGAAAGAAGAAGGTCATTAGGAAAGCAAAGAGGACTGTTGAGAGAGTACCGTATATACTCGAGTATAAACCGATCCGAGTATAAGCCGAGTCACCATTTTACCACAAAATACTGGGTAAAATTAGTGACTCGAGTATAAGCTGAGGGTGGGAAATGTGCTGCCCCCTGTGTCCCTCTTGTGCCCTCTGTGTCCCCCTCTCTCTCCGTGTCTCTTCTCCCCTCTCCCTTCCCTGTGTCTCTTCCCCCCTCCCTTATCACCCTCCTCAACCTCCGTCCTCATCCTTAACCTCCCTCCTCATCCTTAACCTCCCTCCTCCTCCTCAACCTCCCTCCTCATACTCAACCTCCCTCCTCATACTCAACCTCCCTCCTCCTCCTCAACCTCCCTCCTCTTCCTCAACCTCCCTCCTCAACCCCCCCATCCTCAACCCCTTCCTCAACCCCCCTTCCTCAACCCCCCTTCCTCAACCCCCTTCTCAAGCCCCCCATCCTCATCCTCCCTCCTCAACCCCCCCATCCTCATCCTCAACCCCCTCCTCAACCTCAACCCTCCTCAACCTCAACCCTCCTCAAACTCAACCCCAACCCCCCTCCTCAACCTTCTCCTCAACCCCCCCATCCTCATCCTCTCTCCTCAACCCCCCTCCTCAACCCCTCCTCCTCATCCTCAACCTCCCTCCTCAACATCCCTCCTCAACCCCCCTCCTCAACCCCCCCATCCTCAACCACCTCCTCAACATTCCTCCTCAACCTCAACCCCCCATCCTCAAGCCCCCATCCTCAACCTCCCTCCTCAACCTCAACCCCCCTACTCAACCTCAACCCCCCTCAACCCCAACCCACCTCCTCAACCTCCCCCCTCAACCCCAACCTCCCTCCTCAACCCCCCTCCTCAACCTAAACCCCCCTCAACCCCCCTCCCCCACCTAAACCCCCCTCAACCCCCCTCCTCCACCTAAACACCTCCCCCCTCTCCCCTCACTTACCTGCTTGTGCTCCGGCCTCCGCTCCTTGACCCGGCACCGGCGCGCATGTGACGCATGGGTCAAGGAGCAGAGGCTGGAGCACAAGCAGGTAAGTGAGGGGAGAGGGGGGAGGTATTTAGGGGGGTTTAGGTAGAGGAGGGGGGTTGAGGGGGTTTAGGTTGAGCAGGGGGGAGGTAAAGAAACACGGGGGGGTAGAGAGACACACAGGGGGGGTAGAGAGACACACGGGGGTAGAGAGACACACGGGGGGTTAGAGACACACGGGGGGGTTAGAGACACACGGGGGGGTTAGAGAGACACGGGGGGAGGGGGGAGTGACTCGAGTGTAAGCCGAGGGGGCCCTTTTTTGCCTTAAAAAAAGGGCTGAAAAACTCGGCTTATACTCGAGTATATACGGTATTTAGAGATACGAGCAGAGATATAAGAGGGTGCATTACTGTTGAGGGCTTTATACATTAGGGTAAAAATTTTACATTTTATTCTGGAGGCTATGGGAAGTCAGTGATGTGACTGATAGAGGGGTGCTAGACACTGAGGTTTACGTAAAGTATATGAGTCTAGCTGAGTTTCATTATGGACTGGCTTGGGGAGGCCAGCAAGGAGAGAGTTCCAGTAGTTGAAGTGGGATATGATAAGATAGTGTATTAACATTTTGGTTGTGTCTGGTGAGAGAAAGTTGCATATTTTGGTGAAATATTTTTCAGGTGAAAATGACAAGATTTAGTGATTGAGTATATGTAAGGAATGAAAGAGAGGATGGGATGCAGTAGAACCCCTAGACAAGGGGCATGAGAGGTGGGTGTAATGATGGCATTGTCAACAGTGAAACATATGTGAGGAGTGGAACTTTGGAAGAGGGTGGGAAGATTAGGAGCTCTGAGGGTGGAACTTTGGAAGAGGGTGGGAAGATTAGAAGCTCTGTCTTTGTCAGTTGGTGACTTTAGCTAGAAGAGACGGGCATAGTTCTGGCACAGAGAGGTAAATTTGGGCGATACTGAAACCCAGAAGAATGGGAGGGGACCTAGGACTGAACTTTGAGGTACGCCAACAGTCAAAGGGCGAGGTGAAGAAGAGGAACCAGAGAAGGAGACACTAAATGTTAGATTTTTTAGATATGATATGAACCAAGAGAGAGCAGTATCATGGAGAGAGAGCGGAGAGTTTGTATAAGAAGAGAATGGTCAACTGTGTCAAAGGCAGTAGAGAGATCCAGGAGAATAAGAATAGAGAAGTGGCCCTTAGACTTGGGAGTGAGCAAGTCATTAGTGACTTTAGTGAGAGCTGTCGCTGTGGAGAGTTGGGGCTGGAAGCAAGATTGGAAGGGATCAAGGAGGGAGTGGGAGGAAATAAATTAGGAAAGGCATTTATAGACGACAGACATTCAGCAGTGCGGGAGGCACCTCTGGATGGAGCGTGTTTGTATGTTTTGTACCATGGCTGTAAATAAGAGCGAGCCGATTGTATCACAGCCGATTGTAAGTTTCACTGGGTTATCCTGAATCTCAGGATCATAGTGACACCATGCTAATGATATAAATGGCTGCTTACCCTTATTTTTCCCTGTACTCTGTGGATAGCAGAAATTGACTTTATTCTATAATAGGTCACATATTAAATACATTAATTTGTAGTCTCATCCAGCTGTATTAATTTACCCCTGTAATATTTCTATATTTTTGTATTACAATTATATGATGATTGTTAATTCATCTATTTTAAGCACATGACAAGTAAAAGTTAAATAATAATTCCGATTTACAAGTTTATATTATAGAAGTGATGTTAAGCACCTGGAATTAAAATATTTTATTAATTAAGTATGATGCCTTTTGACAGCAACTGACTGAATCAGTATTTTTACAGGTCCATGTCTAATGAACAACAACAAAACTAGAGGTGCTCACTGTGCCTTAGGGAGTACAGCTGCACCTAACTGACGATGCCCACAGCGGCCGAAACGTACGTCGGGGGGTTGCAGTTTCTCCTTTTCAGGGAGAATTGCCTGGTATTTCGCGACTGGATCACTCTTCTGAGCGAGATTAGACTTATATACTACAGGATATTTCTCTCTGTTAAGGGCACAAGTGAGCTAAAAGAGGTTGCACTCTGAGTAGGTAACCAGACCTATAGAAAAAACCCACTGAGGTATTTTCCGTTCTCAGATGAGCACCTCTACTCGATTTGCATACATGTTTAATGAAGTCTGTATTGCAGAGTACATTAAAGGGAAAGCAGTTATCTTTTCTTTATCGTTTCCAGCAACATAATGGACAGGTTTATTTCTCATTCCATTTTTTGTTTTAGAAAAAAGTATCAGCAAAAACATATAGTTGTAATATTTGTTGTTACATGTATAGGAATTGTCAGAGAGAGTTTAGCACAGAAAGGTATACATCATGAAAATTGTTATTCTTTGCTTGATATATTTGCCCCCAACACAAATTCAGATAATCATTAATAAATGACAGGTTTTTAGTAAATGTTGTGTCTGATTCCATGCAATAAACCTCTGGAGGGGAGCAGAAGGCATGGTTGAAGCTTCAGAAATCTCTGGAGTTTGCCTAGTTGATTTGTCTGGCAGAACAGTGGGCCCAATTCTATAGCCCAACTTGTAAAATTATTCACACTTAAAATCACTCTTCATATCGCCACATATTCTATTAGCTACCCGCAATTAAATCTTTTTTTTTGGCTTACTACCTTAGAGTAGTGGTTTCTCTATTTTATTGCAATATGTCTGCATAAGAAGGATTCATAGACAAAGAAGAGGAGTGTCACCATAAACCTCTTTATATACTTCTTGACAAAGGACTATTTAAGGATCCTTTTAATTTCATAGGTTGTGGCTGGCATAGATATATTATACAATTATTTTAGATATAACAAGCACAGTATAGTTTAATTTTGAGCTAGCTTTGTAGCACATACCAAACAAATCACGTGTCTTAACTTGTCAAATACTTATTACAAGATGTTCCAGTTTCTCATGTTACTTTATTGTGGCATTTAGTGCCTATTTTAAACTCACTCTTAAGTGATATACATTAGAATAGTATTGAATAATTTTCTGGAATGTGATCTTAAACATTCAAATAAATGGCCTCCATGTTCAAAACACTTGATCAGGGACAATTACAAGTGGATTCTAGTTTTGGATCAGGCAAAAATGTTACAATATATCATATTCAATGCACTTATTGCTGACAACTTTAATGTCCAAGGCATATAGATTTGTGTTTGCTAGGAATCCATAACTGCTGCATAGTAGTTACCTGTTCTTTTCTTATGTGACATGCAATTTCTATATGACCGTGTGACAAGGAAACAAATACAAGGAAGAAAGAAACCAGAATTATTCTGCAAATATAAAATAGTCCTGTCATGTCCACTAAAAGAGTGAGGAAAAAAGTTGAAAACATACAGCTTTAGTGTTTAGTGAGCAAAGTTGTTTATTTTTACTCAAATGGATTTAATGGTAGATTATGTTACAAGAGGTCCATCTAGTAATTACATTTGATATATCTAAAAAACTTTGAAATAATAAATCTTCAAGAATATTTTAATGCATGCTTGAATTTTGAATGCTTCACAGTACAAATTAAGAAGAGATCTATCCTAATTGAAATGAGGCTCTGTAGAATAACAGGAACTAGAGGAAAAATCGTACACTTATACAAAAAGATTAAGATTAATGTATTGAGACTGAAGATGTTGGAAGCCCTCTTTAAAGAAGACGTGGACCACTATTTTGACATGCCTGCTTTCGACCAAAACATAACTATTTTGAGATAGCTGTATGTTCATACAAACAGTATATGCTGTTATTATTTTTGCTCTTATTTAGTGGACATTGGTCCCCTATTTAATTGCAGCATTTGCAGAGCGATTCAATTGAACAAGCCCACAGCTACGTAGCCGGAAGCCTAAACCGTAAACCATGCACCTGTAAGTAGCATTTCAGAGCGTGATCATGATCAGTTAAGCAAGGTCGTAACTACTGATTTAGAAACAGCCAATAGTAAACGAGACCGTCATCATGACGCCAGTAAAACATGGAGGTTAAACGTCAATCAATTAGCATTTAGGAATCGCAATCCGGCAATATACAAAATAATAAAAATGAATGACGATACTGTTCTAGTCCATGTGGGTGGCCTGATATGCATTAACTCCTTGATTACTGAGATTGATATAACAGAAATTAAATGTAAAAAAATGCTATTGCAGATTTGTGAGCTTTAGACTGTTGTGCAATTAATTCTAATGTCTTTCATCGCTTTCCCCGTCTTTTAAGTGCAGTATTGATTTTTTATTTGCATTTAACCCCAAGTCCTATCTGGTACTCGTAGGATTTTCTTCTACATTTGACATTTACGGGTGAAAACAATTGCGGGCTTGAGGAATTGAATAGCGATTTGCCATTGTGACATTTACAGGCTTAAAAAAGCAAAGGCTTAGCACAATATATATGTTAGAAAACTCACCATCTTATATAACAGATACAACAATTATAGGTCTATAAGAACAGAGATCTACCCACTATATCCAAGAGTATGCTTTTTCAGATACTTAAGGGGTTAGAGAATTTATATGTTATCTTTAGGTCTGTTAAATCATGCAGCAATAAACTCCCTTATTGGAGCTACTTTTTTGCATATATAAACATATACATATATTGGAGATAAAGCTAAACTATTATCGTCTATGTGATACTCCTTTCCCCTCTGTCCCTGTTTTAAATGTTTGTATATGGATGTCTGTTTTTTTATTATTATTATTGTTATTATTTTTATTTATAGAAATCATCTTAGGTACAAATATTGGTGGATCAGAGGGTACTAGAATATTATTTACTTCTTGGTATTGATATTCCATTACTGAAAGGATGCATAAGTATATTACCGTATATCATATACAGAATATAAATGAGGGATATATTGAAATTACCGAATAGGTACTGTAAAAGACTAATTAAGATAGGTACTGTGACTGTCAGTCTATTCCCTTTATTTATCTATTGATCAATTTATTTATTTTTTTGTGTGTATGGGTTTTGCATATTTTTGCTAGCATATTAATTGTTTGATACATTGCCATTGAGAAAGCCTTGTCCTATTAGACGAAACGTGTCTGGAACTTATTTTTCCACGGATACAGACTCATTGAAGCCATTCACATACCTCATACTATGAGGTTAACAAATGTGAATGCAAATGTTATATATGTTTGACTCTTTATGTAATACATTTTACTGTACTACACTATTGGGTGGCATGGCGCTTCTCTCTCCCCTCTATTCTTATCTGGGTTGGAGTTACGATTTTGACAACGACAGGGATTTCCAGCCTGTAACCCACAAATCGTTTGCAGGTAGAGAAAAGACGCCAATTGAATAGCAAATTAGTTTATGGGCTGCATTAGAGGCTCCAGTAACCAACAATTGCTCAATTGAATAGGGGCCATAATATTTTAGCAATTTTGATACTTTTCACTTGTGTGCATAGACAGGTGGCAGGAGGCACATAATGATGGGTGATTCTATGGAAGCATACATTTGTAAATGAGTAAAATGTACAGGTTCAGGCCTAACACATTGAATTTCAGATGGAAAACAATAATTAAGTCTATCCAGAGTCATTCAAATCAACAATTACCCCGGATTGTAAAGAGTGACTGTTTTCAGCACCTCTTTCTTTTGTTCACATTTTGAAACCAATACCATTTCATAGTCATTTAATTTTATTTTCACTTTATAAACTGCTCCCCCAAGTTCTCACATTAGGTAAATGGTTTACAAAAACTACTGCAAATGGTCAGTGTAAATAGACTTTGAAAAAAAAAATGTTTGATGCCTCAAACATGGCTATGAAACTCCAAACTCTAAATTACTGCCTTCTTTGATTTGTCTTGTGACCAAAATGTTAATTTATGCTATTAGCTGCAGAGCGGAAAGAGATTGTGTATTCATGGACATTGACGTCAATAACTGAATATGGACCATTGTGCTACTTTTCTCAACATTTTTATTCAAAAATCGTTTTTCTCCGAAAGATCTTGCCCTGTCTTTTCTATATCCTCTCTGATTCTTGTCTTAACAGCTGTCCTTTTCTAACATTCAAGGTCTAACAGGATGACAGGAGATTCCCTAGTCTTTTTTTTTCAACCCCCATTGAGACAAATATATGTCTTGTGGCCTGGCAACAACTAGCACATTATCTTACTCGTTAATTAAATGTTATGGCTCGTTTAAATTATGCACAGTGTTTGCCAGTCATAAAAATAGCATTTATAGTACTATGTATATCCAGCGCCGATACATAATCAGCACTTAATAAAACAGAATATTAATAACTCCACAACTCCAGAGGTATACAAAAATAGTAACACTTCACCAATATATTTGAGCAATTGGAATTGGTTATTAGCTATTACATATCTGATACCAATTTGCAATAATATGACTTTTGGTGGTAATTTTTCTACTAATGCCTGTTGTAATATTTGTTTTAAATTTATGTATAGGGAACTTTTCTAAAATATTCATCATGACAATCTGCTTTGTCTGTTTTAGTGCAAAACATTACATTATCTTCATTTTCACTATTTAGCTGAATCATTATTACTCAAAGACAATTGGTATATTGCATTGAAATTGGGAATATTTAATTATTTAAAGCAGAAATAAAAAATAATAATCTGCAAATAGTAATAAAAGGCCTGAAACTAATGAATTAAAAAAAAAGAGGTAGTCAATAAAGGGACCTTGTGTGAATCAGGACCTCCAGCATCTTTAGTCTGGAGCTCCACAACATTGTTACATTTATCATATATCCCACTAAAAACTTTAATGCGTATCTAAACATTCAGTAAAAAAAGGTATCATGACATAGGGCAACACCTTTATTTCCATAATTAGTGTACAAAATATGATTTCCAACTGTACTGAGCATTAGTTTAATAATGTGTGTCCATGTTGGTAATTTTGATATGCCCATCCTAGTTAATGGACTGCTGCAGTTTGGTAAAAACTTCACATACTTATGAAATATATAACACAACACTAGCAGGTATGCCAGACAGGAATACAAAAGCATTTCTAGGGATAATCTTATCTTGCGGTCTCTGTATCATGGGGATTCAATCTTACAGCCATATTAAATTCGAAGCCCGTAGCGGCATCGGCGTTACAGAGCTATTAAATTAGACGATGCCGTGAGTTACGGGGCTTGAGACACAAACCCGTAAACAATTTTTTGAACGTTGGATGTGCGGCTGTGAACATGATCAATTAGTCAAACCCGTAGTTACGGGTTTAGATCGAGCCAATAGAAACAGAGATATTCATCATTGCATCACTGAAAAATGGAGGTTGGATTTCAAAGCCTTAAATTTTCGATCAGACCCGCATTCCAGAAATAACGCAATATTGATAACTCAGTAAATATGATATTCTAGTCCATGCAAGCTCCATTATATGTAAACACATTGATTGCCGGGATCGATATAACACGGAAACTAAACTGTAAATAAAGTATTTTATATTGCAGATTGGAGAGCTTGATAATGTTGGGCTATTAATTCTAATACCTAACATCACTTTTATAATAAGTACAGTAGTATGATTATATTTGCATTTACAGTGCTACTGATTGGACTTTACCCCCTTAGCGTATCCTCTCTAGTACCCGTTGGCTTTTTGGCTCCATTTGCAGGTTTACGCGCTTGAACGTCAGTGAATTTGTTGCAATTTAATAGCGTGATTGGAAACATAGCAGTTATGGGATTGATAGATCAAAGGATTTGCGGGCGCGCAGTTCAAATTTCCACATCTCGTAGCCTTTTCTCGCCCTTACTCCGCAAGTCGTTGGCGGGTTGCTTTACGGAGCCAATTTAATTGCCGCAAGGCTTGTGGCCTACGTTACGGGCTACGGTTTTCAACGTTCAGGGAATTTAATAGGGCTGTTAGACAACTAGTCAGACTGTAGCTTGAGAAGGAGAGTTATCACATGCAAGCTTATTCTTCCACTAAGTTGTATTGTCAAGTGTGCTATTTAGAGAATTAAGTGAATAGAGATCTTTCAGAATAAGTGAGTAAATATCTAAATAGATGGTTCTTCCCACTCCATTTGTTTTCTACTTCTTTTAGGAACAAAGACAAAGAGTCTGTCATCATTTAATCAAGACTAAATACAAAAGTTAAACATTAAAGGGTATAATTATTTTAAACTTTTTTAAAACCTTTTACACATCATCAAGGCACGTTCTTCAAAATTATACTATAAATATGACACGTCAGTACTACATTAAATTTCAAGACCTTGATGAATTTTCTAAAAATAATGGACTACCGTCGTTCTAAATAATATGATTGTCCAACAAAGAAAGTTATCACTGTATATGACAAAACTCTAAATTTTCATAAGTAAAAGATGACTTACATCTATACTGTGCATTAGTTTGAATACTACAAAAAATAATCTTATTAAAAATGGAAATAAAGGGTATTTGATAATGTAACACAGTGTGTTTTCTTTTTTTTCATATAATGGCATGCATTTCCTGTTAGTTTCAATGAAGTTTAAATATGTTATATTTATTATTTTTTTCATGCATAATAACTACCTTTGTAATCTTTAACAAATTATCTTATAAATGCTCGAAAAACAGTTGAGTTCCATCTCTCTTTAAAATTTTCGAGCCCTTTTTTAAATCTAATCCTGACATAGTTCTGCAGTTTTAAAGGAGAAAAACCAGATGCAATAACTTGTTCATTTTATAAAATGAATACAATGAATAATGAACTCCCCCTGCTTAAAAACAATATTTCGGCCCATTATCTATATCGTCTAATGTTTTTTTACTTATATTTGAATTACACTACCTCTAATTTAAACATTATGACAGAATCATGTATTGTGTATGCTTTACTGGATTTGTCTAGATTTTGTTTTTTTTTCAAAAAAAATTTAAACTGTTACAAAAAAGTATGACTATATATAAAAATATTTCATAATTCATGTGCAACATACCACTTCCAGCTATACTGAATATGAATTTATCAATATATATCCATGTTAGTACATCTGATTTGTCTATGCTTTTTATGGCAGTGTAGATTGTAGAAAAAGGGTATTGTTTTATGTAGTTTGTGCTCTTTTTATGTAATTCCATCAGAGATCTGCAGTTTTAAAGGGAAAAAAAGATGCAGAAACTTGATTTCATAAAAAAAATATTAAAATGAATCATAAACGATCTATGCTGTAAAACAATATATTTGGCTATGGGTGTAGGAACTGAGGGGGACGAGGCGGACAAATCCCCCCCAGATTTTTTTATTTTTGTATGTATGCATGTATATATAAGCTCTCTTACGGGATGTGTATATAATGAACCATGGGTGTAGGAACTGGCGGAGAGGGGGGACAAGTGTCCCCACAGATTTTTTTATTTTTGTATGTACCGTATGTATGTTTGTGTGTATATATATATATATATATATATATATATATATATATATATATATATATATATATATATATATATATATATATATAAGCTCTTTTACAGCATGTGTATACAATGAGCCATGGGTATATAAACTGAGGGGTACAAATCCCCCCAAGATTTTTTTATTTTTGTATGTATGTATGTATGTATGTATATACAGTGGATATATAAAAGTCTACACGACCCTGTTAAAATGTCAGGTTTCTGTGCTGTAAAAAAATGAGACAAAGATAAATAATTTCAGAACTTTTTCCACCTTTAATGTGACCTATAAACTGTACAACTCAATTGAAAAACAAACTGAAATCTTTTAGGTAGAGGGAAGAAAAAATATAAAAATAAAATAATATGGTTGCATAAGTATGCACACCCTTAAACTAATACTTTGTTGAAGCACCTTTTGATTTTATTACAGCACTCAGTCTTTTTGGGTATAAGTCTATTAGCATGGCACATTTTGACTTGGCAAGATTTGCCCACTCTTCTTTGCAAGAGCACTCCAAATCTGTCAGATTGCGAGGGCATCTCCTGTGCACAGCCCTCTTCAGATCACCCCACAGATTTTCAATAAGATTCAGGTCTGGGCTCTGGCTGGGCCATTCCAAAACTTTAATCTTCTTCTGGTGAAGCCATTCCTTTGTTGATTTGGATGTATGCTTTGGGTCGTTGTCATGCTGAAAGATGAAGTTCCTCTTCATGTTCAGCTTTCTAGCAGAAGCCTGAAGGTTTTGTGCCAATATTGACTGGTATTTGGAACTGTTCATAATTCCCTCTATCTTAACTAAGGCCCCAGTTCCAGCTGAAGAAAAACAGCCCCAAAGCATGATGCTGCCACCACCATGCTTCACTTTGGGTATGGTGTTCTTTTGGTGATGTGCAGTGTTGTTTTTGCGCCAAACATATCTTTTGGAATTATGGCCAAAAAGTTCAAACTTAGATTCATCAGACCATAACACCTTTTCCCACATGACTTCAGATGGGTTTCTGCAAAATGTAGCCTGGCTTGGATGTTTTTCTTCGTAAGAAAAGGCTTCCGTCTGTCCACTCTAACCCATAGCCCACACATATGAAGAATACAGGAGATTGTTGTCACATGTACCACACAGCCAGTACTTGCCAGATATTCCTGCAGCTCCTTTATTGTTCTTCTCGTCTTTTCATCAATTTTGGAGGGAGCTCCAATTTTTGGTAATGTCACTGTTGTGCCATATTTTCTCCATCTCCACTTGATGATGACTGTCTTTCCTGTGTTCCATGGTATATCTAATGCCTTGGGAATTATTTTGTACCCTTCTCCTGACTGATACCTTTTAACAATGAGATCCCTCTGATGCCTTGGAAGCTCTCTGTGGACCATGGCTTTTGCTGTGGGATGCGACTAAGAAAATTTCAGGAAAGACCAACTAGAGCAGCATGAACTTTATTTGGGGTTAATCAGAGGCACTTTAAATGATGGCAGGTGTATGCTGACTCCTATTTAACACGATTTGGAATGTGATTGCTTAATTCTGAACACAGCTACATCCCCAGTTATAAGAGGGTGTGCAGACTTATGCAACCACATTATTTTTTATTTTATTTTTTTCTTACCTCCACCTAAAAGATTTCAGTTTGTTTTTCAATTGAGTTGAGTCAATTTAAAGGTGGAAAAAGTTCTGAAATGATTTATCTTTGTCTCATTTTTTTACAGCACAGAAACCTGACATTTTAACAGGGGTGTGTAGACTTTTTATATCCACTGTATATATATATATATATATATATGTACACACACACATATATATATATATATATATATGTGTGTGTGTGTGTATGACCTGAGGGGGACGAGGGGGACAATGCCCCCCCCCCCAGATGTTTTTATTTTTGTATATATTATAATTGTCCAATTACGAGACGTCGTTAAACTTGGAGCACTCAAAGGCGCTCATTGCCGTTAAACTCAGAGCCGAAGGAGCTCATTGCCGGCGAGCCTTGCATAGCGAGGCGAGCCGTTAAACTCGGAGCACTTAGCTGGAGTTAGCAAAAAAAAATACGAGACTAAAAAAATACGAGACGGGGGACTTAGAAAAAAAAAGATACGAGACGCAAAAAATTACAAGATTGGCGGCCGAACCAAAAACCCGTAAAACACACTAACTACACCTAAAAAAATTACAAAAACATCACAGACAGCATGGGGCAACAGCCAGGATGTCTGTGAGTGAGCTGGAGCGCGAATTTAACTTCATTTAGACGATTTTCGCCACACGAAAATCGCCTAAGCAAGGAAAAATATGGCCCCTGCCAAAAATTAAAATGAGGCTACACGACCCTGGACCGCGCAAAACACTGCAAAACGTGTAGCACTTTACACATCACACTGCGACCTACAAAATACACTATTACAAAAGCCGGAAAATGCTCACGAGCCGCGTAACACATTAATAACATTACGAATATAAATGCTGTTTTACACAATAAACCAACGGCTTTACCTCGCGCATGCAGCCTATTTAGAATGCACAGTTCAAACATTCATTACACTTTATAAGCAGGGCACTAACACTCACAATGTATATTCTATGCAGACGCAAAATACAAACAGATTGTTAGCTCTTCAGCCTATTGCTCGCTGCATATATCAAATATAAATATTTAAAGTATATTAATTTATTGAATAACTCATTATTTATTACTTAATTAATTTATTGAATAAATCATTAATTATTACTTAACTACATATACATAGAAATAGATCTCTCAGAGGACCAAAAGTACACGACAGGAAAGGCTCGCAATGAGAGCCAAAGGCGCTCATTGTGAGGCATGCAAACAAAGACAAAGGCGCTCAGCGCAAGCCTCCAATGAGGTCCTGAGGCTCGCAATGAGCGCCGAAGGTCCTCGCAGTAGAAAACGGTTTCAATTATGTCTCAAACAGCATTCACATGGCTTCAAATTTTATTGCCCCGTCATTTTTGACGGGCAAGTCGCTAATATATATATATATATATATATATATATATATATACATGGTATATATGGTATATATATGGTATATACATATATATATATATATATATATATATATATATATATATATATATATATATATATATATATATATATATATATAAATATAAAAGCTCTTTTACAGGATGTGTATACAATGAGCCATGGGTGTATGACCTGAGGGGGACGAGGGGGACAAATCCCACCCAGATTTTTCTATTATCTATATTGCCAAATGTTTTTTTTTTTTACTATTTAAATGACAGTACCGATAAAATCCCCTTCTGGATCACTACCATGTTGTAGTGAAGGGGCTTGTGTACTTTAATGAAGCTGTGAGTTTTACAATAAAGGACTACTCAATGTCAGACAAATCACAGTCCACTGGAGAAGAAACTAAGGTCACAGTGAGATAGTCAATGCACTATAAAACCATATGGATATGCACAACCAGACACAAGATGTGCCTGGCATGCTGTGGTTCATAGGGTCACAGAGAGTCGGACACAACAAAACAACCCCTGCTCTAAAACAATATATTTGCCTATTATCTATTTTGTCTAATTTATTTGAATGACAGCATTGTGTATTTGTTGGGATTTGTCTAAATTTTGTCAGAATTATTTTAGTACATTTTAAAAGTGTTACAAAAAAGTCTGACTATACAATATATATGTCACAATTCATGTGCAGCATATGACATGCAGACTGCATATTAACTACATATATAATGTCCATACTGTATAGTAACTATACTACATTAATGAATGAATCAATGTATATCTATGTTAGTACATCTGACATGTCTATGCTTTTATGGCAGTGTAGATTATAGTACAATATAGTATTTATTCATAGTTTTGTGCTCTTTTTAATGTAATCCCATCCTAGATCTGCAGCTAAGGACACAACTAGATGCCATGATAACTCCAGCATCCACCACTAGAGTCCTCCTTCTCCTGTGTGTTTGTGCTCTCCGTCTAACCCAGAGGCTCGGACTGTGCACAGACAGAAGAAGAGGGGGCTGAAAATCACACAAAATAAAACTCTGTGACTAAAATATGACGGCAGCGGGTGCACCGAGGGATTGAAGAGCTCCTGCCCGGGCTCTGACACAAGGTATGAAGGCCTGGGTTTGACAAGTTTATCGCCATTTTTTATTTTATATTCGTAGACACTGCCTTGTAATCAGTTGCATAATAATATACCTCAGTGCTTATATTGTTTTATTTGTGTTTTCGCTGCCCTCACACCCTGGAGCTGTGTGAGATGGTGGAGGACTTGGGAGAAAAATGGCGGAGACGGCAAATCAGCGCCTTAAAAACTAACATTATCACCAAGGCCAGGGGCTGTTGTCGGGTTGGGGCTGGTTTTCCTTGTGCTTATACTTAATTTACCCGGTGCAATGCTTTATATGTCCGGTTAATACAGCCCCTTCCCCGGTGCAGCCTGTCAGGCCCTAATGGCGCATTATTTATTGCTGTATTTTCCGCCCTCACACTGGACTCTGTGCTCTGAATCGCCTTTAAAAAAGGGCTATGTGTATTGGTGAAGGGGAAATGAGGCCGCCTGGGGGGCTTATGAGGTAGACCCCCGGGGGACAGAGACCCCTGCACAGCATACACCCCCGCCCAAGCAATGTCCGAGCCTCCCGCCATTATTATCCACCACAGCTGACATTATTATATATATTAGCAGGGCGTATTAACCCCCTCAGCGCTGTCAGGAGTGACATGTCAAGTTATCTGACTGGATTAACCCCTACAGCGCTGTCGCAGAGGCTAGTGCCATAATTAGCCTTTGTGTGAGGCCTGCTAATATTACAGACCATTCAATACTGTAACTGGGTTGGGCAACCTTATTAAATATACTGTTCATGTCAATGCCAGAGTTTAAACGACATCATTTACCCTTCAAGTAACCAGCTACTAATGAATTGCAGGTTAATTTAGGCCATTAAACTCAAGGCTGTCTCTTCCTTTCCACACTTAATGTCATACTGAAAAGGTGTCCATTTATTGGGAACAATGAAAAGTATACATGAAAGAAAATATAATTTCAACTGGGTGTAGTTTAAGAATCTAAGTGGTAGTAAGGTACAATTAATTTACAGGTAAACCCCGCATAACGCTACCCCTCTTTTTCCACTTAGCGCTAAGCCTCGTAATAGCGCCATTTTTTAGTGCGATCCACGTTTAACCCTTTAAATCTCCGCTCAGCGCTCTCTGACTCGCTATATATCGATTTCTGCTGTGGCGATATAACGCCTCGTTTAGGGCTTTTTCACAAAGCGCCCCATCAGGGTATACCCGTATGGGTTCAACTTATTTCATGTATGTGTTGGGAGAGGTTAAAAGAAAAGCAAACATCTTAAAGTGTCGGTCTTTTAAATAATTTATATATAAAATACGTTTAAAGTACAATTTTAAGGCACTTTCACACAGAACATGTAATTACAACCATTTGCATTTATGTTTACTTTCATGTGTAATTTTTTCAATACATTTTGGCTTTTGTGAATTATTTTAAGTTCAGGGACTCGGTCACTCCAACAGGAAGTTGATTTAGTTTTAAAGAACATAAAACTGGATATATATTATACCAGCAGTTTTTCGCTACAGTAAATCTTTTCTGAAATATTTGGAACTAGTAACTTGCCTGTCTTAAATGATGTATCATGTAATGTTATCTTAAATTGCCTGTGCTGTCTCTCTGTGCGCCTTCTCTCTGTATGTGCGCCCTCTCTCTGTCTCTCTTTGGGCCCCCTGTCTCTCTCTTTGGGCCCCCTGTCTCTCTCTCTCTGGCCCCCCTGTCTCTCTCTCTCTCTCTCTGCCCCCCCTGTCTCTCTCTCTGGGCCCCTCCTGTCTCTCTCTCTGGGCCCCTCCTGTCTCTCTCTCTGGGCCCCTCCTGTCTCTCTCTCTGGGCCCCTCCTGTCTCTCTCTCTGGGCCCTCTGCCTCTCCCTGGGCCCTCTGTCTCTCTATCTCTCTCTGGGCCCTCTGTCTCTCTATCTCTCTCTGGCCCCCCTGTCTCTCTCTCTGGCCCCCCTGTCTCTCTCTCTCTCTGGGCCCCCTGTCTCTCTCTCTCTCTGGGCCCCCTGTCTCTCTCTCTCTCTGGGCCCCTCCTGTCTCTCTCTCTGGCCCCCCTGTCTCTCTCTCTGGGCCCCCTGTCTCTCTCTCTGGGCCCCCTGTCTCTCTCTCTGGGCCCCCTGTCTCTCTCTCTAAGCCCTCTGTCTCTCTCTGGGCCCTTTGTCTCTCTCTGGGCCCTTTGTCTCTCTCTGGGCCCTCTGTCTCTCTATCTCTCTCTGGGCCCTCTATCTCTTTCTGAGCCCTCTGTCTCTCTCTGAGCCCTCTGTCTCTCTCTGGGCCCTCTGTCTCTCTCTGGGCCCCCTCTTTCTCTCTCTGTCGTCTCTCTTTGCCTTCCATCTCTCTCTTTACCCTCTCTCTGCCCTCTGTCTCTCTCAGTGCTCTCTCACTGGGCCCTCTCTCTCGCTCTCTGTACCCTCACTTTCTGTGCCCCCTCTTCCTCTGCGCCCTCTGTTTCAATCTGTGCAAGTGCTCTCTCTCTGTGTGCCCTCTCTCTCAATGCGGCCGGCAACAGACATGCGCATTACTGGCCAAGATTTACAGACAAGTGTAATTGTGACACCTGCATGTTACTCACAACTTTTAAAATATTATAGTGGATTGATATTGTGGCTCCTGTATGCTAATGTGCGCTCAGTATGCTAATGTGTGGCTCCGAGTACTTGATAGGGTGGCAGAGGGGTCTGACTGCCAGATAACCATGCAGACTGTAATCCTAATTACGCTTCAAAGTACCTCATTAATATTTGTGAGCAGCTCCTTTTTTTTTTATAAATATAGCAACGACATAGAATTTCCCAGGTTTGATTCATGTTAGAAAAAAAGGATCTATCCTGTTGTAAATTTACCAGCGCTGACAGCTGAAGTGCCAGCAAGTAGCCGCTAAATGGCGCTGTGTATATTTCACACAAGTTGTAATCTTAGAAGTTTACCCTCACCCTAACCCTGAAAGTTTACCTAACCCTAACTCTATGGTATGGGCACTGACAATTCACAGCGCCATCTAGCGGTTGGTGCGTGGCACTTCTGCTGCCACTGCCGGTGAATTTCTGATGGATTTGAAGAGGGAAGGACCGAAAAAAATGAAAATCACAACATATAGGCAGTTTTTCATGCTCCTTAATAATAACTAATAAACACCTTGATTTGGGGGTTACAGAGTCCCTTTAAATAATCCAAATAAGATCTCAGGTCTATATAGTGAGGTACATGTCGGCAGAATAAACACCTCCAGTACAACCACTGATATAAACCAGGGCAAATAGACTATTTTGTCTGTTTTTTCCTGACATAAATTCACTCATAGACATGTTGTAGTGAGAAAAATGGTTATTGTACTAAATAAACAAATCTTACAATGAACTTTGACAACTGTACAATGAAGTACACAATGTAATTATTCACAGAACAAGTCCTAGATGAAAAGATTAGGCTCTGGTACTAAACTATGTTGAGGAGGCATTTAGAAGACCACCAAAACCTCATGTGTAGTATACACCTTTAAAGAACAGAGCTTAAAAATGTAATTATTAATTTAAAATATTGTAAAAAGTAAGTCTTTTTAGTTTATCAGTTGTATGCATTTTTCATTACTGTGGGCCTCTATTGCTTCCCAGAATTGAAGCCTGGGAGGGTCATCCTATTGCAAGTTGCAGTTGTTCCTTACTGTGGGCATCCATTACTTTGTTTGGTTTGCTGAATTGTCACTTGAGATGTTCATCTTGCTTCAAGTTATAATCATATCGTGGCAGCATTTGAATAGAATGTAATGGAGATCTTATTTACAAAGGGCCTCATTCTATTAGCGGCCGCAGCCGTTGCGGGGCCGCAAGGACCGGCCACAAGCTATTTGGCTATTCTATTCCCTTCCGTCCGGGGGCTCCGGCAGGCTTGCGGTCGGCGCCTTGTTATCCCTTGCGGCCGCTCGCGCCGGAGGAAAGCCTTTGATCTAAAACGGCCGCAAGATTTTCGGCCGCAAGAAAGCCCCGTTTGCTATTCAATTGCTACGGGAAACCTCTCTGCAAGGCTAAAAGCGAGCCGCAGCTTACTTGCAGCAAAAAGGTCCCGCAGGCACACAATTAAGCACATAATAAAGCTATAATAAAGCCATCCTGCACTCTGAGGAGACTATAAAGTGATTGTAGGTGTTAGCAAAAATAGCACAACATTCCCCTACACTCAAATCCGTAATTTTTGTATTTTCAAATTCTTGTCAAATATACGTGAACAAAGACCCGAGGGCTTGGAGCACCTCAGACCCGCAAAGGCTGCGGGATTAGCCTCCGTCAAGTCCGGAAATGGGTAAAATAGACCTACGGGTCGTAAAGGGCTAACTTACAAGTCGTAGCATCGAAAAGCCATTCTTTGCTTTTATTAAAAGTGAAAGTGATGTTTGGTTTCAGAATTAATAGCTCAACATTCCCCTACTCTCAAATGCGCAAATAAAGATATTTAACTTCATCTATCATGCAAGCCCGCACGGGTTTGAATAACGAGCTACGGGCTTGGAGGACAGCCCGCACGGGCTTGAATACGGAGCTACGGGCTTGGTCAGTGAAGTCCGTGGGACTTGTACAGATTTTAAAATTAAAATACAATTTGGCGATGTGCAAGCTTGAGAATGTTTGGCTAGTAATCCTCATGCCCCCCCCCCCCCCCCCCCATTCTGTTCCCCATCATTTACAGTGCTTTGCAGTGCTGGATTGAATAAATATTGGCTATTACAATGCTGGGTTTGCGGTCCTTCATCTCCGAACCCGTACGGGTTTGAACAAGGACCAGCCCGCGGAACTACGGGACGTAAAGTAATCCGTAAATAATATATCTGATTTGGGCTGATGTGCAAGCTTGAGAGGGTGTTGCTATTAATCCTCGTGTCCCCCATTATGATGCCTAGCATTTACGGAGCTTTACAGTGCCATCTCGATTTTATATTTGCATTTTCAGTTTTAGGACTTTGCGGCCGGAAAACAAGATTTACGGGCGCTGGGAAAAAGCTTCCGGCCGTTTGCATGGTATGCGGCCGGCCGGAAGGGGATATCCTTGCGGCACCGTATAATTGAATTGCAAGGTAAAAGTAGCTCTACACGGGGCCGTAAGACGGCCGCAAGGAATCGCAGCTTTGCGGCCGTTTTACGGCCGATAATTGAATGAGGCCCAACCTTTTTAGATCTCCCTGATCTGCAATATGCAGATTAATTGTTAATTGATCCAGAGGACGGCAAACAGAAAAAACCCAAGTGAAACTTAGCCAATTGTCTCAAAAGGGAAAAAATATATACAATCCCTTCCTGACCCCAGATACTGGCAATCGGACTCCTCCCTGGATCAATACTCTCTCTAATTATCCAAAAATATATCCAATCGCTTTTTAAAGTTATCTATCAAACTCGCTGTCATCACCTCCTTTTGGTAGAGAATTCCACAGATTAACCACCCTTACGGTGAAGAACCCTTTTCTTTCTTTAAGGTAGAATCTTTTTACTTCTAACCTTAAAGGATTTCCTCTTGTTAGTGGAAAACCTCTTGGCACAAAAAGTTCCCTTGACAAATCTTTATACTGACCCTGGATGTATTTATATAAGGTAATCATATCCCCTCTTAGACTCTTTTAATTTGGTTAGTCTTTCTTCATAACTTAGCCCCTCCATTCCGCTTGTTAGTTTTGTTGCACTTCTATGTACTTTTTCCAGCTCGGCTTCAGGTCATACCACCCTGAAACCGAGCAGGGTTGGGCCTGGTCAGTACTTGGATGGGAGACCACCTAGGAATACCAAGACCTGTATGCTGTGGCCCACTGGAGAAAGAACTGGTACCCCACTCCTGTATCTCTGCCATGAAAACCAAGTGGATCAGCATGAGGTGTTACGGTCCATGCAGTCACCAAGAGTTGGACACGACTGAACGACACAAAAACACACACATACACAGTGAAATCCAGAAACCTTCCATTAAGTAAATCCCCTTTAAGTAAAGGGCTGATTTTCTTTTTATTTACTAAAAAAATAGTCATCGCATATAGGAGAAAGACACAGGGGAGGGAGAGAGGGGACAGGGTGGAAAGAGACCCATCGGTAAGAGAGGGGGGAAGAGGGACACAGAGGCGGGAAATAAGGGGAAAACAACACAGGGCAGGGAGAGGGGGAAACAGACAAAGGGGTCAGAGAGTGGGGAGAGGCTCGCAATGAGCGCCAAAGGCGCTCAGCGTGAGGCACGAAAGTGGCAGGTTGGACAACGTCTGCACTGAGCGATCATTGCAGGGCTCGCGATAAGCGCCCGTAAAGTAGACGTGGGAGAGGCTTGCAATAAGCGTGGAAGGCGCTCATCGCGAGGCTTGCAAGTAGACGTTGGGAGAGCCTCACATTGTGTGGCAAACAGCATTGCCAGCCTTCAAATTTTATTGCCGTCATTTTTGACGGGCAATTCCCTAGTATTATAATAATGTGTTGTTATCATGGATAGCACCAGAAATCTGGAGGATACTGAGAGATAATGTCAAGGTCCAGTTCATAACTTTATAGCAAATATAAATTAATTAGGAAATTGTACATTTGTGCAAATTAATAAATGTACTGTGAAAACCTTACATCAGTTCTGTGGGGCAAGGAAGATTTCTGTTTTTCTTTAACTGATATATCTCCTCTGCAGCTCATGAAGACAGCATACTTCTAAGAAAAGGTTCACGGTCTCATAGTAACCAATCGGTGGCAACATTCTGCAATATGCTACTTGAGAGAGGTGACTTTAAACAGTCTGTGTATTCAGGAACTACATAGGGCAGAACCAAGCAGGTACAAATTGAATGATTTTAGACAAAAAAAAACAGCTTTAATGCACTTCTTAATAAAATACATATTAGTAAAGAGATACATAGGTCAACCTTCCATGTCCCTTTAAGCATGTGAGGTTAGTAAGGCGTGTTTAAGTGCAGATAACAGTAACATTGTTCAAACTTTTAATCAAGTATTTGCTTTAAAAGGTTGTTGTTGGGGTAGACAAGTTCGGTTCTGGTGAGCCACACACAGGCCTGGATTTGAGTATTTCCATTCTGATCACAGGCAAATTAATCAGGGTGACTGAAGAAGCTAAAGCCTCGCCTGTACGCAGCAGGGATATGCTCAAATGCTGGCCTGTGTGTGGGTTTCCCGGATCAAACTTGCCTACCCCTGGGGTAGGTTCACTAAGCTTCTCAGAGACCATGTCTGTTTCCTGTGGGGAAAGTGGAAATCAATGTTATTTGCATCTTAGTGACTAATGAGGCAGTTCCTCTCTGTGCATATCACAGATGATGCAATTGAGGCTTAATGGCTCATTCTGGTTGGATTTTGTAACGAAAATCACGTGAACACGTTCAATTGAGTTGTCAAGACAGCTGAATTGTTGCATGCCTTACAAAAAGTAATTAGTCTGTTCTTATCAATGACCCACTGTACCAGCTTCATAAAACACCTTCTTTTACATCAGTATATACATTTTTAAAGGACATAATAACTATTTTCAGTTAATCTTTACAACTCTATGTAAAACCTGGCTCACATGTTTTAACCGTCCCTCTTCTCTCCCACAACTTATTATGACAGCAGAAGAAACTCTGACTATTCCTTTGCAGATATTACATTATATCGATGTCCACTGCATTTGAAATGCAAGCTGTCTAGTTATTATCCCCTATATGGCTACAGTTCTTTACCCACTTTTTCTGCTACACTACTGCTATTCTCTATTTCAGGTGTTGACGATTTCATACAAAAGTTAGGAGTCAAACAAGATAATTAGGAATTAGTCTGGGAAAAGAATATATGCATAATTATATGTAAAATAACTAAAGTTAGGAATTCACTGTAAAAGTTTAGAAGTCATTTCTCCAAAGATTTGTCCAGCACCACACTATATAATTTCGAAATCATTTTATATAATCATTAAAAAAAAAAAAAAAAACCCAAACCCTATCTGCATGATGGTTTTTTTTTGCGTTTTAATTTTTAAATGTCAACAAAGAGAAAGGAAAGCAGGGTCCTTTCCCTCTTCACATTCGCCAAAGATTCAGTGGCAGCAGCAGTGCCACCCACCAACCAATAGATGGCGCTGCTGATTTTCCCACTAGTGCTGCACAATGCATATAAGGCGCACCGACAGAAGAGGCCTTAAGCTATGAGAGGAGCGCCTGAGGGCCGAGTGCCTGCACCGAACATAGCGATGGCCTCACTGTCGATTCAGCGCCGTCGAGTTACGCCAGGTCAGATGAGGTTATAATTAGGGCCTTCCCTGAAACCGGGCAGCGACTACTTGGAGCTGTCAGTGCTGGCGAATTTATAGCGGGATAGATCAGAAAGCAGTCTCCCTAATTACTGTACATGTAGCAGCGTATGCAAACTTTTTGTGCATGACAAAAATCCCTAAATAAACATTAAGAAACTTACCCTAAAGTTTGCATTTTTTTTCAGTTTTCTGGTAGCTTATTTTGAAAAGGAACACCCCAGAAAATCCAAGCTAAATTATCATAAAATTCAGAATTTGTTGTGCAATATTTGTTGCAATATTGTAGCAAAGTATGAATATTCAGTCTCTGCAGCAAAGCATCATGGGCTTTGTAGTCTTTTGTTCCCAACACACAGCTCTCTCCTTCCTAGAATGGAGCAGGTCAGGCACTGCTGCTCTAGATATCTGCACTGAGCTGCTACTGACTGGAAGTATAGGGTTAATAACATACTTGAATGTAGTGTTTTCTGTCTAGTACAAGGTGCCTATGTAAGCAACTCTGGGGTGTGGAAACACATTTCTTGGTAAATAAAATAAACATGTATGTGGATAGAATGACTCCATGTAATGTATGTGTCTGATATATAGTTGTGCTCAAAAGTTTGCATACCCTTGGTGAATTGGTAATATATGTACCATTCTTAAAGAAAACATGAGTGAGCAGGCATACCCTTAGTTCTTAATACTGTGTATTGCCCTCTTTTAGCATCAATGACAGCGTGCAGTCTTTTGTAATAGTTGTCTATGTGGCCCCTAATTCTTGCAGGTGGTATAGCTGCCCATTCGTCTTGGCAAAATGCCTCCAGGTCATGCAAAGTCTTTGGTCATCTTGGCTCGATGATATTAAGGTCAGGAGACTGTGATCGCCACTTCACAACCTTCACCCTTTTCTGCTGTAACCACTGGAGGGTCAGCTTGCCCTTGTGCTTAGGGTCATTGTCATGCTGGAAAGTCCAAGAGCGCCCCATGCGCAGCCTTCATGCAAATTGTCTGCATTCATCTTGCCATCAATTTTCACAATATTTCCATTGCCTTTAGAGCTCCCCCCCCCCCCCCCCCAAAAAAAACCCATCAGTGAGCCACCACCATGCTTCACAGTAGGGATGGTATTCTTTTCACTATAGGCCTTATTTACCCCTCTCCAAGCATTATGGATGTGACCATAAAGCTCTATTTTGGTCTTGTCACTCCTAATAACCGTGTGCTAGAAGCTGTGAGGCGTGTCAAGGTGTTGTCGGACAGGTGTGGAAAATTAGCCTTTAATTGAAATTTTAACCTGTGTGTGTCACCTTGTGTGTCTGTAACAAGGCCAAACATTCAAGGGTATGTAAACTTTTGATCAGGGCCATTTGGGTGATTTCTGTTATTATTATGATTTAAAAAGTAGCCAAACAACTATGTGATAATAAATGGCTTCATATGATCACTATTCTTCAATAAAATATATATATATATTTTTTTACATGATCAGTCATATTTTCAAAATAAATGCCCAAATTTCGCAATTTCTGCCAGGGTATGCAAACTTTTGAGCACAACTGTAAACCGTATGTGGTGGATTAGAAAAAGTTAAAAAGAGGGAGCTTCCATATACCTTTAATATAAAATATACGATTTGGCTTCATTAATGGCACCCTCTTTAATACTAAACTATGAGCACCAATCTATTAGAAGCCGGCACAGCCCTCTAAACCGTAATTTTGGCTGCAGGTGTACTATTCTCTCTAAATGTTTAGATGTATTCTATAGGCTCAAGCTCACAATTTACGTCTTTTAGCCTCCATACTTATACCCTGCCTTTTTAAGTAGGATTTCAGGTGGCGTGATTATATGTTCTGACAATGTTTAAGCAAGCGCGTAATTTACTTCACAGACACAGCCAATAATTAATGAGTTCGTCATCATGATGTCAGTAAAACTTGGAAGTTACACGTAATCTACAGTTGGAGGCTACAAATTAATTAGTACCAATAAGTAATATTTGTCGATCAGGCTCGCAATCAAGCAATTTATAAAATGCATTAGATCATCTGTCCATGTGGGTTTCATGATGTGTATTAACCCCTTGAGTCCAGGATCAATATTACTCAGAAATAACATTTAAAGATAAAAAATGTTGTTGCATATTTGTGGGTTTGAGGCTGTTGTGCAATTAATTATAATGTGTTTCATGCCTTCCCATGATTTTAAAGTACAGTTTTGTGTGTTTAATTGCTGTTACAGCTCTAATAAGTGTTTCAAAAAGCCCTTGCAAGTCCTATTTAGTACTCGTAATATTTTTGATAGACGTGATCATTTTTTTATTTGCGGGTTAGACTTTATTTATGACTTAGAGCTACGGGGCGAATAGAATATCGATTTTGTGTAACTTGACTTATTAAGCGCTCGTAGTATTCGTGCTGAGCTAAAACAATTTGTGTCTTTGGCTGGCCCATAGTGATTGTGGGTAGAGAACTCGTAATCATATTATGAGTAGGTAATTGAATATGTCGCAATATTAAGAGCGATCTATAATTTACGAATTGGCCTATAGAATCGGGCTCTATGTATGTAACAGTGTAACATGAAACTTGTTGCAAGTCACAGGTACTAAATTCTAACAAGGCATCTTATTTGTAAAGTAAGTAATAAACTTATTAATGAGATCAAGATAAAGAAGCTGACTGAATTAGCAACCCTCATAATGCCAACCTGTGAGATTCAGTAAGTTTCTCTGTGATATTTGTTTTCTATGGAAAAGTAAAATGCAAAACTGACTTTCCAAGCTCAAAGAACTATTTTATTTCACTTCCTTTGAGATTCTAATTGTATTTGGTCCCCAAACGGAAATAAATGTAACACATGGGAGATTAGTTGTCTTTTTCTTTAGTCAGTTATTCAGTCACCATCAACTTTATCTCCTCTCTGATGTTCTCCTTTCACTTTCATTCAGCTGCGAACGCTTGCTGCCGTTTCCTCAGGAACATAGCCAAGATAAGCTCTTTTCCTTGGAAGCTCCACTGTTCCACTTATTCAGGCACCTGGCTCAACTGCAGGAATCTATCTTATCTTTTTACTTCTCACTTTCTATCTTCATTTTTTATAAATATTTCACTGTGGTAATACTCTGCATGGATTCTGAGAAGTTATGCAAAAATTGCCTAATGACCCTTCTTCCTCCTTATAACTCCAAACTTACAGTATATGTAACTATTCTGCAGCTTTCCTGTTACTTTCTACTCCAGAATATCTTAATTTTCTTGTACACATTCAGAGCTTACTCACAGCTAAAAAACCTATGGTTGGAATGGACTGCTTTATAATCACAGCAAATATCCTACTTGCATCACTCATCTAAAAGGCTGATTCTTTAATGGAAAAAAAAAATCTTATTTACAGTTAAAATGTACTCTATACAAATTAATGCAAAGATAAATGAAATGAAATATCAATTACCAAACACCAAACTTTCACAATAATGGAAATTAAATTCCTGAATACAGAGTACATTTTGAATATTTCAAAAGGGGGTTCCTATCCAAGACAGACCCTGGATATAACCCACTAAAAGATCCTGTAATTTATCAAAACACAAGCAAGTTCAAATTTAACTTTTATTAATAATACAATTAAAATACAATAAGGAACCCCCTTTTGTAACATATATAGTATCACTATTCAAAATATTCTGATCTCAAAAGCAATCTTCATGAGCAGCACTGTTATTCGTTAAAAAATACAGTAAATTCTTAAGTAAAAAGTTAATTTTTACATCGATGCAAATGTAAATTATTTGAACTTTACTCAGCACTGGATTTAATATCAAATAATATCGTATTTTTGTGGTTTTTAAAAAATATATATATATTGTACCCTAAACCATTTTAAGTGAAATGTACCTCAGCTACTACACACTTTAAAATGATTTGAAGGGTTAGATTTATGAGATACTAGTTGGTTACTTTTGTGTGAACAATATATAGCTTTCTGAAAGAGACTACTTGGTATTGATTTGAATGTGCTAGATATTGGCACCTTAAAGGTATATCTAAGTCTTCCTGTTTTTAAAATTTCTAAACTACTTTTGAAAATAACAGGAGATACAGAGAGCATAGTCTAGTCTGTAGATCTTGTTAGCTGAAAGAGGGAAGCAAGCCCCTAGAAGCAGTTACAAGGTTTTGTGCTCTGAGACCTTTTTTTGAAGAAAGAAAACACAGTCACACATCATATAGCCTCTTTCTAATGAAACAACAAAAAATATTTCCAAGTTTATAAAAAAAAAAAAGACTTGAGGTTTGAAGATATAACACTTAGGAGTAATGTGGAAGTATTACTTTGCAGGAGAGGTGATAGATAAGTGGGACATCTTTCTAGCTGAGGTATGGGAGATAAACACTGCAAGACAGTTCAAGCCATGCTTGTATACACACAAGTCTATCTAGATCATTTATTAAGCCAACGTTTCAAGTGGATAAAAATAGTAGACTAAATAAGCTTATTTAGTTCTTATATACTGTGAATTAAAGGTATATGGAATTTTTATGGATTATGAATGCATCTGATAAAGGAGAATCCGTAGTGTATGCCAACATTTTTTTGCACAAAAACCCCCCAAAATAAACATTTAACCTCAACACTAACAAAATGTATTCAGTTTTTTTGGCAGTTGATTTTGAAGAGGAATGCCACTGAAAATCCAAGACAAATTTGCATAAAATTCCTAATTGTTGTGGCCAATCAGAGGCAGCTACAACAATGTAGCTGTGTATGAGGATTCAGTGTGTGCAACAAAGCATTCCAGGGTTTGTGATATTTTGTTCCCACCACACACCTCTCTCCCCCTGGAACCAAGTAACTCATGTACTGGAGCAGCAGTGCTGCTCTGTATATCTGCATTAGGCTGCTATTTGGTGGAAGGTTAATATAGGGTTAAAAACTGTACTTGGATGCAGTTTTTCTATTGGTTAGTACAAGGTGCCTATGTAGGAACCTCTGAGGATGTGGAAACCATTTTTTTTAAATACAATAAATCTGTATGTGTTTAGACTGACTCGATATAATGTGTACTTCTGATATAAGAAAAAGATTAGAAAAAGTTACAAACTGAATCTTCCGTATACATTTTTAAGTGAATCCTTTCTACGCTTCTTTTCTCTTTTATTTTTCTTTATTTTTATATAAACAAAGTTGTATCCACAGCGAAACATCTATTTTGAGTGCATGGTACAGTTGGTTGTTTACAGAGGAACTTAAAGTTGTTTTAGGACATGCAGCAGATTGGTTTACATCACAAGATGTACCACAGTGTGCTGTTGCAAATCCAAGTTTATACTTGACATACCTAAACATTTTCAACAAATTCATATTGTATTGAATTAATCTTCTCTTAATATTTACTGAATCCACTGTTTTCCATGATTTTGTTCCAATTAGCATTGTGGTGAAACAGAACCAGATTTATTAAAACACATATGATGACACTGCAGTGACCATAATGCTGCAAATAGCAGCACTAGATGGAGGTGTAAGTGGAAAAATAAAAAAATGTATGTAGTTTAAAAGCATATCTAAGCATCCTGAATTATGAATGCATCTGACAGAGGAGAATCAGTAGTGCACACAAACATTTTTTGCATGAAAAAATACCAAAAGAAACATTTACAAACTCATCCTGATGTTTGCTATATTTTAAGTTTACAAGCTGCAGCTTTTGTTAGTTGACACCCCTGATACCCTCCTAAGAATAGCATAAAATTAATAATTCATTTTGGTCAATCGGTAGAAAGCAGAGGTTATCTGATACATTGGTATCATACTCCGGGGTTCCTGTGTTGCAAAGCAGCCTGGGATATGTAGTCTCTCTCTCTCTCTCTGCTTGTGCTCTGATTCAGCTATGAGCTCAGACCTCACCCAACCATATGATTCCATCCAGCAGCAGTACTTCCTGTGGTTTCTACCAGAAAGGTCAAACTCTGTACCTATCTGCCTCTCCTGTGTGTACTTGGTTATTTGAGCACCCTGGTAGTGTGCAAAGCTGGATTTTGCTTTCCTGCATATAGCTTTGTAAGTACACTGAACATATCTATATAACACATATTTTGTCTGATAATCACTGCCTGTTTCTTACTAAACATTTGAAACCCAGGAAACTTATAGATATGAAAATATCTACAGGAAATGCATTGTCAGTAGAAAGATTACTTAATGTCATCCTAGTTGTTATTCTATTTGTTAGATTTAAGTGTAGTGAGCATTCAAGGCCGCACCTTTATTTTATACACTTTTATACAGTGCATATATGTATGTATAATATATATATATATATATATATATATATATATATATATATATATATATATATATAATGATGGCTGTATCTATAAAAGTCTAAGAAATTCAAATATTAATCTATCAAATTTTACTGCTGACTTACATTTTTAATTAGTATACATATACTTCTTCATATATTCCATACCCTGGCTCCAAAACTGGCTTGGCTGGCTCCTAAGTTTCAGACAAATTTGTTAACCCCTTGCATGAGGCAAAATTCATTGTTTTGTTGGCGATATATAAACCTGGAGAAATTAGTTCCCAAAGTTTGCACTTATAATATTAAAAGCAATACCTAAATACCATCTCTTCTGAAAAAAATATGTGAATCCTAAATTTTATCTATTGCTGGCTTACAGTGAGGGAAAAGGGTATTTGATCCTATGCTGGTTTTGAACATTTGTCCACTGACAAATAAAGGATCAGTCTATAATTTTAATGGTAGGTGTATTTTAACAGTGAGAGACAGAATAAAAAAAACAATGAGTAAAAGGAGAATTTGATCCCCTCTCAATCAGCAAGATTTCTGTCTCCCAGGTGTCTTTTATACAGGTAACAAGCTGAGATTAGGAGCACTCTCTTAAAGAGAGTGCTCCTGATCTCAGCTCGTTACCTGTATAAAAGATACCTGTCCACAGAAGCAACCAATCGATCAGATTCCAAATTTTCCACCATGGCCAAGACCAAAGAGCTGTCCAAGGATGTCAGGGACAAGATTGTAGACCTACACAAGGCTGGAATGGGCTACAAGACCTTCGCTAAGCAGCTTGGTGAGAAGGTGACATTATTCGCAAATGGAAAAAACACAAAATAACTGCCAGTCTCCCTCGGTCTGGTGCTCCATGCAAGATCTCACCTCATGGATTTTCAATGATCATGAGAATGGTGAGGAATCAGCCCAGAACTACACGGGAGGATCTTGTTAATGATCTCAAGGCAGCTGGGACCATTGTCGCCAAGAAAACAATTGGTAACACACTATGCCGTGAAGGACTAAAATCCTGCAGTGCCCGCAAGGTCCCTCTGCTCAAGAAAGCACATTTACAGGCCCGTCTGAAGATTGCCAATGAACATCTGAATGATTCAGAGGAGAACTGGGTAAAAGTGTTGTGGTCAGATGAGACCAAAATTTAGCTCTTTGGCATCAACTCAACTCGCCTTGTTTGGGGGAGGAGGCATGCTGCATCAAAGGCAAGATGGACAGGGTCATGTACCGTCAAATCTTGGGTGAGAACCTCCTTCCCTCAGCCAGGCCATTGAAAATGGGTCGTGGATGGGTATTCTAGCATTATTATGACACAAAACACACGGCCAAGGCAACAAAGGAGTGGCTCAAGAAGAAGCACATTAATGTCCTGGAGTAGCCTAGCCAGTCTCCAGACCTTAATCCCATAGAAAATCTGTGAAGGGAGCTGAAGGTTCGAGTTGCCAAACATCAGCCTCAAAATCTTAATGACTTGGAGAGAATCTACAAAGAGGAGTGGGACAAAATCCCTCCTGAGGTGTGTGCAAACCTGGTGGCCAACTACAAGAAACGTCTGACCTCTGTGATTGCCAAGAAGGGTTTTGCCAACAAGTACTAAGTTGAAGGGGTCAAATACTTATTTCCCTCATTGACCTGCAAATCAATTTATTACTTTTTTGACATGCATTTTTCTTTTTTTCTTTTTTTTTTGTTATTCTGGCTCTCACTGTTAAAATACACCTACCATTAAAATTATAGACTAGTCATTTCTTTCTCAATGGACAAACGTTCAAAATCAGCAGGGGATCAAATACTTTTTTCCCTCACTGTAATGCATCACATAAAAAAAAAAAAATATATATATATATATATACGTGCAGTAAAGATTTCTGATAGTGAGTAAAATAAATAAATGCCTCTTATTAGTATGACTTCAAAGAATCTTAATTTCCATACTCTCCATCATATAAGATGATATTCAGGTGATAAGGACATACGTTAAGAAAGGTGTTTTATTCCTGGGATTTTTTCCCACTGTGCTCACTTTTTTACACACTAGGATGAGTTGTTCACTGAAAATGTATTTACATGAATTGTTTAAAATATACAAATCTACCTTTAGTCTATAGGAAGTGGCAAATAAAATAGGCCTGGGTATTCCCCAGCTTGTAAAATGCAGTTAAAGGACCAATGTAATAACCTAACACCAGGAGATGATTTTTTAAAATCTGACACCCATCTTTACCTCGTCAAGGACATACGGTGGTGTTGGACTGTTTAGAACTGCCTCCAAGTTAGAGTTGCTCCTGCCCCTCAATGAACTCATGAGGGTGGAGACAAACAGCTCATTGGATGTTTAAAGCTAGTTTTGGAAAGTAACTTCAATATTGAATATAGCTTTTCTAAATTATTGAATATGGGTTTCATTAAAGATCAATGTCTAATTAAAATGCTCCTGTTATCAGTGCCTTATTATTATCTATTATTATTTGTAACGCGCCAACATATTCCGTAGTGCTGTAGCTCAATGTAGATTCCTGCCACTAGGTTGTGGTGCAGAGCACATATGGCTGCCACCCATAAGCATTCTATATATTGCATGGTTTTATGTGTTCATTGATAGATGAAACTAACAAGATTTTTTTTTTTCTTTCAACCAAGAAGGGCACAGTTTTTGGTCACCCTTGGTATAAGGGTAACCAAACTAAAAGGTTTGGTCCATTGGAGGTAGTGTGTATGCATGGGGTGCTATTTATAAAGATGTGAGTGTTTTACTGACCTATTACTTGAGTAAGATGGAAGTCATTTCCACATTTGATCGATGGACATGTCCATTCTCTGGAAAATGTTGTATTGTTACCTCTAATACAAACCTCTCCAAGTAATAATTGTGTGTGATTATTGCAGTGCAAGAGTAACGTGAGCAAGCCAGAGACAGAAATACCATATGATCTGTTGTATCATAGGCAACAAGATGACATTAATAAGTTCACCAGAGCAGTAGATATTATACCTAAAGGGAATGAAGAACAGCTACTCGAAGGAGGTGATTCATACATCTGAGGATTGCCCTAATTTTAGTAAATCTCAGGTACTTAGAGCTGAGAAATGCTAACAGTGATTTTTCTTTCACTTATAATGCTTTCTATGAGTGACAGTAGTGAAGCCATATAAATAGGTATATAAATGTTACAATGCACACATTTTTTTCTTCCTATCACTATCCTTTATGCTTCCCAGAATGCAGTGTAATAACTGTTTTTCTGAACTGGAAGCAGGTTTTTTTTAACTTGCTTTTGACATTCGGATGTGAACACAGATGTACTATTTATTTACTGTACTACTGTATGATGGAGGGCTTCTATCGCTCTTTTGCGCATCATATATTAAATGATTGTTGTGGTGAACTACCTACTCATAAGGTCCACAATACAGGCTGAGATCCCGCTCCATGCTGATGATAAGAAGTACCTTGAAACAGCTGTACATGGATAGGATTCTCAGCTTGTGTATAATCGAACCTTGGCTTTGCATAAAAGTGTATAATGCAGCAGGCATAAGCTTAAAGGAAGCCAGGTATCATATGGTTTATGGATTGAAGAGCGAGGCATTTGTGGGCACATTTGCGTGTCCCGGCTCAGCTTCCCAGAATGCAGTGTAATAACAGTTTTTCTCTGAACTCTGAGCTGGAAGCAGGTTTTTTTACTTGTTTTAGACATTCAAATGTGAACACAGATGTACAATTTATTTACTTTATATATATATATATATATATATATATATATATATATATATATATATATATATCCTGCGTTCACTGTCTTTGTAGAAGGCTGTCCAGTGTTTGCTATCTCAAGCCATTGACATTTAGTTACTTAAGTGAGCACATTGTACTTCATTAATGAGACAGTTTCCATTTTAATGACCATATCTTATTGAATCCACTAAATGCAATAATGAACCTTTAACCTAAGTAACCATTGGAATACTGGTGCTCCACTTTCCATCCAATTAAGTATTTGGGCACCCCTTGTGCACCTCCATGTTTTTCTCCTCCAAAAAGCTTTGCGATTATGGCCCTGTAATGGAGTGTACAGTCTGTGCAGGGGGAGGGTTCAGAAAAGCTGAGCAGCTGTCCATCAACTTTCACCCTTTCTCTGCTAAACAATTAACTAATTATGCCTGCACCTGTTTTAATTAGAGAGTTATATAAGGCAGCTCGCTGAGCTCAGAGAGGCCAGTGTAGTCCCAGGCAGGGATTTTGTTGGCCTGCATATGTAAAGGATAGACAAGTGCTGAAAGAAAAGCTATTTTTGTTATAAAGTATTTTGTTATATTTTATAACTGATAAAGAAAGTCCATTATTAGTTGAGAATAAATAATGAGTTGATAATCCATCTCTGAAGAAATATGTGTATTAAAAATATCAGGTGTCACGCTTTTACGGGTCCTCAAAACAAATCCCTATCTCCCTTATTGTCTTCTTCCTTCTCTCCACTGCTCCCGCACTATTATCCTTTTCTTTCCCTCTTTTCTTTATGCATATTTAAGTTAGTAATATAGATGAAAGACTCACACTGATCCTTTTAAGTATATTTTCCAGGCCTCTACTTTTGTAGAACTTAAGCTGCAACTTGATTCTTACATTTGAATACATTTGGAAATTTGCAGTTTGCTCCATGAACGGATTAGTGTCAAATAACTATCTTAACACACTAGGGATGCAATTTCTTAGCCTAGATATGAAATGTTTTTCTAAACCTGGTATTTAAAACCTGGTGTATATCCCAGACCACTGTTCAGGATCCAGTCTCAGGATATATGACTTGTCCTCTGGAACGTCTTAATACTAAGTAACTCCCCTATGCTAAACCTGGTCGATTTATATTGATCTTGTTCAGACACCTTTCAAAAATAAATGTCATTCAGGTTAATGGTAATTATAGTTGTAATTGGGAGTTCCCTTTGCATCGTAACATTTTGGCTTTAGTATGTTTCAGAGCTAGCCACTTCCTGTGAGTCTTCAAGACTACAAACCAGTAGAACTTCTAGCTTGTTATGCATTTCCTGAGGATCAAAGTCTATCATTTAGCTCATTATTTCATCTCACACTATGTCTGTATAAGTCATTACATCATTCACACAACTCCATGTGTACAATTAATCCTGGCATATTGCTAGGATATTTACTTGTCATTAGTAGATTAATTAATTAATCATATTTTGAGTGATTTCAAAGCAAATCAGAATGGTCTACATGTACTTAGGTCATTGGTAAGTCTACTTTAGTACTCTGTGATCATAACTGAAGTAAGGATCAACAAATACAAGTCAGATACATTACATTTGTATACTTAACAACATTGTCTCTAAGGAAAGGATTTGAATAGAAAATAATTTTGAGAGAGAGCTAAAAGCTATTAGTTTTTGTTTAGTCATTCAGTTGGGTCGGAGTATATTTGACAAGATAACCTTATGGGTAAGCATGACCAGAGACATAACGATTTTGCCTGACGTGCTGCGGTTCCTAAGGTCATGGCGAGTCCGACCCAACTAGACTCCCCATGACCTTAGGAACCGCAGCACGTCAGGCAAAATTGTTATGTCTCTGGTCATGCTTACCCATAAGGTTATCTTGTCAAAAATACTTGAGTGGGTTGCCAGTTCTTTCTCTAGTGCACTGTGATTTATCTGACCTCTCTGCTATGACTTGCCCATCTTGGGTGACCCTACATGATATTGCTCACAGCTTCAGTGAAGTACACAAGCCCTTCACGAAGACAAGGTAGCAATCCAAAGACTATATATTAAAAACTATACAGGGGGGTACATTTGTTTAGATCTTTTGATGAATACTTTACGTTTAATAACCTAAAGTTAATGTGTGGGGAATAACATTTGTAGTTTTTATTTACTCAGTCCTACGATGGTCAGAAATCATCCAGGATTTCAGTATCTATTACATGTTGATCAGTCAGGTGCTAAATCAGAAGAAACCTTGAAATCATGAAAGAAAGAAAGATCAAATAAGGAGATGAAGCTCAAATGAAACTCACACATCCTCCCATGGACAGAGCCGGTGATTCCCTGCCCAGACACGGGAGCGCACCAGCGGCCAGAACTTAGCCTCACACGGCAGTGGAACCTCCTCTGCCAGACCTTCCTCCTGGACTTGTAAATAGCCTGCTTGGCTATTAATAATAATAATAACGTTAATATCTTTATTTATAATCTCGCCAACATATTCTGTAGCTCTGTACAGGGGTTAGTACATGGCAAAATACAAAATGAACACCTTACAAAGAATGGAGGGCCCTGTTTTTGAGCATAAAATCAAATGTACATAGTGCTTGTTTCCAAGGCACTGACGCAATATTGAAAACTCGCAAACTTACAATCTAAGGGTTTAGGTGTGATACAAGAGGGTGACAAATGCAAGATGGCGGTGTGTAAGCAATTTGTTTAGTGAGTGGAGGTGTATGTGCATTGTAGTGTAGATTGTGGGAGTGTTATTAGAGTGTGGAGTTGTGCATATTAAGGCTGAAGGTGATAAGATTTTTTAAACAGGTATGTTTTTAGTCATTTTTTAAAGGTTTTGAGGCAGGAAGATAATCTAATGGAGCAAGGCAAGGAGTTCCAGTAGGGGCAGCACAAGAAAAGTCTTGATGACGGGAGTGAGCGGAGGTGATAAGAGGAGGAAAGAAGTCGGTCATTAGCAGAACGAAGGGGGCTGTTTGGATAGTATTTTGAAACAAGAGCAGAGATATAAGGGGGTGCACTGCTGTTGAGCGCTTTATATGTCAGGGGCATGCTTTTAAATTTAATTCTGGAAGCTATGGGAAGCCAGTGGAGTGATTGACAGAGAGGAGCCGCAGACACTGATTGTTTGGTATTGAAGAGGAGTCTAGCGGAGGCATTCATTATGGATTGGAGGGGAGACAGACGACAGATGGGGAGGCCAGCAAGGAGAGAATTGCAGTAGTCTAGTCGAGATATGATGAGAGAGTGTATTAGAATTAGAAATACTTCTCATCAACCTGCATTAGCCAGAAACAGGTTGATGAGAAGGACCCTGACCCTGTTGCCCCGGGGCACTTGGCACCCAAATAAGTGAGAGAAAAAATGCAGCGTGAACTGCAGGAGGCGGCCCCTCAAAAGTTCAGATACATGCAAAACTCCTAGACCGTTTGTAGCCCTTGTAGGAAGAGTTACCCACTACTGATTTACTCTGTCCTTTAGGCTCACTAAGCACTGCAGGGGTGGCAGAGCAAATTGCTGAAGGTGTGAATAGCTAATTCCTCAGGGGACAATTGCCAGTTCCTTCAATAAATGCATCTTGTCCACTGTTAGTCTTTAGTGACCAGATCCAGGCCACATTTTCGGATATCACTTATTAGCAAAGATATATAAATCACAATGACTGAATTACTAACTGATCCACCTGTATTCTAAGAAGATATCCTCAAACTGTGGTCAGTATCTCTCCCAAAAACTATAAGAAGACAAATCTTCTCTGTGCTGTACCTATAGGCACTTTCACTTAGTTCAGTACGGTGAGCTGCATACACTGTGCAGCCATATAGTATTATCTGATAAAGTTTCCAGGTTCATTTCAGTGCAGTGTGTCTTCATTTACCAACAGCCATAAACAGTGTCTCCCCCCTCATCTGTTTTGTCAGTCAGTGTGAGGTGGGGCAGCCGTTCATTAGAGTTCATTCTTCTCAAATTACTGAGTCAGTTCATGTTCCTTCCACTTAAATAAAGTCTTCAGTTGCCTGAATAACGGTTAACATATATTCTATGCAATCATTTTTTTTCTAGTTGTTTTACTATTTGTTCCAGTTTTGGTTCCATTACATATGCCATGGGGTTTGCATGAGAAAATTACCCATAAAAAGTCTTTCTCCACATTTTGGGAAGCTTTGTACAGGGAGGAAGGAGGCACAGGAATAGCGAGTTCTTTGGAAAGTATTTTACACTTCTTTTTTCTTTTTAGCCATTCTCTAAAAAAAAAAAAAATCATCATTATTTGTATACTTTCACAATGCTAACTTATTCTTAAGGAATGTGCATTTAATTCAGGCTTGACTTTTTTTTCAAGTAATTCTACATATATTTCTATATATAATCCATTCCTGGCTCCTAATAAAATATATGGCTCCTAAGCTTTAATCTTAAAAAAAAAAAAAAACTCAGAGGTCGCACTTTCCTTCCACAAATTTGCCAGTCACTGATGTATGTTTTTTGTTTCTTTTTTTTTACTCTCATTCCTTGCTTCTTACACACAAGGGATTCCCTGAATCTCATATTACATCAGCTGTCAGTAGAGATCTTGTTAGTTGCCTTGCAGGAGCTCTAAGACAACAGACGTGTGACGTTGAATTGAAACAGTTGCCAAGGTAGTGGTAAAAGTATATATAAAGTCCAGAATAACACGTATGGCCAATAAGAAGTATTGAGATAATGTAGTCTCTATTTCTATAAACAACCTCTAGTTAGGGATCCTGAATATTATATACTAGCGAATTGCCCGTCAAAAAATGACGGCAATGAAATTGTAAGTGAGCTAAAGCTGTTTGGTGTGTAATAATGAAATATATAATACATTAATAAATGAATATACTTTACCTATTTTTAAGCATTGTGTTGAAGAGCTGTCAATGTGTCTTGATGTTGCTGCAGCATTAGTGGTGTGGATCTGCTGTGTAAGCGTGCTGAATGTGTGCAGTGTAACACTGTGCGTGCGCGAGACCAAACCGTTAGCGTAGTCGTGTACTTCCGCATTGGCGAGAAATGGCGAGTAATGTGTGTTATACGTTTGTATCGGAATATCCGTAGGTGTTTTGTGGTGTTTTGCGAGTTTCTTGTGGTGTTTTGCGAGTTTAGAGTGCTGTAGCCTCGTTTTCGTTTTGTTCGGCGGCCATTTTTTCTCTCGCTTCGTTTTTTTTTTAGTGTCTAAACTGTTTTATTTGAAGTAAAATCGAGGTGTAAGTTGTATTTTTGAGGTGCTGGGTGCTCCCTCTTGGTGTAGGTAAGTTTTTTATGTATGTGGTGTGTGTATGTATTGTGTTTGACATTTTCTAATGTTCGCGAGTTGCGTCCGAGTGTTGCGAGTCCGTAATGTGTGTGAACGTGTGTCGTATGTTGTTTGCGAGTGTCGTAATGTGTGTGTCGTACTGTTTGGGTTGCGAGGTGAAGTTTGCGAGGGTCGCAGTTGCTGGCAAGGAGCGCCTTCGGCGCTCCATGCCAGCAACTGCGGCCCTCGCTTTGCGAGGTCCTCAGGTGCTGGCATGGAGCGCCTACGGCGCTCCATGCCAGCAACTGAGGCCCTCGCTTCGCGAGGGTCCTCAGTTGCTGGCATGGAGCGCCTTCGGCGCTCCATGCCAGCAACTGAGACCCTCGGGCAGTGCCCTCGCTTCGCGAGGGCACTGCCCGAGGGTCTCAGTTGCTGGCAAGGAGCGCCTTCGGCGCTCCTTGCAGCAACTGAGACCCTCGGGCAGTGCCCTCGCTTCGCGAGGGCCTCGGCTCGCTGCGCGAGCCCGCGGCCCTCGCTACGCGAGGGCCGCGACTCGCGTAGCGAGCCCGCAGCGTTAGCAACAACTCGTACGCTCACAACTATATATGTGATGTAACATTAACTTAATTATTGTGTGCATCCCCTGTATTAATAATAAATAATAATAATAATAATGTCATCTTTTTGATGTCCAGTGGTTGTGGCTTTATTTATCCAGCAAGCCAGGCAATATTTTACTATATTGGTTTATATGCATGTATACATGATACCTGGGAATATATTTCTAGGACAAATAAAGGATAATAACAATAATAAAAGGTAGATATAGAAAACTATATTGTTGCTTTTTTTTATTTTTTCCCCCATTTTTTTTTTTACATTTATACCCAGCATGGCTCGGAAATTTCCAAAGAAGAATTTTCTTGACTTGTTGAACCCAAAGTACACACCCCATACCTAAACCATTTTTTATACAGTGTCACACGTTTTCCTTATTGGAATCACATTGGCATATAGTAGTCATACAGACAAGGGAGTGTAACTCAAGAATGATTTACTTGTCCCACAGTTTAAAGTCTGCAGCTTAATGTTTGTTTGTTTTTTTCAATAAGATCTCCCAGTAGATTCTGATGTGGTCTTTTAACGGTCACTGAACTGGTCCAGCTTTTAAGTAGCAAATATCAGCGCAAAAATATTTCTATTTATTTTGACTTTACAAAGTTGATGAGAAATCTGCAAATAGCCATATTTCTCTCTGTCTTAAGGCTTGAACTTTGTGAGACTACAGCACATTTCCCTACTCTCAGCCCAAAGCTGTGTAGTAATGTGCTTCATATCCCAATACAGTTTATAAAGATGGGAGGAGTCCCAGCCTAAAGATGCCACAAAGTTTTCCCAGAACA